>JAVGWX010000018.1:10500128-11097628 GCA_036924085.1 Ariolimax columbianus | reverse complement strand
AGAGTCAGGTAAAACATACTCATCAAACTATGTTAGAGTCAGGTAAAACATACTGATCAGACTATGTTAGAGTCAGGTAAAACATACTGATCAGACTATGTTACAGTCAGGTAAAACATACTGATCAGACTATGCTAGGGTCAGGTAAAATATGCTGACAAAGACCCACATCTCACTTTTGTGCAGTTCTCCCTGAAAACAGGCTGTCACGTGACAGTCTTACTAACGAAGTGGAGATATAAGTAATCCCCGTAGTATTGAGCGGCACCCAGATGAATCCAAGCATAGCACAACAGCCTGAATGACCCCTTTTCACTTTCATCACTACGCTCGGGATGTAAGGAAATTCGCTCCCTATGAAGCAGAAGATCTTCACTGTAGACATCTCCTTACAGGAAGCCTACTCCAAAGCGCTTTATGTGCTCTTGGAATTGTGGTTACCGTAACAATTCGTTTCATATGTTGAGGTCTTATAGCCCCCAACTAACTGACGTTTCGGGCTACTAATCTAGTTGTGTTAATGTCTCCAGCCCTATCAATCCTTCAGTGACACTTCAGAAATGAGAATATATACGGGAATACAATGTTACAGTTATCGTGTTTAACTGCTCCTCGTCCTTGTATCTATTTCGGAGATTATCATATATAAGAACTCTAATACAGCAATACAAATGCAGCAAGGCTCAATAAATGTGTCTACAAAACATATGAGCGTGATTCTAAGATTGTAAGATACACATCGCGATTATTTTTCATCGGCGATCGTTCTGTAAATGAGATTGTAACGTTGTGTCGTTGTTTACAGCTAGGTCTCAGAAGGCTTTTTAAGGTACCGGGTTTACCTCTTACTGCGACTCCTATTTTCTTAGAAAGATTACACTTGTGCAGTCGATTTCCAGCGTCCTCTTTTGGAAGCGGAATAGCGTCTTGGTCAGTTCTGGTTCGCTGACTTTCATACAAGCTGCCAGGTATGAGTCGTTGGCTGATGTCAGCTCATTCTCTGTGCTGTATCTTCATCCCCTGTGATGATTCTCAGTTAAATGTTCGTACTTAAAATTGTAGATAAAAGCTACACATTATGTTTTCCCTGTACATGTTTTACCAGACATACAATTGGACTAAATAATAGCAAACGTAACTTAACACGTAAAACTTCATCAACAGGGAAGGCCGGATAGTGAATTTTGAATATATCCGCGGCCCACATCATATGATGTTATTTTTAAATGTAAGTATATGGGTATTTATATAACAAAATTCTCGTTTTTATTGTCAGGCAGCGCGTGTGTCCAGATTGACAGTCACTGAATTTGTTCTTGGTGCTATAGCTCTTCCACGTACGGAAAGTAATGGTAGCCTACGGTAAATGTCAAGACACTTACTTATAACAAACAAATAGCTTGGCGGTTGTAAGAATCGAAGTTTTGCAAAAAATCGTTCTGTTTAATTTTGTTTTTTTCATTTAAGTACGAGTAGATTAACAGTAAAATACACATTTCATGAGATTTTTATTCAGTATTTATTGTATACTATTTGTAAAGTTTGCTTTAGCAATAAAAACAAGCTGAGCTTAGGGCTGCCCATGTGAATTCAATGTTACGTTTGATACTTCATGTCTCTCATAGGACAATCAATGTTCAGGAAAAATGATGAAGTTGCAAAACGCAAAGTGTTTTCTAGATGTGATTCCGTTATTTTTGGTCCTAATTTTGCGTGTATCTATCTTGGTTCTAGACACAAATTATTGCAGTTATAAGTGCTTCCAAATAATGTTATTCTCGTCCGAGCAAAAGCAGCTTTTGGTTCTTTTCATCTGGAACATTTTTATTAGAAATTTCAATTAGTGAAACGTTCTTGATTTTTGTCTTTAGATATGTGTTCTCTTGTAGTTCAGTTAGTTCCATTTGTCAAGAAGATGGGGCTTTTCCCACTTTGACAACATATGGAAAAGTGACGATTTTAAAATTGGCTTGTGCTTGAAAAACCCAGAAAGTGGTGTTGAATTCTTGATATAAAGACTTCGTCTAGTGCTGAAGTGAAACGCTAACAAAATCATTGTTTTTATTCGCAAGTGTGGAAAAATGGATAGAAACAGGTGAGTTTACCATTTTTTCTTATATGTTGATTTGTTAGTTCAGTATTGTTGTCCCCGATGAAGGCCTATTAGTCGTAACGTAGGTTTTGTTTGTGTTCTCGTCTCGGTGCGGTACCTGACCATACCCATTTTTTAATTTTGATTAAACTCAACCGTAATCAACGTTTACAATTTTGTTTAATGTTTTTTTTCCCGAAAATGGACAGGTATTGCCTAGCCGTATTCAGCTTTCTGAAATGACTTAATGTGTTAAGTTCTTCTTCTTCTTCTTCTTTGCGTTCGGTTTCGTATGCTCGTTTTATGCCACCAGATGGGCCGCCTCCATGAAGTAGCACGTCAGTCGCAGGTCCTCAATGGTTCCCCACAGTTTGTCTTGTTTGTTTATCTCCTCGGGCTAGGTCTTCTCACGGGAGCCTTGGTGCAGTGGATATGTTTGCAGGATGTGTTCTGGAGTCTGGGGTCCTCTCTGACATGTGCATTGTGCAGTCTGTGCTTTCATTTTATGCATGTGTGCATTTAGTCTGCAATGATCCTTAGGCGAAAAATTGTGGTATACTGTTTCCTATTCAGTCTATTGATTGGGTCCTGTGGGTATTTACTGTTTGTTCTCTCTATCCACTGTTGTTTATATTTTAAAAAAATGTTTGCCTTGACTTCTGGCAGTGATACTGGGTGGATGAATTGTTCTCTTTGTCTTCCTTTCCTGACCAGCCTGTCCGCCCATTCATTCCCAGGTATGCCGCAGTGAGCTAGAATCCACTGGAGGATGATTTTTATTGTGGTCTGAGAGTTTGTTTAGCTGGCGTTTCATAAATGTCCACTCCACGGTCGTCAGAAATGAAGTCAACATCAGGTACACATGCGTGGTTCTTTGAAGTCAACATCAGGTACATATGCGCCGCTCATTGAAGTCAACATCAGGTACACGTGCGCTGCTCATTACACAATTCAAATGAACTCATTGTTTATAAATCAAATTCCGTAATTTTATGAGTTAAGTTCTTTTAGTTAAATTTTACTCATAAATTACATTATAAATCGCGAGTGGTCCGACATGGTCTTTGTATATAACAAGAATAAGAATATCATCACTGCTTCACAGTACCATGTCGTAAGAGGCGACTAACTGTGTGACATGGCATAACATCGATCGTGGCTAGGTGGTTTATTAAGAAGATGGCTCCTAACAAGGATGCGGGTCTATTTTGCTCTAGTGTTTGAGTCTATTAAGATGAACTTGTACATCGGTTAACCACCCTCCGCGGCACTTGTCTCAACACAGTAGGGTAATAAGCTGCTCAAGCATGACCCACTATGCAGAAAATTCTCCTCCCGGTTACATCCAGCTCACACTAGAGCAGGGACCTGCACAGGTGTCTCCGCCTTTGTAGAAGTACAGGTCGACTAAGACTAAGACTACATTAAAAATGAGCAGCCCGCAAGTAGGTGGTTGGGGGACATTGAAATTGGGACAAAGTCCTTGAGGGCTGGATAAAATCATTACTGTGCCCGGATGTAGCTCTTTGGCTGCACGTTGCACACGCCTTCTAGAACCCATAAGGCATGCCGTACGAGTCTAGGCGTCTAAGGAGAGTTGGACAATGGGAATGTCTACACTTTTTTGATAAACTAAAGTCCACAAAAAAACAAAAACAAAATAACAAAACAATCTCAAAATCATAGGCTCGAAGAGAAATGGCTGAGACGAAGATCTATGTCCTTCTTCTTCTTCTTCTTCTTCTTCTTCTTCTTCTTCTTCTTCTTCTTCTTCTTCTTCTTCTTCTTCTTCTTCTTCTTCTTCTTCTTCTTCTTCTTCTTTATCTTCTTCTTCGTACGCTGTCAGTCGTCAACCTGTAATTTTTCGAAAAAAGCAGCGGTCATCCTGAGGCTGTCCACACTGCCATATAGTTTGTCTAGTGTTGCCACTGGTGATGGCCACATCTGCTTTCTCTGATCCTCGTATGTCGGGCAGTTTTGCAGCAAATGTTCAGCGGTCATTTTCCCGGTACCACAAGTGCATTCGTCGGTGCCACCTATCTTTAATTTATTGAATAGGTGGTACCTCAGTCTATTGTGGCCAGTGTGAAGTCTGAAGACCACGACCTGCTCTCTTCTGTTCAACTGGTAGTAGGCATCGTTTTTTGTGTAGCCAGTATGTTCTGGTTCCCATTTGGTCATGCTCTAATTAGCCTTTTTGACTCTTCGTAGTTCACACTAGGATCTGGTTGTGGTAGTCTTGCACCTTCTTTTGCCAGTCTGCCTGCCTCCCCGTTGCCTTGGATGTTACTGCTCTTAAATAATTAAGATCTATGTTCGACTCTGTTAAAGAATACTTCTACTGTACTACGGGCAGACCAGTATGTGATCAGTCTCTTCTAACAAATGACAAAGTATGTGATTACTGATGGTTCCCGTGGCTCTCTGTATGTACACATGCCTCTCCCTAGTGGACCTTTATCTGCGATTAAAGTTCGATGATGTGTTGATTGCATGTTCATTAATTGCAAGGTCATTATCCAATCACTTGTCATTGGTCGACTTCAAAATTTCACCCCTATGTATTATACTGACGAGTAGGAGTCTAGAATGTCTGCCCATTCACTGCCGCCAATTTTAAGCATGACCAAAACAGAGAATCGCAGTACTAGATATTTCAATTTAGAACTAAAAGAATCGTTTGGCCGGGGGATTTGGATGTCAGTCTTTGACAACTGAGGCGTGCCTTTAAATCCTTGGTAAGCCATGTCTATTTTTTCTATCGGAGGTAAAATATAAACCTAGTCTTGTACAATGTGCGGCGACTAATGGCAATCGGCTTTTATTCCTCAGTCCAACAAATCCTGGTGGTGTATCTCGACAAGATAAGCAAACGCTGTAGGGATCATTTAAAAATAGTTTGTTACGATATGAAAAAGTTCTTGATGTCTTACCTGCATACTAAAATATTCCTGACAGCTCTACACCGCCAATCTTGCTCTAAGACCGACTCAATAGGTAGTGTTTCCAATGATTCAACAGGTGTACAAATAAATGCCTGTCTTTCCAACAGTCTTATGTTAGCTTCGTTACAAGCATGCCATATTTACAGCTTTCTGTCTTGGAATTTTGTCATGTCTATGTTCAGGATCACTGGCTGCTGTAACTATATTTAACCATTAGGGCTATACAAGTTTCAAGAACAGGTGTCTGTAATTCCCTTCCTGTAATGAGCTGGTCGTCATGTTAGTAACTGGGCAAACGAGACATTCATGTACAATTATTCTATACATCAAGGTAATAATAAGTGTACGCTAGTGGGCAATTAATAAGCCATTTGTTGTATTCATTTTTAACTTGTGACTGTTATTAGTTTTGTTCATGTTGCCCGTCACACTCTATGATGCGACAGGGTCAGGATTGAAATATTTTTAGCGAATCCTCCAATCATTTTTCAATCACAGCTCCACCACAATACGTAGGATATCCTTGGTCACTCATAGCCAGGTGTGTTTTATAACTGCTTTCCAAAATGTTGTTGCGCATAGTTTCCGAAGAGGACCACGTTCTCATCTGTCAATCTTGGTGTGGGCTTGCAGGTGGCTGATCAAACCAGTCCGAGCCCAAAAGCGTCTGCCACACTGAGGGTAGAGAAACGCTGTCTGACCGTCAGACGGAGGCAACTCGTCTCTTGCTTTTCGTGTCGCTTATCTCGTGTAGCTTCCTTGGTTCTTGTCTGCTCCATATGTGCCACGCCAGAAGAGATTTGACTACCCCAGGCAGGGCGATCAGCAGCAATGTTCTCCCAATTATCAGGGTCAATGTTGCAGTTCTTCAGTGAGGCTTTCAGAGGAGCTTTGTAAAGTTTTATTTGGCCACCGCGAGTTCGCTTGACTGACTCAAGTTGGCCATATAATATTTTCTTTGGAAGCCGCTTATCGGACATGCGGACAACATGGCCAGTCTATCTAAGCTGCGATTTGTACAGAGTTGTGTGCTTATGTCAATAGCAACAATACGGGATTGAACACTCCGCGTTTTAAGGTTTTTTAGCTTGTTTCTTGAGAGGCGAGCGCCTTATCGCTCAACAATAGCGACCATATTGTTTTTGTTATTAAACATTGCCCAATATTAAAAAAAATAAATAATAATAGTGATAGAGCTCACGCCTTCAACGGTGTGGTTGCTCTAGCCATGGTATATGGCTGCCAGGTGTGGAGACTATGGAAAGCTGGCACAGATCTAGTTTTGATTGGGGTCTGAAATATATTCGGTCTGTCTTGAATGTAGCTCACTGATTTAGCTATTCCTGTCTATAGTTGTTTCTCTGCATGCAGGTCAGTAGTAGGATACTAGGTAGTGGCTGTGCTAGTGTTGCTCCGCTTATGGCCAGCTCATCAGCCGTCTCATATCCTGGAACCCCGACAGGACTAGGTATCCACTGAAGCATCACTTCATCTCCAAATGAGGTGGACAATTGGACAATGATTTGAAGATGTTACTAACATCTGTTCTGTTTTCCAAGGCCTTAAGCGCAGATTTGGAGTCTGAGAATCACACGATTTCTTCAGGCTGTGTGGTAACGCTTGCAAAAACTTCGGTTATTCGGCACATAGTTGTTTCTATTGCTATTATTTCTGCTTTGTAGTTGGAACATATCTCTTAGCAAGAGAGTTAGATGAAGGTAAAAGATCATATGTGTATATGGTGAAGTAAGATAAACGCACTAGTTAGCGACATCCTCTGACGGTTTTGTCTTGATGATGTAACTTGCGGTATATTTTGATTGTAGTGAGGTAGAAACTGCGCTGGTCATCAACCTCACACTGTAGTCCTGAGCTATATTGGACGAGTAGCAAGATATAAGTCGAGATGACTGGAGGTAACTCAGGATGAAGACACTCTGGTCCCGCCTCCATTGAGTCGCTTGAAACTTGCGGGACTCGATCACCCACCGTTTCCATTCATCGCGTTGAGGGGCGAGTACCTTACCTATCGATAACATCACTCATCGTTTGAGCGATGTGTTATGGCCATGTTGCTAACCGGGCAAGGCCCAATCTCTCCAAAGCGATGTGTTAGTCCATTATTGGCCCGTGTGCACATTTTCCGGTCACAACAAAACCGGCACCGTCAGCAACACGTCGTTTCACGCCATCCTCGTGCCGTTCAGCCGTATGCACTGGACCAAGGAAATACGACACAAGGTATCATAAATACTATTGGAAGTAGCCGAAGAACATGCCAGGATAATCGAAGGGAAAAACACCACAAAATGAACGATCTAACATAGTTAAGTTAGATAAACGTACTACTAATAGACAAATTAAACTCCGAAACCCAAGACAAGCAAGGCACAGAACGGCAACTTCAAAAGACCGAGGGGATCGATTTTCAGAGCAAAGGGATAGCTTTTGACTACCTGACATCATAAACTGATCTGCCTGATCGAAGGCCGTCATTCCAGTATTACAGTATAAGATTGCAAACAAATCAATCAGAAGACCGCAGAGAATTATTACTTAATTGTTTCATGAACTTTTCTCTCCATACGGTAGCCTACCTGGCCGAGGCTGGAGAGCTTGCTCCTACCCCAATGATCCGAGGAGCTATGCCGGCGGGAGTCTAACTCCTGGCAGGGTTACACAAGCGGATATGTCTTTGAAGAGGACTGAGGAGCCATATAGGTGTAGCTGCAGAACCCAGCTGCGAGTAGTACATGCTCTGGGCTGCACCAATCCACCCCCGCTTCATGTGTGAAATGCATTCAGATCTCGTTCTTTACTTTTTGTTCCTCATCATTTATCCCCATGGATTACGAAGAGATGCAGACCATCACAAATTGCACCTCTGACTCTTTGTGACGGGGAATGCCACACATACCATCACTACAGATGGGCTGGCAGGACGTGACGATCTTCCAGGTGGTGGGGATGCCACACATACCATCACTACAGATGGGCTGGCAAAACTGGCAAAATAATGATGAGATTAGCCAACCCAGATGAACACATGTCCCTGGTAGGACATGACGATGCTGGGACACAGTCCAGTCACACTTGACTGTCTCCCTTCCGGGATACTCGAAAGAACCGTCTATAACCTCACCTTCCCTAAGGCAAAAGACTTTAGACGAGATTGCACGTCTCCTCAACAATTGAGGAGGACATGCGCTTTTGCCCGGAAGGCATTGGATCAAACGCTGCCAGATCACATTAAAAGGAATTATCTCATATCATCATTACCATCAAATTAACTGATCTCACTAACTAATGCTGGCTGTAGATCATACCATTTTTCGGCAACTGATCATTGATGACTTATAATTAATTGAAACTTTCCTCTTTGAAAGGTACGAAGTAAGAATGCCGCTATAGATACAATCCAGTCAACCCGGATGTAAATGGATACTAAGAAAGTAAAAGTCAGCCAGGAAAGGAACTGGACAACCTACATCAAACAGGTTGTGGCTTAGTATACTTAAGTTTCTAACAACTTCATTCTCAAACAGTAGTGTAACTACTGTGGAACAAACCTTTACTTTTGCTATCATAAAAAGACAGGTCAGTTTAAGACCACTTCAGACCATGGGATATGCTATGTAGTTTGGGATTAAGGGCTGAATCTATTCGACAACAGGGGAGTGTTAGTTACAAAGGCTGTAGGTTGTCGATGCTGGATTTCGAATTTTCTGGTCGAAGATGGAGCACAGTGAATGAGCTCACAGCAGCCATCGACTGATAACTGGCTGCTTCCATTAGGGTCGGCGAATCCCAGCTGTTCAAGACCGTGTTCCGCGCCAAGTGTCGACCCTCGAAACTGGCTGCACTATTGTAATTTGGCCAAGAGAATAGGGATTGCACTGGGAAACCCGATACCCTCCCCCCATGAAAAAAAAAAAAGAAAAAAAAAGAAAGAAAAAAAGCCAAATGAAATCAGATGTGTCGATTCGAAAGGCGAAGATATCGCATCCACGCTGAATACTACGATACAACGTCCTTTTTAGGACGAAAACCGAAGAAGAAGAAGACTAACGTTAGCTGTAGATAGCCACATTTCTAAGCATCTGCTCATTGATGCATTATAATCAATTAAATCGTTCGTCTTTCATGAAAGGAGTGGAGACATACGCATTTAAGACCACGCCCAAACGCGCGATATGATGTTTGCTTTTGGGATTGCGGCCCTCTCACAATTCGTGTTTCAATCCGCAACCATTTCCCAATTCGTGTATCAATCCGCAGCTCTCTCACAATTCGTGTATCAATCCGCAGTTCTCTCACAATTCGTGTATCAATCTGCAGTTCTCTCACAATTCGTGTATCAATCTGCAGTTCTCTCACAATTCGTGTATTAATCCACAGCTCTCTCACAATTCGTGTATCAATCAACATCTCTTTCACAATTCGTATTTCAGTCCGCAGCTCTCTCACAATTCGCGTATCAAACCGCAGCTCTCTCACAATTCGTGTATCAATCCGAGTTCCTCTCACAATTCGTGTATCAATCCGAGGGATCTCTCACAATTCGTTTATCAATCCGAGGACCTCTCCTGAATTACATGCTACTTAACTTCTTCATACTGGTTTAGAAGACTACTTGGTCTGTATACAACCTGTTTCTTTTACATTCACTTGTTCCAAAAATAACTATGCGCACCAATCTATTCTTGAATGATTTAATTGACCCTTCTTTCGCTATTTCCTGTGACAATGCATTCCAAGCATTCACCACTAACTCCTAACTTCTATTCTTTTGTCGTTTCTTGGTCCCTCTTCATCTGCTATGAAATGGTGTAGTCACTGAAAGCTTCTTGTGCTGCGTTAACTTCACTCTTTACGATGTTTCCCTTCCCTAGCGGGTCTTAGTAAAGGTAGAGAGTGCCCTTCACTTAACATGTGGTCAGGGATGAAGTGTTAGAGACTTCAGTGTACTATACCAGTATCTTCCAAACCGCCAGTCAGTGGATCAGTGCCGGTCCGCAGAAATGTCCTGTCGGGCCACGAAAAAGTTATTGTAGCTTAGCCTTAGTTGGGGGAGGAAGACTCACGTCTGACATGCCATCTGGATGGTCATGCGCCTGGTCAGACAAAATATACTGATCAGACATGTTTGTCAGGGTCAGGCAAAATATACTGATCAGACATGTTTGTCAGGGTCAGGCAAAATATACTGATCAGACATGTTTGTCAGGGTCAGGCAAAATATACTGATCAGACATGTTTGTCAGGGTCAGGCAAAATATACTGATCAGACATGTTTGTCAGGGTCACGCAAAATATACTGATCAGACATGTTTGTCAGGGTCAGGCAAAAAATACTGATCAGACATGTTTGTCATTGTCTGGCAAAATATACTGATCAGACATGTTTGTCAGGGCCAGGCAAAATATACTGATCAGACATGTTTGTCAGGGCCAGGCAAAATATACTGATCAGACATGTTTGTCAGGGTCAGGCAAAATATACTGATCAGACATGTTTGTCAAAGTCAGGCAAAATATACTGATCAGACATGTTTGTCAGGGTCAGGCATAATATACTGATCAGACATGTTTGTCAGGGCCAGGCAAAATATACTGATCAGACATGTTTGTCAGGGCCAGGCAAAATATACTGATCAGACATGTTTGTCAGGGTCAGGCAAAATATACTGATCAGACATGTTTGTCAGGGTCAGGCAAAATATACTGATCAGACATGTTTGTCAGGGCCAGGCAAAATATACTGATCAGACATGTTTGTCAGGGCCAGGCAAAATATACTGATCAGACATGTTTGTCAGGGTCAGGCAAAATATACTGATCAGACATGTTTGTCAGGGTCAGGCAAAATATACTGGCAAAGACCCTCACCTCGGCTTCCTAGTAACCCTTCCAGGAAACGGGCTATTTTCATGGCGGTCTGGCTAACGAGGTGAGAGATCGACGTGATCCAGGGGAGGTAGTGGAGGCAGGGACAGTTTATGCATTTAAGAATAAACTGGATGCGCATAGCTTTTAGAGCTAGTAAATGTAACTGGTTGTATACAGACTCTGCAGGGTCTTCTAAACCAGTATAAAGACGTTAAGTTAAGTTAAGTTAGTAGTGAGTGACACGCAGATGAAGCAAAGCATAGCACAACTGAGGTAGGCGCGTGGTTAGCGTGCTGGCTTTGCATCTGAGTGGTCCTGGGTTGATTCTACAGTTGAGGCGGAAACAGTTGTTCAAACCACAACGGATCCCGGGTGAACCCAGGCTTTAATGGGTACCGGTTCAGTCCGGGAAGTAAAGGCGGCCGACGTGATGCTGACCACATTATCCACTAAGTGCAGTGGGTTACAAAATAATATAGGCCCAACACCATATTTCCTATGCGTCGCATGGCGTGACTGGATCTTTACTTTTTTTTATAGCACGCTCGGGATGTGAGGAAAACTACTGCAAGCCGTCACTTAACGTCCTTTTCAGGCGCACACAAAAAAGAGTAAACATACTCATGGTGGGCATTCGCAAACAACAACGACAACCTCTACACTAATCAGGCGCTGCAGGTTACAGGTGCTCTTCTTATATCCAGTATCAGAATCTGCAACGAGGAATAGACATGTTAGAAACATCATTGCGATTTGTGTCTGCTTTTTGTGAGATGAAGTTACCATTTGCCGTCAATCCTTCTCTATTTTATTTAACTGTAAGTCAGGTACCAGTTTAGAGCTGCATAAGCTGGTGAGTGTTGAATTCGAGAATTGTTGTTGTTCAATGATTACAATGAGTAAGATTACTCTTTTGTGCGCCCTGATTAGAGCGTTGTAGTAGCTTTCCTCACATCCAGAGCGTGCTGATGAAGGTAGAACGGGGTCGTCCAGGTTATTTTGCTACCCCTAGTATCATCTGCGAGTCGCTCACTACTACGGGATAACGTCGATCTCCACTTCGTAAGGCAGACTGCCATGAAAACAGCCCGTTTCCGGGGAGATCTGCGTGGAAGTGCGTTAGGGGTCTTGGCCAGTATTTTTGCTTGACTCACTAACATGTCCGATTAGTATATTTTGCCTGGCCCTGACTTACATGTCCGATTAGTATATTTTGCCTGACCCTGACTTACATGTCCGATGAGTATATTTTGCCTGACCTGACTAACATGCACGACCAGTATATTTTGCCTGACCTGACTAACATGCACGACCAGTATATTTTGCCTGACCTGACTAACATGCACGACCAGTATATTTTGCCTGACCTGACTAATATGCACGACCAGTATATTTTACCTGACCTGACTAACATGCACGACCAGTATATTTTGCCTGACCTGACTAACATGCACGACCAGTATATTTTGCCTGACCTGACTAACATGCACGACTAGTATATTTTGCCTGACCTGACTAACATGCACGACCAGTATATTTTGCCTGACCTGACTAACATGCACGACCAGTATATTTTGCCTGACCTGACTAACATGCACGACCAGTATATTTTGCCTGACCTGACTAACATGCACGACCAGTATATTTTGCCTGACCTGACTAACATGCACGACTAGTATATTTTGCCTGACCTGACTAACATGCACGACCAGTATATTTTGCCTGACCTGACTAACATGCACGACCAGTATATTTTGCCTGGCCTGACTAACATGCACGACCAGTATATTTTGCCTGACCTGACTATCATGCACGACCAGTATATTTTGCCTGACCTGACTAACATGCACGGCCAGTATATTTTGCCTGACCTGACTAACATGCACGACCAGTAAATTTTGCCTGACCTGACTAACATGCACGACTAGTATATTTTGCCTGACCTGACTAACATGCACGACCAGTATATTTTGCCTGACCTGACCAACATGCACGACCAGTATATTTTGCCTGACCTGACTAACATGCACGACCAGTATATTTTGCCTGACCTGACTAACATGCACGACCAGTATATTTTGCCTGACCTGACTAACATGCACGACCAGTATATTTTGCCTGACCTGACTAACATGCACGACCAGTATATTTTGCTTGACCTGACTAACATGCACGACCAGTATATTTTGCCTGACCTGACTAACATGCACGGCCAGTATATTTTGCCTGACCTGACTAACATGCACGACCAGTATATTTTGCCTGAGCTGACTAACATGCACGACCAGTATGTTTTGCCTGACCTGACTAACATGCACGACCAGTATATTTTGCCTGACCTGACTAACATGCACGACCAGTATATTTTGCCTGACCTGACTAACATGCACGACCAGTATATTTTGCCTGAGCTGACTAACATGCACGACCAGTATATTTTGCCTGACCTGACTAACATGCACGACCAGTATATTTTGCCTGAGCTGACTAACATGCACGACCAGTATATTTTGCCTGACCTGACTAACATGCACGACCAGTATATTTTGCCTGACCTGACTAACATGCACGACCAGTATATTTTGCCTAACCTGACTAACATGCACGACCAGTATATTTTGCCTGAGCTGACTAACATGCACGACCAGTATATTTTGCCTGACCTGACTAACATGCACGACCAGTATATTTTGCCTGACCTGACTAACATGCACGACCAGTAAATTTTGCCTGACCTGACTAACATGCACGACTAGTATATTTTGCCTGACCTGACTAACATGCACGACCAGTATATTTTGCCTGACCTGACCAACATGCACGACCAGTATATTTTGCCTGACCTGACTAACATGCACGACCAGTATATTTTGCCTGACCTGACTAACATGTACGACCAGTATATTTTGCCTGACCTGACTAACATGCACGACCAGTATATTTTGCCTGACCTGACTAACATACACGACCAGTATATTTTGCTTGACCTGACTAACATACACGACCAGTATATTTTGCCTGACCTGACTAACATGCACGGCCAGTATATTTTGCCTGACCTGACTAACATGCACGACCAGTATATTTTGCCTGAGCTGACTAACATGCACGACCAGTATGTTTTGCCTGACCTGACTAACATGCACGACCAGTATATTTTGCCTGACCTGACTAACATGCACGACCAGTATATTTTGCCTGACCTGACTAACATGCACGACCAGTATATTTTGCCTGACCTGACTAACATGCACGGCCAGTATATTTTGCCTGACCTGACTAACATGCACGACCAGTATATTTTGCCTGAGCTGACTAACATGCACGACCAGTATATTTTGCCTGACCTGACTAACATGCACGACCAGTATATTTTGCCTGACCTGACTAACATGCACGACCAGTATATTTTGCCTAACCTGACCAACATGCACGACCAGTATATTTTACCTGACCTGACTAACATGCACGGCCAGTATATTTTGCCTAACCTGACTAACATGCACGACCAGTATATTTTGCCTGACCTGACTAACATGCACGACCAGTATATTTTGCCTGACCTGACTAACATGCACGGCCAGTATATTTTGCCTGACCTGACCAACATGCACGACCAGTATATTTTGCCTAACCTGACCAACATGCACGACCAGTATATTTTGCCTGACCTGACTAACATGCACGACCAGTATATTTTGCCTGACCTGACTAACATGCACGACCAGTATATTTTGCTTGACCTGACTAACATGCACGACCAGTATATTTTGCCTGACCTGACTAACATGCACGACCAGTATATTTTGCCTGACCTGACTAACATGCACGACCAGTATATTTTGCCTGACCTGACTAACATGCACGACCAGTATATTTTGCCTGAGCTGACTAACATGCACGACCAGTATATTTTGCCTGACCTGACTAACATGCACGACCAGTATATTTTGCCTGACCTGACCAACATGCACGACCAGTATATTTTGCCTAACCTGACCAACATGCACGACCAGTATATTTTGCCTGACCTGACTAACATGCACGACCAGTATATTTTGCCTGACCTGACTAACATGCACGACCAGTATATTTTGCTTGACCTGACTAACATGCACGACCAGTATATTTTGTCTGACCTGACTAACATGCACGACCAGTATATTTTGCCTGACCCTGACTAACATGTCCAATCAGTGTTTTGTTTGACCAGACGCTAGTCTGCTTTCCTCAAATCAGGGATTAGGCCCGGCTCCTTTGCAGTGATACACAATTATTCCAACCACTTTGCCGCTGAGAAGATATGACGTATTGGTCAACTATGCAAACAAATTCAACGAGGACGGAAAGAAGAGACATTTTATCTCCGAAATAATTGAGTCTGCCAAACAACAACACTTATATTGAACTTCTTAAATGAAATACATTTTTTAAATCACAGATCAAACATTTCAGCACCCTGTGGAGCATAGGCGCCAACAAATGCAAGTCAATCATCACACATTGCACTGACATGTGTCGTAACATTTCTAAAAGTTGGGGTAGCCAGCGCTATGCAAAACACTCCATAGTGACCTCTTATGATATGTGTCTAGTAGGTTACAGTGTTAGTATTCATTCCCCCTCTTTCGGCAGCTCCTCTAAACAACCAGTGTGGAAGCATCAGATATCTATCTATCTATCTATCTATCTATCTATCTATCTATCTATCTATCTATCTATCTATCTATCTATCTATCTATCTATCTATCTATCTATCTATCTATCTATCTATCTAACTATCTATCTATCTATCTGTCTGTCTGTCTGTCTGTCTGTCTGTCTGTCTGTCTGTCTGTCTATCTATCTATCTATCTATCTATCTGTCTGTCTGTCTGTCCGTCCGTCCGTCCGTCCGTCTATCTATCTATCTATCTATCTATCTATCTATCTATCTATCTATCTATCTATCTATCTATCTATCTATCTATCTATCTATCTATCTATCTATCCATCAATCCATCCATCCACCCATCCATCCATCCATCCATTCATTCATCCACCCAAAATCCATCCATCCATCTATCAATCCATCCTTCCATCCATCCATCTATCTATCTATCTATCTATCTATCTATCTATCTATCTATCTATCTATCTATCTATCTATCTATCTATCTGTCTGTCTGTCTGTCTGTCTGTCTGTCTGTCTGTCTGTCTGTCTGTCTGTCTGTCTGTCTGTCTGTCTGTCTGGCTGTCTGTCTATCTAGATCAGCTGTTCTCAATATTTTTATCATGTAGAAAACCTGGACTTTTCTACCACTTCTCTTCCTAACTCGCACTACATTTCTGTCTACCAGTCCAACGCTCTCTTCTTTTTTTCTGCCCCTCTTTATCTCTTGCCTAACATGGATCTCTGTGCCGTTTCACTCACACTAAATCCTTTTATTTCTAGCAATCCCTTTCCACCTCTCTCTCTCTCTCTCTCTCTCTCTCTCTCTCTCTCTGTGTATCTCTCTCTCTTTCTCTCTCTTTCTCCTTTAGTCAATATGGATCGCTATATTGTTTCACTCTCACTTAATCAGGCATACTTTCTGCCTCTTCCCTTCCTCACGTCACTCCCTATCTTTCTACCCGCTCTCCCCCCCCCCCCCACCCCTTCTCCCTACATATCCACCTCTCTGTAGTCAAAATGGATCTTAATGTTGTTTTAATTTCATTAACAAATAGCATGTCCGTTGCAGAACGTCGATCTTGCAGCTGCCAGTTTATTTGAATTAACCATTTCTTGGAAGGTTGCCATTACTTTCCGTACATAGTGTAGCGATTGTACCTAGAAAAAAATCTTTGTCTGCAAACCTGGACTCGTTCCTAGTGGGTTGGAATTGTGAACCGGACATTTTATCCCTCCCTAGGCGATGCTGTCTTCTACTTTCTTCTTCTTCTTCTTTTTTTATTATTCAATCAACGTGTGCTACACTTCTAGCCCTGTGAGGTTCACAAAGGAGGCTGTGTGTTTCAGGTCTTCGCCGGTCCCCCACAGCTATTCGAACATGGTCGCTCCCCTGTGTAAAGACTGCCTCGCTTTGGTCTAAAAGTAGGGCATTCCTGCATATTCTCTGGTGTTTGCTTGGGTGCTCCTCAGTCGAACATGGCGGTGTCTCTGAGACCCATTCCGTGGACGTGGGCCGTCTGCAATGTCCCGTTCTGAGTCTGAAGATCTTTGTCTACCGATCTCTGCCAAGTTTATCTATGCTGTAATCTTCTGACTTGAATTCTTTGTGATGGTCTCCTTATTCTCTGTGCTGGTCTCTCCATTCTTTGTGCTGGTCTCTCCATTCTTTGTGCTGGTCTCCTCATTCTTTGTGCTGGTCTCTCCATTCTTTGTGCTGGTCTCTCCATTCTTTGTGCTGGTCTCTCCATTCTTTGTGCTGGTCTCTTCATTCTTTGTGCTGGTCTCCTAATTCTTTGTGCTGGTCTCTCCATTCTTTGTGCTGGTCTCCTTATTCTCTGTGCTGGTGTCTCCATTCTTTGTGCTGTTCTCCTCATTCTTTGTGCTGGTCTCTCCATTCTTTGTGCTGGTCTCTCCATTCTTTGTGTTGGTCTCTCCATTCTTTGTGCTGGTCTCTCCCTTCTTTGTGTTGGTCTCTCCATTCTTTGTGCTGGTCTCTCCATTCTTAGTGCTGGTCTCTCCATTCTTTGTGCTGGTCTCTCCCTTCTTTGTGTTGGTCTCTCCATTCTTTGTGCTGGTCTCTCCCTTCTTTGTGTTGGTCTCTCCATTCTTTGTGCTGGTCTCTCCATTCTTTGTGCTGGTCTCTCCATTCTTTGTGCTGGTCTCTCCATTCTTTGTGCTGGTCTCTCCATTCTTTGTGCTGGTCTCTCCCTTCTTTGTGCTGGTCTCTCCATTCTTTGTGCTGGTCTCCTTATTCTCTGTGCTGGTGTCTCCATTCTTTGTGCTGTTCTCCTCATTCTTTGTGCTGGTCTCTCCATTCTTTGTGCTGGTCTCTCCATTCTTTGTGTTGGTCTCTCCATTCTTTGTGCTGGTCTCTCCCTTCTTTGTGTTGGTCTCTCCATTCTTTGTGCTGGTCTCTCCATTCTTAGTGCTGGTCTCTCCATTCTTTGTGCTGGTCTCTCCCTTCTTTGTGTTGGTCTCTCCATTCTTTGTGCTGGTCTCTCCCTTCTTTGTGTTGGTCTCTCCATTCTTTGTGCTGGTCTCTCCATTCTTTGTGCTGGTCTCTCCATTCTTTGTGCTGGTCTCTCCATTCTTTGTGCTGGTCTCTCCATTCTATGTGCTGGTCTCTCCCTTCTTTGTGCTGGTCTCTGCCTTCTTTGTGTTGGTCTCTCCATTCTTTGTGCTGGTTTCTCCATTCTTTGTGCTGGTCTCTCCATTCTTTGTGCTGGTCTCTCCATTCTTTGTGCTGGTCTCTCCATTCGTTATGCTGGTTTCTCCATTCTTTGTGCTGGTCTCTCCATTCTTTGTGCTGGTCTCTCCCTTCTTTGTGCTGGTCTCTCCATTCTTTGTGCTGGTCTCTCCATTCTTTGTGCTGGTCTCCTCATTCTTTGTGCTGGTCTCTCCATTCTTTGTGCTGGTCTCTCCATTCTTTGTGCTGGTCTCTCCCTTCTTTGTGCTGGTCTCTCCATTCTTTGTGCTGGTCTCCTCATTCTTTGTGCTGGTCTCTCCCTTCTTTGTGCTGGTCTCTCCCTTCTTTGTGTTGGTCTCTCCATTCTTTGTGCTGGTTTCTCCATTCTTTGTGCTGGTCTCTCCATTCTTTGTGCTGGTCTCTCCATTCTTTGTGCTGGTCTCTCCATTCGTTATGCTGGTTTCTCCATTCTTTGTGCTGGTCTCTCCATTCTTTGTGCTGGTCTCTCCCTTCTTTGTGCTGGTCTCTCCATTCTTTGTGCTGGTCTCTCCATTCTTTGTGCTGGTCTCTCCATTCTTTGTGCTGGTCTCTCCATTCTTTGTGCTGGTCTCTCCATTCTTTGTGCTGGTCTCTCCATTCTTTGTGCTGGTCTCTCCATTCTTTATGCTGGTCTCTCCCTTCTTTGTGTTGGTCTCTCCATTCTTTGTGCTGGTCTCTCCCTTCTTTGTGTTGGTCTCTCCATTCTTTGTGCTGGTCTCTCCATTCTTTGTGCTGGTCTCTCCATTCTTTGTGCTGGTCTCTCCCTTCTTTGTGCTGGTCTCCTCATTCTTTGTGCTGGTCTCTCCCTTCTTTGTGTTGGTCTCTCCATTCTTTGTGCTGGTCTCCTCATTCTTTGTGCTGGTCTCTCCATTCTTTGTGCTGGTCTCTCTCTTCTTTGTGTTGGTCTCCTCATTCTTTGTGCTGGTCTCTCCATTCTTTGTGCTGGTCTCTCCATTCCGTTTTGGAAGGGTCTTTGCTTCTTCATAGCTCTACTGATGAAGAATCTGCATGCCCTCTCTGTCTTCAATAGCTTCGATGCAATTTCTATTCTCTTCCATTCATCCCATTAATCCCTATCTTTCTACAAACCCCTCATTCTCTCTCTCTCTCTTTCAGTAAAAATGTATCTTTGTGTTGTTTCAACCTCATTATATCTCACACAATTTCTACCTATTCTGTTTCTTCCATCATTTCTTCTCTTTCTGTCAATCTCTCTCATTTTTTCTGTCACTCTCGATGTAGTCAAAATGTCTTTCTTACACGTCCCACTCACCAAATCAGGCTCATTTCATATCTTTAGTTCCTTCTATCACGTTTTCCTTCTTCTACTCTTTCAGGCTCGCCCTTTCTGTAGAAAACACGGATCTCTGTGTTCTCTTTCTCTCTCTCTCTCTCTCTCTCTCTCTCTCTCTCTCTCTTTCTCATTAAACAATCGAAAAATCTGCCTTCCGAACTCGCCACGCCTTATACGTCCTCACGCCGCCCTCTCTATATCTCCCTGTGTGAATACTATGGTATTTCCTTTTTGTCATTCTAACCACCTATCTACCTCTTCTCTTTATCCTTCTCTCTATCTGCTTCCCCATTACTCTGTCTCTATCCATCTAACCTCCTTTCACCTCCCCTTCTTACAATCTCTCCTTCTGTCTCCACCCTTCCCCTCTTACTCCAGCCCCCCCTCTCTTTTTTACCCTTTCTTGCCCTCTCTCCATCTTTACCTTCTTTCGCCCTCCCTCCTTTTGTCACTTTCTCTTTTGCTCATTCTCTCTCCCCTCTCCATCCTCTCTCTCTTCCCTTTCCTTCCTCTTTCTCCCCTCTTCTTTCTCTCTCTCCTTTTCCTCCCTCTAGCTCCCCATCCTATCTTTTCTCTCTTCTTCCTCTCTCTCCTCCTTTCCTCTCTCTTCACCTCCCTCTCCCTCTCCTTCCTCTCTCTTCCCTCTCCTGCCTTTTCCTCCCCTCTTCTTTCTCTCTCTCCTCTTTCCCCCTTTCTCTCCCCATCCTATATCTTCTCTCTTCTTCCTCTCTCTCTCCTCCCTTCCTCTCTCTCCCCTCTTCTTCCTCTCTCTCCCTCACATTTGTCTTTCTTTCATCTCACCCCCTTTTCTCCCCCCATCCCCTCTCAACCCCCATATATCCTCCCCGCCACCAACTACTCCTTACCCTATACACTGACCCATCGTACAACCCCATCCACAAGTTAAAACATGAGTGACAATTTTAACACGCTCACCAAGAAGACAACCCTGACATACTCACAGTATATCGATCTTCCCCTGCACAAAGAAACTCTACGGAACCAGCTTCCAGGACTGCTTCTAGGCTGGCACAGATGACACACACACAGCCACGCCAGGCGGGAATCTGTAACAACCGATTTCAAGTTCCTCCTTTGGGGGAAAGGCATACGGAAATCGATGAAGGCCACGCGCATGCGCTCGATACTGCATGCCTGATGGTGGTTATTGGACCAACAGTTCGAGAGTTAGAATGGCGGCTCAGGTCGATTCTGGAGATGTTTGTGTAGTGATCGAAGGATAGTGTGTAGTTAGCGTCTCTTTACCACAGTAATTCGGGTTGGACTAGGTCTACGAAATGTGTGTAGACGACATCTGGTGTTTGATAATCTGTTGGTTATCGAATAAGCTTGCAAGTCTCGCCTAGACGTGTTAGGTCTGGAGAGTTCAGTTTGATGAGTCAAGTTCTGATGTGACAGAGAGAGACAAGTATAAACAGTCGTTCTGATGTGACGGGACAAGTATACACAGTCAAGATCTGATGTGACAGAAAGGCAAGTATAAACAGTCAAAGTTCAGATGTGACAGGGCAAGTATACACAGTCAAAATCAGAACTGACGAAGTGACGCATATAATTAGTCAAGATCTGATGCGACACTGACACGTCTGAACAGTCAAGATCTTAAACTACAGAGTGACATGTAACAAAAGTCAAGATATAATGTGACAAAGCCATAACGCTAATAAATGCAATACCGGACAGCGACAATGCGACACATTTCAATCGTAATTGGCAGACTGATATAGCGTCTAAATAGTCAAAATTTGATATGACATGGGGACACGTTTAAATAGACAAGATCTGACACAATAGAGTATTGTCTAACCAGCGCTCATCTGAAACAGTGTTAGGCCTACGCAGTTCAGATCTGATTCAGTGTTAAGTATATACAGTTCAGATCTAATTCAGTGTTAAGTATATACAGTTCAAATCTGATTCAGTGTTAAGTCTATACGGTTAATATCTGATAAAGTGTTAAGTCTATACAGTCAAGATCTGATACAGTGTTAAGTCTATACAGTCAAAATATGGTGCAGTGTTAAGTCTATACAATCATGATCTGTTACAGTGTAAAGTCCATACAGTTAAGGTCTGATACATTGTTAAAACTATACAGTCAAGATATGGTGACGTGTTAAGTCCATACAATCAAGATCTGATTCAGTGCTGTCTATACAATCAAGATCTGATTCAGGTTTAAATCTATACAATCAAGATCTGATTCAGTGCTGTCTATACAGTTAAGATCTGATTCAGTATTAAGTCTATACATCAAGATCTGACACAATGCTAATTATATACAGTCAAGATCTGATAGTACATATCTGCTAGTATATAAAAATGAACTATTTATCAACAGAAGACCATGGCTGAAGCAAGCCCAACCAAAAAACAGTCCCCAACTCAGGCAAAACAACCTGCAGCATCGACAACAGCAAAATCGTCGGCACAAGCAGACGTCACTGGTCCCGCAAGCGACGCAGGGATGACAATGGCGTCTTCGCGGATTGATAACGACGGCGATGAAGCGGCAGAGTACCAAATTGTGGCCGCCATTGACTTTGGGACTACATTCAGTGGTTACGCTTATAGCTTTGCGTCCAACAAACAAGCAATTCATGTCAACAAAAACTGGGGACAAACCCAAGGTAAGTGCTTCGTTACGGATTGGTTCGCTCTGTCGTTAATGTTGTTGGCGATCGATAGCTTGATTATGGCAAACGCCGGCACTGCACGGATGGTGATACGAACATTAATCGGGAATTCTAACGGGACTGAAAACGAACTGAAACTGAAAAGATGATAAACATTGAAAATACGATCACATAGTTCCGACCGACTCCATTGAGATGGACGCCCCCATATGTGCTGTCCCTTTCATTACTCAAAGTGCCCATTTGTGCTAATTCTCTTTTATTGCTCAAAGTACCCGTTTGTACTTAGTCCCTTTCATTGCTCAGTGCCCATATGTTCTCATTCCCTTTTATTGCTCAATGTGTCCATATGGGGTTAGTCACTTTCATTACTCAAAGTGCCGATATGTGCTATTCCCTTTCATTGCTCAGTGCCCACATGTTCTCATTCCCTTTTATTGCTCAAAGTATCCATATGGGGCTAGTCACTTTCATTGCTCAAAGTGCCATATGTGCACATTCCCTTTCATTATTCAAAGTGCTAATTCTCTTTCATTGCTAAAAGTGGCTATATGTGCTCATTCTGTTTCATTACTCAGTGTTCATATGTGTCCATTCCCTTTCATTACTCAGTGTCCATTTCCTTTCATTACTAAAATTGTCCATTCTCTTTCAGTACTCAGTGTCCATTCCCTTTCATTACTCAAAGTTTCCATTCTCTTTCATTACTCAAAGTGTTCATATGTGCTCATTCATTACTCTAATTGTCCATTCCCTTTCATTACTCAAATTGCCCATTCCCTTTCATTACTCAAAGTGTCCATTCCCTTTCATTACTCAGTGTCCATTCCCTTTCATTGCTCAAAGTGTCCATTCCATTTCATTATTCAAAGTGTCCATTCTCTTTCATTACTCAAAGTGTCCATTCCCTTTCATTATTCAAAGTGTCCATTCCCTTTCATTATTCAAAGTGTTCATTCTCTTTCATTGCTCAAAGTGCCAGTTTGTGGTCATTCTCTTTTATTGCTCAAAGTGCCCAAATGGGCTTAGTTTCTTCATTGTTCAAAGTGTCAAAATGGGCTCATTCCCCTTTCATTTCTAAAATTAACGACGGCACATCACTAATTCCGTAGCTCTCTTGGCGGCTCTAAATTTTCTGCTGACTTTGTCATTTACCCATTTACAGCTGGGTCGACTAGAAGAAGCGGTCATAACACGAAAAAACGCACGACATGCCTGGTCTGTCAAACTGAGGTACTACGAGATTTGAACCTGGTACGTTGAGTTGTAAACCAAGCTCCCGACTCATTGACCCCACACTTCCATAAAGAGGATTCAAAATATCCCTACCGTCTTTCCCATTGCTGAAGTTCAGCAGAACGATTTATAGGATCGAGGAATAAAGGCCCCTTGCCTATACAGTAACAACCCACTGTACAGACTAAGTTTTTATTTTACCTCAGACAAGAATAAACACAATGCCTTGCAAAGATTTGAAATTACGTCCTCGTGGTCAATTACCGACATCCAAACCGTTTGGCCATGAAAAGAAAGATGATAATCACATAAATAACACGTAGGCACAGCAATGTATTCAGGACAGAAACATCAAGTTTGCACCTTCAGACTTCAAACTGGGCTCATGGCTCATCTTTACAACAATGTGAGGATTGGGACAGATGTGGGTAGAGATGCAGCGGGGAATGAACTGACAGCTGCCATTACTTCATAGCTGGCAGGTTACATCAATGTATAAATAATAACCAAGATGTCCTAAAACAGAAATAGAATAATAATAGTAATAATAGTTGTCCATCACAAGTGATGAAGACCACTCTCTTTGTTCAGCCTTGTGGACAGTCGCATCTCTTGCTGTGTCCGCTGAAATGGGTGACTTGCGCGGTGATTTGGATTAAAGTGAGGAAGAAACTGCGCCTTTTGTCAACCTCACTCACAGAGCCTAAGCTACCTTTTGCCAGTGGCAAGACATTCATCGAGACGACTGGAGATAGCATAGGATGCAGATTTTGCCTCAGGATTACCACCGAAGCCTTTCCGTAAACATGTAACCCGCAGGGTAGAAAGGTGGGATGGCATCTAACGCAGTTTGTCGTGCCTTTTCGATAACCACAAGAGGTCGTATGGACAACACTCAGCGTGTGAGTGAGTCTGGCATCTCTCCCCAGCTGTATTCAGTTCATCATAGTTACATCTAAAATTACCACACGCCAAATTCGTGAAGGTGAACCGGCAGAACTAACCCGTGAAATACGACACAGGTATAAGCGTAGTGCCATTCAGCCGGCGTCCAGACCACGATAAACGGTTGGGAGAAATAACAAAAAAAGAACGAAATAACAAGTCCAGACAGAAAATAACACCACGTTTCCGTAAACACAAGTTTAAATCGTCGACTAGTGTGAATTCCAGGCAAATCCGTGGTCTAGCGGCATCCATAATGATCCAAAACAGTAGAGAAATGTAGACATGAAAAGAACAGAAAAAAAAACAAAATAATGTAAATGAAAAAAACAAAACTGCAACAAACCAACAGACTAATAGAATGTTTAAAAAAATATAAGTCTTCAAGATACCAAATAATTAAAACCTCAAAGAAACCACCCATACTGTACAAGAAAACATACATAATAACAACTCTTTACAATTATATAATTTTCGAACGACTGAGTCGCTTATTGGTTAGAGCCTTTGCCCCCCCCCCCCCCATGACAAAATTACCGGATCGCCAATCTGTAACAACACTCTCCTACCTAAACAGCAGTAAATAGGTACATACCTTACAGTATTGAAAGACAAAGAAATACTGAAGAGAGGTCACAGAAAGGCGATATCTCGTACAAAGAAGTCTCTGATCATTTTGGAACTAATCTTAGCTTGTAAATGGTATGGAACAAGGGAAGCAAATTTTTTTGTTTGCGAACTTTGACAGAAAAATACATAATGACATTTATATTTGCTTTATAGACAAACCAGAAGGCATTTGAAAGAGTCCAACATGAAAAATTAATTCAATGTCTCCAAGAAATAGATCTAGATGGTAAAGACATAAGACTGCCCCGTAATGTGTACTGGGAACAAACTGCTACAGGAAAGTTATGTTCTCCAATTATAGATGGAAAAAGAGGAGTGAGACAGGAATGTGGAAAAAGTCAGGGGTCTTCTACCCTGGGGGCAATCTTCTCTCTCCCCTCTTCCCTCACTCTGTTTCATTTGACTCTGTCCTACAGTCACACCCTTGCACAACTTTCACACGCGCCCTCGTGGTAAAGCCCTTCCATTGCACTTTGGTTGGGCTAGCTTCTGAGGGTGCACAAACCTAGCATAGGTACATACAGATGCACACATGCATCCAAGCACTGGTTTATGCGTCCTGATATCGCCCAATTGACTACGGTCTGGGGTGGAAAATGGCGCGCCTCCGCCAGTAGAAACTAGTGAGGCAAACATTTAAGCAAAAAAAAAAAAAAAAGACAGGAATGTGGAAAAAGTCAGGGGTCTTCTACCCTGGGGGCAATCTTCTCTCTCCCCTCTTCCCTCACTCTGTTTCATTTGACTCTGTCCTACAGTCACACCCTTGCACAACTTTCACACGCGCCCTCGTGGTAAAGCCCTTCCATTGCACTTTGGTTGGGCTAGCTTCTGAGGGCGCACAAACCTAGCATAGGTACATACAGACGCACACATGCATCCAAGCACTGGTTTATGCGTCCTGATATCGCCCAATGGACTACGGTCTGGGGTGGAAAATGGCGCGCCTCCGCCAGTAGAAACTAGTGAGGCAAACATCTAAGCAAAAAAAAAAAAAAAAAAAGAAGACAGGAATGTGTATTATCCCCCTGTCTTTTTAATATCTTCACAGAACAAATATTCAAACAGGTAGAAGTGATGCCAGGGAGTAGTAATGAACAATCTAAGATCTGGGGATTATACCGTTTTGATGGCAAAAAGTGAACAAGAATTACAGGAGCTTGTGACAACAATATGCACAATAAATCAAGCGTTTGAATTAGACATAAACATAAAGAAAACAAAGACTATGATAATTGGGAAAAGTGACAAGAAATCATGTATGCAGATACAAATAAAAGATCAACTACTTGAAGAGATAAGAGTTTCTCCTATTTAGATCAAATAATAACAGAAGAAGGCAGCTGTGAAAAAGAAATCAGAAAGAGAATAGGTATGGCGTAGATGGTATTCGGCAACATGCGACACATACTGACATCCAAACAGATAGATTCGAATTTTAAAATGAGAATTGTCAGGTGTTATGTCTACTCGTCACTACTTTATGGTGTCCGAAACATGGACAATGAATAACAAGTTGGAAAAGAGTATTAAAGCCTTCGAAATATGGGTATATAGAAGATTGGGTTGCATTTCTTGGAAAGAGAAGAAAACAAATTTGGAGGTGATGAAAAAGTTGGGGGTGAAAAGAGAATTAATGACTGAAATCAGGGTTAGACAGTTACGTTATTTTGGTCATATAACATACCTCCTTGTTAAAGACCATACTGGAGGGTAGGGTGAAAGGCAGTCATTCAAGAGGCAGAGACCGCTAAAAGTGGGTGGATAATATCAGGAGATGGTCTGGAAAAAACCTCTAAGATTGCACAATTACGGCAAGAGATAGAGTACACTGGAGATCCATTGCAGCCGACCTTCGATGCGGAGATGGCACTTGAACTGAAATGGATGCCTGCACAAAAATACAATGGTGGAAATGGTACGATAAAATCACAAACGGGGAACTGATGGGAAAAACGTAACAAATACCAGTAGAGCATGAAATACGTAGAAGGCGATGGATAGGCCACACATTCTAGAAACCAGTGAATAAAATTACAAGAAGAACTCTGTTCTGGAATCCACAGGGCAAGAGAAATAGAGGAAGACCGAGACACACATAGAAGAGGGTAATGGAGGCAATTATAAAGTCAGCAAACATGACATGGACATTATTGGTTCAGATTTCATGGACATTGACAAGCAAGGATGAAATAAACATTGTAACAACAGAAATGAAATGCCTAAGAAGAATGCTTGGAGTAACAAGAATGGATAGCATCAGGAAGGAAGATATTAGGAAATAAGTAGGTACAACACCAGTAGTAGACTTCATCAAGAGTCAGCAAACAAATGGTTCGGCCATGAGACGCGACAAACATCAGATAGTATCCCTCAGAAAGCAATTCTAAACAAATACAATAGATACAAAGGCTGACCACGCAAAAGATGGATGGCAGAAGTAACAAGCAGTAAAGCTTCCAATGTTCAATGCACATACTAGGACCCGGTCAAGAAACTTCTTCATAACCTGACACTGAAAGACACATACAAGAGCCCGGTCAAGAAACCTCTTTATAACCTGACACTGAAAGACACAATCACATCCTAGGACCCGGTCAAGAAACTTCTTCATAACCTGACACTGAAAGACACATACAAGAGCCCGGTCAAGAAACCTCTTTATAACCTGACACTGAAAGACACAAACACATACTAGGGCCCGGTCAAGAAACCTCTCCATAACCTGACGCTGAAAGGCACAAGCACATACTAGGGCCCGGTCAAGAAACCTCTTTATAACCTGAAGCTGAAAGACACAAGCACATACTAGGGCCCGGTCAAGAAACCTCCCCATAACCTGACGCTGAAAGGCACAAGCACATACTAGGGCCCGGTCAAGAAACCTCTTTATAACCTGAAGCTGAAAGACACAAGCACATACTAGGGCCCGGTCAAGAAACCTCCCCATAACCTGACGCTGAAAGGCACAAGCACATACTAGGGCCCGGTCAAGAAACCTCTTTATAACCTGAAGCTGAAAGACACAAGCACATACTAGGGCCCGGTCAAGAAACCTCCCCATAACCTGACGCTGAAAGGCACAAGCACATACTAGGGCCCGGTCAAGAAACCTCTTTATAACCTGAAGCTGAAAGACACAAGCACATACTAGGGCCCGGTCAAGAAACCTCCCCATAACCTGACGCTGAAAGGCACAAGCACATACTAGGGCCCGGTCAAGAAACCTCTTCATAACCTGACGCTGAAAGGCACAAGCACATACTAGGGCCCGGTCAAGAAACCTCTTCATAACCTGACGCTGAAAGACACAAGCACATACTAGGGCCCAGTCAAGAAACCTCCCCATAACCTGACGCTGAAAGGCACAAGCACATACTAGGGCCCGGTCAAGAAACCTCTTCATAACCTGACGCTGAAAGACACAAGCACATACTAGGGCCCGGTCAAGAAACCTCCCCATAACCTGACGCTGAAAGGCACAAGCACATACTAGGGCCCGGTCAAGAAACCTCTTCATAACTTAACGCTGAAAAGCAAGAACAGGACACAAACGAAAAGAAGAAAAGCAGAAGAAGCTTGTGATACGAAGACATGCCGAGTATTTGTTGATGACCTATAATCCTTAGGGAGCTGACAGGGTATTGATTGATTAATTGATTGATTGATTGAACCTTGTCTTGTATATCAATCACAGGTTTTCTACTACACAAGACCCCTACGTGTTTGCTGCTCAAATCAGACGGACAATTTGAAGCGTTTGGATTCGAAGCCGTGTCGAAGTACAATGAGCTGTCAGAAGAGGAAGCCTGCTCTCACTTCTACTTCGACAGGTTTAAGATGAAGCTTTATAACAATAATGTGAGTTTGTTTGTTTTATCTTCCTGTCAGTTATTGTTGCTTCTGATGTAGTAGTGAGGATGTTTATTGGTTTCATTTCAATATCGGTGTACCTTTAATAATTTAACAGATTTCATTGAACTGAAATGCGCACGACGATAGTATCATAGTCATCTTGTGAACCTTTTCTAGTTTACATATACCATCAACTCTTTCTGCTTTACACATACTGTCAACTCCTTCTACTTTACACATACCATCAACTCTTTCAAATTTACACATCCCATCAACTCTTTCTGCTCTTCACTTACCATCAACTCTTTCAACTATACACATACCAACAACTGTTTTTGCTCTATACATACCATCAACGCTTTCTGCTTTACACAAACCATCAACTCTTTCTGCTCTTCACTTACCATCAACTCTTTCAACTATACACATACCATCAACTGTTTCTGCTCTACAGATACCATCAACGCTTTCTGCTTTTCACATACCAACAACTGTTTCTGCTCTAAACATACCATCAACGCTTTCGGCTATTCATATACAAGCAACTTTTTTCTAATTTGCTCATACCATCAATCTTGTTTTGGATTACATCACATCTTAAACGTCCCTCACACATCACCTTCACACATTTACATCACATCCCCACACATCACCTCACCAATGGTGTCACAATCTCACCTTACATTACCTCTGATGTATCTCACACACAGCACCTGACAACTGACATCACCATAACTGATGCTAACGGCAAGTCCCAGCCTGCTGTCGACGTCTTCGCTCTATCGCTGACCTTCATGAAGAAGCATTTACTGAGAGCTATTGGGACACACCTGGGCTACGACCCCCACCCAGACACAGTCAGGTGGGTTCTGACGGTCCCAGCCATCTGGGACGAGAACGCCAAACAGTTCATGCGTGAAGCCGCACACAAGGTATGTCAAGTGTTTATTGTTTTTTTTTTAGTAGCGGATAGCCAAGCTGTTAGCGCGCTGGTCATCTGATTAAGGTGCATACGTTCAAACCTTTATTTTTTAGGTATTATTTAATGATGTTATTGAATCAGGCGTAACAAGTGTCTGATGCCAGGTAGCCGAGCTTTATCAGGCCATCTCTGCATCTCATTGGTGGCTGTATCCGAAAGGACTCTTCAAGTTTTAGGCCAATCAGAACGTCATTCATCATGTTCACCTGATGTCAGACATTCGCACCACTTGTCTGGCCCATCTGTATTTTCTTTAAAAAAAAACGCAGAACGACGATGTTCTCGAAGCTGCCGTAGGGAGACTGTCAATGTTCTTCATTTGCCTTTGAGTACCTAGTATGGACACCACCTGTCTTACACAACATGGACGTCACTAAATAAACTCCGAACTGGTGTATGGCAATGCATGAATCATTTAAAGAGAACATTACATAATGATGATGAGACATATAACTAGGGAACAACACAAGACCCAGACCACCTGATGATCTGCCCAAACCTTCTGGAAATATGCAATATGGAAGACATGTTGAGGGGGAATTACAAGGCAATCCATGTGGCTAAATATTGAAATACGATGTCTGACGTAGTGCATTAAGCAGGAAAAGTAAGTAACTAGAAGTCTCTCTGCATTTGCTTTCTGTAGGCCTCTTAAGTCATAGCGTCTCTCTGCATTTGCTTTCTGTAGGCCTCTTAAGTCATAGCGTCTCTCTGCATCTGCTTTCTGTAGGCCTTTTAAGTCATAGCGTCTTTCTGCATCTGCTTTCTGTAGGCCTCTTAAGTCATAGCGTCTCTCTGCATCTGCTTTTTGTAGGCCTCTTAAGTCATAGCGTCTCTCTGCATCTGCTTTCTGTAGCCCTCTTAAGCCATAGCGTCTCTCTGCATCTGCTTTCTGAAGGCCTCTTAAGTCATAGCGTCTCTCTGCATCTGCTTTCTGTAGGCCTCTTAAGTCATAGCGTCTCTCTGCGTCTACTTTCTGAAGGCCTCTTAAGTCATAGCGTCTCTCTGCATCTGCTTTCTGTAGGCCTCTTAAGTCATTGCTTCTCTCTGCATCTGCTTTCTGTAGGCCTCTTTAGTCATAGCGTCTCTCTGCGTCTGCTTTCTGTAGGCCTCTTAAGTCATAGCGTCTCTCTGCGTCTGCTTTCTGTAGGCCTCTTAAGTCATAGCGTCTCTCTGCACTGCTTTCTGTAGGCCTCTTAAGTCATAGCGTCTCTCTGCGTCTGCTTTCTGTAGGCCTCTTAAGTCATAGCGTCTCTCTGCATCTGCTTTCTGTAGGCCTCTTAAGTCATAGCGTCTCTCTGCATCTGCTATCTGTAGGCCTCTTAAGTCATAGCGTCACTCTGCATCTGCTTTCTGTAGGCCTCTTAAGTCATAGCGTCTCTCTGCATCTGCTTTCTGTAGGCCTCTTAAGTCATTGCGTCTCTCTGCATCTGCTTTCTGTAGGCCTCTTAAGTCACAGCGTCTCTCTGCGTCTGCTTTCTGTAGGCCTCTTAAGTCATAGAGTCTCTCTGCATCTGCTTTCTGTAGGCTTCTTAAGTCATAGCGTCTCTCTGCATCTGCTTTCCGTAGGCCTCTTAAGTCATAGCGTCTCTCTCTCTTTCTGCATCTGCTTTCTGTAGGCCTCTTGAGTCATAGCTGTTCTCTCGAGACCGTTGTGTCTCTTGATGTGACCAAAGTATTTGCATTTTCTAGCCAAAATGGAATTGATAAACCAGTTCTCCTCTATGCTCAAGCCTATGTAAAGTATTTAAACCGCTCTTTCGATTTTCCTACTTTTCTGTACCGAAGATCCTGCACCAGCATAGATGCAAAGAAATATCTCAATAAACTGGTCAGAGCAGTTCTTCCATAGACAAAAAGCTCCCATCAAGGCCACCACACACAATCAGAAGATCTACAAGACCACAGGGCCCAACACCACAATAAAACAATCAATACACTGAAAAACGCAATCACTCAACAATATAACCAACGAGTTGTAAGTAAAACAAAAAGTGGTGAATGTGTGGAATGTATTTCCACAGGAAATAGTGGAGGCATGATCAATTAATGCATTCAAGAATAGATTGGATGGGCGTAGTTTTTAGATCAAGGAAATGTAAAAAAAAAACTGATTGCATACAGACTCTGCAGAGTCTTCTAAACCAGTACAAAGATGTTACGTTAAGTTAAAACCACAGTTCAACAAGACATGGGATGACCCTAAATGGGAACAATTACATCGATTTGAAGAAACAAATTCATTATTTTGTTCCTTTGTCCCCATTCCCTTGTCCATATTCCGCTTGTCCCCATCTTCTTGTCCTCAATCCCATGTACCCATCCCCTTGTCCCCATCCTCTTGTCTCCATCTTCTTGTCCCCATATTCTTGTCCACATCCCCTTGTCCCCATCCCATTGTCCCCATCCCCTTCTACCCATTCCTTTGTCATCATATCCTTGTCCCCATCCTCTTGTCCCAATTCCCCTTGTCCCCATCTTCTTGTCCCCATCCCCTTGTCACCATTCCTCTTGTCTATATTCCCCTTGTCCCCATCCCCTTGTCCATATTCCCCCTGTCCCCATCCATTAATTTTCATCATCTTGTCCCCACCCCCTTGTCACCATACCATTGTCCCCATCCCACTGTCGCCATCCCCTTGTCCCCATCCCCCTGTCCTCATCCCCCTGTCCCTGTCTCCTTGTCCCCATCCATTTTCCCCATCCCCCTGTCACCGTCTCATTGTCCCCATACCATTGTCCCCATTCCTCTTGTCCCCATCCCCTTGTCCTCATATCGTTGTCCCCCTCCCTCTGTTTCCATCCACCTGTCCCCATCCCGCTGTCCCCATCCCCATGTCCCCATCCTCTTGTCCTCATCCCCTTGTCCTCATGCCGTTGTCCCCATCCCCCTGTCCCCATTGCCTTGTTCCCATCCCCCCTGTCTCCATCCTTATGTCCCCATCCTTATGTCCCCATCCCCTTGTTCCCATCCCCCCTGTCCCCATGCCTATGTCCCCATCCCCTTGTACCCATCCACCTGTCCTCATCCCTCTATTCCCATCCCCCTGTCCCCATCCCCTTGTCCCCATTCCCCTTGGCCCCATTCCTCTTGTCCCCATTCCTCTTGTCCCCATCCCCCTGTTCCCATCCCCTGTCTCCATCCCTCTGTCCCCATCCCCCTGTCCCCATCTCCTGTCCTCATTCCCCTTGTTCCCATTCCTCTTGTCCCCATTCCTCTTGTCCTCATTCCCCTGTCTCCATCCCTCTGTCCCCATCTCCCTGTCCCCATCTCCTGTCCTCATTCCGCTTGTCCCCATTCCCCTTGTCCCCATTCCTCTTGTCCCCACCCCCTGTCCCCATTCTCCTGTCCCCATTCCCTTGTCCCCTTGTCTCCATTCCACTGTCCCCATCCCCTTGTCCCCATTCCCCTTGTCCCCATTCCCCTTGTCCCCATCCCCCTGTCCCCATTCTCCTGTCCCCATTCCCTTGTCCCCTTGTCTCCATTCCACTGTCCCCATCCCCTTGTCCCCATTCCCCTTGTCCCCATCCCCCTGTCCCCATTCTGCTGTCTCTATTCCCCTGTCCCCATCCCCCGATCCCCATTCCTCTTGTCCCCATTCCCCATTCCTCTGTCCCCATCCCATTGTCCCCATTCCCCTTGTCCCCATTCCTCTTGTCCCCATCTCCCTTTCCCCATTCCCATGTCCCCATTCCCCTGTCCCCATCCCCTTGTCCCCATCGCCTTGTCCCCATCCCCTTGTCCCCATCCACTTGTCCCCATTACTTTCCTGTGATTCAAAGACGCAGCAGTGATTGAGTAAACACCAGCCACCGACGAAGGCAAGTTCTCTACAAGAGTCAAGTTTTTTTTTCAAACCAGGGTTGTTAGAGGAGAAACTCGAGCCACATTTCTGCACCCTAGCATGAAATATGAGAGACTAATGTAAAGTCAAGTTCTCTTCACCCCATGATAAAATATGAGAGACTTAATGTAGTCAAGTTTTCTTCACGCTATGATAAAATTTGAGAGACTAAAGTCAAGTTTTCTTCACGCTATGATAAAATATGAGAGACTAATGTAAAGTCAAGTTTTCTTAACGCTATGATAGAATATGAGAGACTAAGGTAAAGTCAAGTTTTCTTCACACAATGATAAAATAGGAGCGACTAATGTAAAGACAAGTTATCTACACCCCAGGATAAGATAGGAGAGACTAATGTAAAGACAAGTTCTCTACACTCCAGTATAAAATAGAGACTACAGTCAAGCCATTACACGTTCCAAGAAAACTGGCTGATCCAGCTCTACAACAGCAACATGAGATCACATTGAACTCTCCAACCCAAACCCACTCTTTGTAATGAACACACAAAGATTAAACGGTTACTATGGCCACGATATCGATTATTTTATATAATGGCGACAGTGAGTGTTTCTGCTTGTCCCAGAATTTCATGATTAATCTATGAGTTTATCCGATGTTTATTGTTTTGTTCGTCTGTGTGAGGTACTGTGTGAATTAAACAGAGATCCTTCCAGTCAGATCGAGAGAAACCAAATGAGAGCCAGAGAAAGAATGGCAATCATGGGGAAACTTGCTGGCAGAAGCTGGGGAGCAGACGAAAGTATACTACAGAAACTGTACACTGGAAGAGTGAGACCAGTTCTCGAGTATGGCATTGCGGCATGGACAACAGCAGCAAAGGCGAACTTCGATAAAGTTAGCAAACTCCAAAACCAAGCCATGAGAGTTATAACAGGAGGCATGAAGTCAATGCCAATTGTAGAACTTGAAAAGATTACAAAACTGCAATCCATGGCCGACAGAAGAGACTGCAGAGCCCAGCTGCAATCAGAGAAACTCAGAAGACTGACTGACCACCCTATGCACCAGAGACTAAACAATTTCGGAAGTGGGAAACTAAAGCGAAGAAACTTTGCAGAAATAGCCAAAGCAAAGATGCACGAAAACCCCATGAACGCACTAACAACACCAAAGCCCATCCCTACTGTACGAAAACCTACCTGGAGGCAGCATATATTTCCAGAGGTGGTAGAAAATATACCAGGTATTAGAAACAAAAACTGCCAGTCTGAAAAAGAAAGAAGAGATACTACCATGAGTTACATTACGGAAAACTACCCAAGCATGGACTGGACCCATGCATACACCGACGGTTCCGTAACAAATACAACACAGTACGGAGTGGCAGGAGCATTCCTGAGCCTACCAAATGGCAGAAAAATAACACTTTCATTCGCTACTGGAAAATACACAAGCAATTTCAGAGCGGAGGCAGAGGCACTGAGGGCGGCAGTGGAAGAAATGGTGACAGGTAAAAGGAATGAAAGCCAGATAGTCCTGCTTACAGATGCACTGGCCGTAGTCACAGCACTGAAAAGCCAGAAAAATACGGAACTAAATGATTTAAGAGCAGTACTCTGTCAACTATGCCAGCAGGCCGCACCAAAAAGAGTAGTGGTACAGTGGGTTCCATCTCACTGCAACATCCTAGGCAACGGCTTATTAGAGATACATGACCAAATGGGAAACCGAACATACTGGTTACACCAAAAACGATGCTTATTACCAGTTGAACAGAAAAGAGCAGGTCGTGGTCTTCAGACTTCGCACTGGCCACAATAGACTCAGGTACCACCTATTCAACAAATTGAAGATAGGTGGCACCGACGAATGCCCGTGTGGTACCGAGAAAATGACCGCTGAGCATTTGCTGCAAAACTGCCCGACATACGAGGATCAGAGTGAGCAGATGTGGCCATCACCAGTGGCAACACTAGACAAGCTCTATGGCAGTGTCGACAGCCTCAGGATGACGGCTGCTTTTTTCCAAAAATAATGGTTACTGTCTGACTGCGTACGAAGAAGAAGAAGATCCGATGTTTATTGTTTTTCTCGTCTGTGTGAGGTACTGTGTGAATTAAACAGGGACCCTTCCAAATAAAGCGAGCTGGTGCTGTCAAAGATATTGCAGTACCCAGGGTCCCAGGCCAACCGATGGCTAAACTATAGCTCTCGTTATGTCTGTTGAGTTTATACTCGGCTTCGCACAGCCTCTGAGAGCATATGAATTCTCTATTGTTGATAAAGATCCATGACTTGTCTGGCTTCTGCACGGTGATTGTAAGGACGTTTACAGGTTGCCAGATGGTTTGTATCTAGTACCATAGGGATATTCGCTCGGGCGTCCCTGCTGGTTTATTAATCAAATTAACAACCAAGCAGCCAGCGATCTATCAAACAAACTCTATCAATCATCTAACAAACCAACCGACCACCTGTGTAACCAACTAACCACTGGCCAAACTGTCCAACCAACGCGCTAACTAACAAGCAACGACCTCCCAAACAAACTCACAACCATCCAAACATCTAACTCTTAAACCGGTCATTTGATTAATTAATCAATAAATCAATTAATCAACCAATCCACGAATCCACCAACCAGCAACCTAATAAATCCCACAATCAACCAACCAACCGATCGATCAATCAATCAAGAAAACAATCAATCACACAACCAACTATTACTTCACCAAACCAACCAATCATCTAATCATCCAATCATCCAACCAAACAATCACCTAACAAACCAATTATCCAACGAACCAATCTTCCAATTAACCAATCATCCAACCAACAAACCAATCACCCAAACAACCATCCTTTACCAATAACTCAATCAACCAATCACCTAACTAACCAATCAACCAATAAGCCAACCAACCAATCATCAAATCAATTAATCATCCAACAAACCAATCACCCAACCAACCAATCATCCAACAAACATACAAACTAATAAATCAATAATCCAATCAGCCAACTATCTAAACAACTGACCTAGTCACGTCTCAAACATTTCAGGGCGGACTTACAGAGAAACCGAACAGCGAGCAGCTAGTGATAGCACTAGAGCCAGAGGCGGCATCCCTCCATTGTCGGAACCTGCCGGCCACAGACTTTGTGGGCTACAAGGACAGTGCCCTGTCGAAACCCACCTTCGAGCCTGGAACAAAATATTTAGTAGTTGACGCTGGAGGTAACAATTAGTACAAATACTTTTGAATGAATGTGTTCGCATTCCTTATTTGTAAAGATTTAGAATAGAGAGCCATGTTAGGTTACAGACGGTTCGTCTCGCAATTCACATTACCAAAAACATTGGTTCATGTATCAGAGAAAAACGAGGTATGTTTGAAAACTTATGCACTTCAGCCTGAAGTAGCCAAGCCACTGGCCTAGAATACCTCTGTGTATTCACCCTGCAAGGCGATACACTTCTACCATCTATTCTCGACCTTCCTGATGCCCTGATTGTAGAACTCCTCCTCCTGGACCCGGAACCACGACCACAGTTCAGTAATCAAGTCCTGGATGTCAGAAAACGGACCATACTCACCGGACTTGGAACCTAGTGACATCTTCCTGTTCCCAAACATGAATAATTCTCTTCGCTGGCCTCTTTTTTTTGACATCCAAAACTTGATACTATATAATTCTGACTTTTTATATTCTTGACGTTTCTTTGTTTTTTGTTAGTTTTTTGTGATTTGTTCATGTTTCATCTGTTTTTGTTATGTATGCAATCATATAGATCATTCCTTGTTTAGTCCACTCCATTTTATAATTGGCTTGCCTTGTCTCACACTTTTCTGGCACATCCTGTTATGAGGACGAGTTTAAAGCGCTAATTTTACATCATGTCTTGTTTTTGCAGTTATTTGTTAGTTGTTTTTGTTCAATTTTGTCCCCAGCGTAGGTCTTGCGGCCATAACGTTCGTATCGTTTTGTTTTTGTCGTTGTGCGGTCACTGAGCCTTTACCTATGTGTTTTTAATTGACTTTTAAAATGTCCATTCTCAGGAGGAACAATCGACTGTGTGGCACACAAAATTCGTAAAGATGGCAGAATCAGAGAACTGTTTCGTGCTACGGGTGGAGCATGGGGAGGAACCATCATTGACAGACAGTTTCAGAATCTTCTGGAAAGCATCTTCGGGGAAGAATACATGGCGGCTTTTCAAAAGGAATACCCAAAAGATTTCGTTGAACTACTTCAAGACTTCGAGATCAAGAAACGAGGGGAGTGTGAGAGCATCAGAGTGTCTCTGCCTTACAATTTTTGTAACTACAAACACAATGGTGTATCCGTGCAACAAGCCATCAAGAACTTCTCCGCTGAGAAAGGTAGCAGTGACATCAAATTTTCTTCTGGCAAACTCGTTTTATCTTCCAGCCAGGTGAACGCGCTGTTTAAGGATGCGCTCGGCCAAATCAATGATCACGTAGAGACACTATTGCACAAACCCAAATGTAAAGACCTCAATAACATATTCTTAGTTGGCGGATTCGCTGAGTCTAGTCGTCTGCAGAATTCGCTGAGGGAGAAGTTCGGAGAACGTGTTACAATCCTTGTACCTGAAGAAGCTAGCTTGTCCGTGGTGAAAGGCGCTGTTGCGTTTGGACATGACCCCAGCGCTATTTGTCAGAGAATTTGCAGGTTTACTTACGGTGTTGGGAGTTATCTCCCATTTGAGGATGGCGTCCATCGTGAAGACTTGCGGGTGAATTCAGACGGTATGGATTTGTGCAAACATATCTTCCAGACGTGGGCGGAGGCCGGGGAGGTCATAGGTCACAATGAGATCTGGCGGGAAACATACACGCCAATTATCAACAACCAGCGAGGAATCATTTTCGAATTTTTTCGATCAGTAAACAAGAAGGTTGAATACACAGACGAAGCAGGAGTAGAAAAATGTGGCTTCCTGGTTGTGCAAATGCCCGATCTTACTGGTGACCGTGACCGAGCAGTTGACCTCGAAGTCATCTTTGGTGGGACAGAGATCAAGGTCGTAGGTTACGATCATACCAGTACTACTCGCCATGAAACTTATATCGATTTTCTTTCCGCTTAAACGTGCCCTTGACCTTTTGTTTTTCCTTGAGGACGTGCTGTCCATTTTAAGAACTATCTTAACAAAAATCGATAAGTGAGCGCATGCTAGCCAGCCATTGGTTTGGAAAATCATTCATTCAGCCATTTAGTGGCGTCATAGTCACAAAAATAGCATGTCTAATGGCAAAACAGAAAGACTTTGTTGGGAAACTCACGTATTTGACTAATTTGTGGAGAAAAATTTACGTGTGGAGCAAATTAGGGAAATAAACTGATAAATACATCAATTTATTAGCAATGAACTTATAAATATAGCCACTTGTTGATGATAAACTCATAAAAAAGCTATTTATTAGCGACAAATGCATAAATACAGCCATTCATTGGTGAACTTACAACTACAGAAACCTGTCGGTGAAAAACCGTAAATATAGCCATTTATTGGTGATAAACTCATAAATATATTAATTTTTTGATGAGACATTCATAAATATAGCTATTTAATGCGAGAAATGTATAAATAGTCATTTATTGGCGATAAACTCACACATAAAGCAATATTGGCAATACATATAGTCACTTATTTGCAATAAACACACGCACATATATATATATATATATACATCCATTTATTAGCGAAAGCTTATATATACAGCCAAAAAGTGGCAAAAAGCTTTTAAAAATCAGTTATTTAGTAGCGGTAAACTCAGACATACATCCAGTCAGTTGCTATTTTCTCATACACTCAAACATCTAGCAGCAAATAACCCGCACATTCAGTCATCTAGTGGCAACAACCTCACATAATCGGATGTTTAGTGATGGAATCACATATACAACTATCTGCTGGTGATAGTTCACGTATACATCTATTCAGTGGTGATAAGCTCACACAGTCATTTAGGGAGGATAAGCTCGCATATACATATCTATTTAGTGGTAATAAACTCATACATACAATCAGTCAAAGAAAACATACGCTTTATGCTGCTGTATAGATGTAATAAACATTTGTTCGGCTTGCCCGTTTGCTGATTCATAACTGACTGGTATCATTCCAAAACTAGGCGATATCGTCTCATCACTAACATAATTTCGTCAAAGATGCGTCATCGACAATCTCGAATGTTCACAGAATCACGTTTCCAAAGATATGTCGTCATAAAAATCACATTGCTAGATTTATCCCCTCTTCACAAAAATCACATTGCTAGATTTATCCCCTCTTCACAAAAATCACATTGCTAGATTTATCCCCTCTTCACAAAAATTACATTGCTAGATTTGTCACCCCATCACAAAAATCACATTGCTAGATTTATCCCCTCTTCACAAAAATTACATTGCTAGATTTGTCACCCCATCACAAAAATAACATTGCTAGATTTATCCCCTCGTCACAAAAATCACTTTGCTAGATTTATCACCTCATCACAAAAATCACTTTGCTAGATTTATCACCTCGTCACAAAAATCGCATTGCTAGATTTATCCCATTGTCACAAAAATCGCATTGCTAGATTTATCCCCTCGTCGCAATAATCACTTTGCTAGATTTATCACCTCATCACAAAAATCACTTTGCTAGATTTATCACCTCGTCACAAAAATCCCTTTGCTAGATTTATCACCTCGTCACAAAAATCGCATTGCTAGATTTATATCCCCTTGTCACAAAAATAGCATTGCTAGATTTATCCCCTCGTCACAATAATCACTTTGCTAGATTTATCACCTCATCACAAAAATCACATTGCTAGATTTATCACCTAGTCACAAAAACCACATCGCTAGAAATATGTCGTCACAGATGTCACAACATCACATGAATCACATTGCTATATATATTATATCGTCAGAAATAAATTCCACGGAAATATTACTTCGTCATGTCTTGAAGTAAATCTTGTCGCTAAAGATATCATGTTGCTAAAATAATCATGTCGCCATAGACATCATGTCATCAAAAATGTCATGTTGTCAAAGATATAATGTCGTCAAAGATACCATTTCAAATATATTACGTCAAATATATCATGTCGTCAAAGATATCATGTGGTCAAAGATATCATGATGTCAAAGATATCATGTTGTCAAAGATATCATGTTGTCAAAGATATCATGTCGTCAAAGATCCCATTTAAAAGATATCACGTCAAATACACCATGACGTCAAAGATATCATGTCGTGAAAGACACCATTTCAAAGATACCACGTCAAATATATCATGTCGTCAAAGATATCATGTCGTCAATCAGGCCATTTCAAAGATTTTACATCAAAGATATCGTGTCATAAAAAACATCATGTCATCAAATATATCATGTCATCACAGACCTCAACCTGTCGCAGGTATCATGTCGTCACAGATATTACCTTGTCACATATATCATGTCGTCACAGATATCACATTGTCAGAGATATTATGTTCTTACAGATCTCACCCTGTCACAGGTAGCATGTCGTCACAGATCTCACCTTTCACAAGTATCATGTCGTCACATATATCACTTTGTCACAGATCTCACCTTTTCACAGATATCAATGTTATCACAGATATAATGTGGTCAGATATCACCTCGGCACATAAACCACATTGCGACAAACATCACCTCGCCAGAGACATCACTTCGACACAGATACCACATAATCATATTAATTTCATAGTCACATAAATCAACTAGTTTCAGATATCACGTCCCTACAGACCCAACATGAGAAGCTCACACAAATGGCATCAGTTTTCATCAATTCCTTGATTCGTCACTGTCCAAAAATCTCGCGATGACATCATCAATCTTTGTGGTACGATAACAATATGCCTTGACGTCAGTTGTTCTTGTGCATTTCTTGAACTTAAAAACACGCTAAAGACATTTTTATTTTGTCAATGTTTCTGGCTTGTTTTTCTTGATTTTATTGTATAGCTGTCTCTCCTGAGCTGTTTCCGCTGTATCCTTAATAAATTATTCTTCGTCACTGAGTTAGTTGTGTTGTTTATGCGAAAATAGTTGTGTGAATTGACTGGCTTTATGTAGACAAAGAAGAGACACAGAATTGCAAAGACACACACATTAAAACTTCGTCATTCGCCACCTCTCTACTCTAATTAGCACAATGGTAGAGCCCTCGCTTTTCATAGCAAAGGTGCGGAGTTACGCTTCCGCTACCGGCAGCTCAAGTCAACCCAGCTGTAAATGGGTACAGGGCTGACGACTAGGAACGGAAAAATCGAAGACGATAACTGGCTTCCCTGCTTCACAAAGTTGTGGCTTAGTGCAATGAAGGCTCTAACACTTCACTCCCAACGGCAGGGTAGCCTATGTGACTGCCTTCACCTGACCTACTTATACAACTCTACATCATCATCATCAGGTGGTCTGCCGGTTGGCGTTGCCGATCGTTGATCTCCATCTGCTTCTATCACGTTTGCTAGTTACCAACTCTGTTATTGATTATCGTCCATGCCATTCCCTAAAGCTGTAAAACATCTTCTCTCTCTGCCTTCCTCTGTCTCTCTTTCCTGCTATCTTTCCCGTTATCACACCGTGCCCCAAACCTCCTCTCATCATAACATGCCCGAAAAAAGGATGACTGCCTTGTTCCGATTCTTGCAATAAGTTGTCTTTGTGTTTGCGCCTCTTCGAGTTCTGGTATCATTAGTCTCCCTTGCAGTCCATGAGATCCGCAACTATCTTCTGTAAAACCACATCTCCGCTGCTGCCAAAGATCTATGCGCTTGCTTGCTGATTGTCCATGATTCACTGCCATATGTTAGTATTAGTTCCTCGTCACAACCGACTATCTTTCTCAGTTCCAGCGACAAGTTATTGTTGCCCAATATTCACTTCATGGTCTGGAAGACCGATTTTTCTTAGGATATTCCGCATTATTTTTTATAATTGCACAACAAAATTTATTTAATATAAGATGACATTTACCCCCAAATGTATTGAAATAGTTTAAGGACGGCGTGGGCTAGTGGTTAAGTGACACGGCTCACAACCGAAGGTGCTGGGTTCGATCCCCATCACAGCAACGGCCGTTACCCCGGGGAAGCAAATCCTTAGAAAATGCAGGAGGAAGCAGAACTATTACATAAAATGCATGCTGAAGTCGAATGCAATGGTTGCCAGGCGCAAAAATAAAAACCACAGTGCAACGCACACCGCCTTGGGGAATAGATAAATAAATAAGGAGAACGCAAAAAAAATAAAAAACGGTTTAAAATGGTTGAAGCTCATTGCATGTGAAAGAGTTCGCCAATGAAGAACCACGTGAAGAAGGGACTAAGGAACTCTCTTCACATGAGGAAATTCGAAAGGGATGCATTTCCATTTTAGAAATAAAGGAACTGTGTTACAACTGAGAGAAAAAAAAACAGCCTGGTGGAAAAGGACATTCTTACAGTGCATTTATAACAGGGACAGTAACCTGGGCAGTGATTATGTTGTCGGCCATTTTTTTACATTTGGAATAATCATCAAAATCTGGCAACCTTGGACACGTTTTTAAGTACATAATAAAATCATTTTTATTTATTTGGCTTGGCTTGGCTTCGTTCGTTCTCAATCTCCCACTACCAAACCCTAAAAGGGCTTAAGAAGCAGGATGTAGTCTAGAGAACGGAATGCGTTGTGTTGTAGTTTACAGCTTGACTGCGATATTTGCACCTTTCGGTCCAACACATCCGACTTCAGCAAGCATTTTTTAAGTACTGGGTTAGCATTCCCTCTTCGATCCCTTCTCCTTAGCCAGCCTGCCCTGCTGCAGCCTGTTATCCAAGATCACTGCTTGGAGGTGTAGAAGGGTCTTGGCAGCTCTGGTTCGCTGGCCATGACACTAGCAGTCAGCTATGGGTCGCTGACCACTGCAGCTCATGCGCTGCTCAGCATCTTGATACCTTTTATTTATTTCATATATATTTATTGGTTTTATAGTATTTATGTTTGATTTTATGCATTAAGTGTTATAGATAAATAATCGTCGATCTGGAACTGATTAATCCAACTGACATTATTTCTTTGTGGAAACATTGATTCGGTATTCCTTTAAACCGCAATTCTAACAATCTCTTGGTACGATTTGTTTACGTATAGCGAGGTTTCACTGTATAGTGTAAACACTCGGACTAAACTACAGGAAAGGAAGGGAAGTAATCGGTGTTATGTAATATATAAAAAAAAAACCTGTATGTGATGAATGCCTCGTTGCAGGTAGACATTGTGTTAGATTCCACTTTATTTTTCTGTTTTTTTTTTTAGTTTGTTTTTGCACGCTCTTACAGTACACTTGAGAGTTCAAGGAAGACGTCTTCAGCGTCTTAACGAAAGAGATCGACAGAAACACAAATTAACGAAGGTGGATTTATATGAGTGTCAAAGATCCAGAATATGAAGCGGAATCTCGGGAAATTATGGACTGATTTTTCTAACCATTTGTCCTAAGAGATACATCACGTGAGGAAGTTAAAGAAAATAATTTAATAGAATAGGGGTGTCTGTCAGCGAGAAGAAAGAGATGAAACTACCGACTTGAATGTCTACCATGTCTTGTTTGTCGGCACTGTTGAAGTGTGTGTTTACCGGAGTACTGGTACCCCGAGGTATGTCATATAAGTGGTGGCTTAGACAATCCCAGAGATGCCTACTGGTCCTATTATAAAAACGATAAACGACGACTAGATTGAGTTATGGTGCTCTAACCAATTACCAGTCAACGAAATGTACAAGACTATTAACTACAATCCATGTCAGACGTAAAGACCATAGACGTTATGCGTACACCATCCCCATCTCTGCCAACCATAGCCCACATTTATATCCACAATAATCACACCGGCAGGTCTATTATAACTAGAGGAACCCATGTACACCAGACAACAGGGAGGAAAGGAGAGACACAGGTTATCTGGATTTGAACCATCCACTTTCAAGTGACGGATGCGCCTTGCTGCAAAGAAAGATGAGTTCTAGGTTAGGCTAACTAGACACCTCTGTATTTCGTGCGGATCCTGCACCTGAAAGACCGTGGTTCGAATCCCAATATCATATTGCTCTCCTTTGTCTTGTGTGTTTTCTGAGATCTTATAACGATTATCGCAGTACTATAGCACTCGTTATTCATAGTAAAGATACTCGATACGAATACCGGTATCGGTACGTTACAATTGACCCATCTGTAAATTGGTACCTTGGATGCGACATGGGCAGTAACAGGCAACGAGGAAAGAAACTGGACAGCCTACCTCCCACAAGCTATGGCTTAGTATACGGAAGTATTTAACAACTTCATTCCCTGACAGTAGTGTAACTACTATTGGACAAACCTTGACTTAGTATACTGAAGTCTCTAACAACTTCATTCCCCAGCAGTAGTGTAACTACTATGGGGCAATCCATGACTTACAAAGGTAACGGTGTTTTTAATGGTTTTATAAAAATGCCTGTTTTCTCACATCAGATCTTCAATTTGTTTCACCCGCAACAGAACTACATTTTCTCACCTTGTTCTGCTCTGTTCTGCTCTCTTCTGTTCTGCTCTGTTCTGCTCTGCTCTGTTCTGCTCTGTTCTGCTCTGTTCTGTTCTGCTCTGTTCTGTTCTGCTCTGTTCTGCTCTGCTCTGTTCTGCTCTGTTCTGCTCTGCTCTGTTCTGCTCTGTTCTGTTATGCTCTGTTCTGCTCTGCTATGTTCTGCTATGTTCTGCTCTGCTCTGTTCTGCTCTGTTCTGCTCTGTTCTGCTCTGCTCTGTTTTCTGTTTTGTTATGCTCTGTTCTGTTCTGCTCTGTTCTGCTCTGCTCTGTTCTGTTCTGCTCTGTTCTGCTCTGTTCTGTTAAGAATCGACATTGCTTTCCAGGCAGACACAGTGGGTGCTCAGTCCATCTCATCAAATTCCGAGGAATGTCGATACTGATGGTCGTAGTCGCTGATTGTACACACTCCTGCTCAGACGCATTTATCTGCTGCACCCGTAAAGTATTTCAAAACTTTGTAACATATGCATGGTCGGTTCATCGAATAGTCTCTTCATCCAACAGAACAGTCCTGATCAAACGTTACATCCAGCCATTGCCAATGTTCTCACTACTGGTCCTTGAGATCAGGATGTCAGCTATTTCATTCCCGAAAACCTCAGCATGGCTAATGCAATTGATACATTCAATATTCAGCAATTTCGAAGCGTCTGTATCCACTATCCACTCAGTAGATGAGTGTACACTCATTTCTGAAGCAAGGATTGAAAGTCAGAGACGTTTACAGAATTCGTTATCGAAGTCCTAGATATTCACATCAGAGTCAAAGGCCCTGTCTCGATCTGCATTCTTATACTGGATGTTCTTGTTAAGTATACACCGCTAAGCAGCGACGCCGCCTCCTAATCCGACATATATGCCCTAACCGACTTTCTTTCCCTGCAGTACAGATCTGTCGGTATATATGATAGCTACAACATGCTGGGCGTTTTCACTTTTTAGTTGTTCAACCTCGAGGTTAGATTTTCCATTGTACCAGTATCTGCATCCATTTCTCAGAGTAATGTCAGCTTTTCTATTGTACCAGTATCTGCACCCACTCCTCAGAGTAATGTCAGCTTTTCCATTGTTTCAGTATCTGCATCCACTTCTCAGAGTAATGTCAGCTTTTCCATTGTACCAGTATCTGCATCCACTTCTCAGAGTAATGTCAGATTTTCCATTGTACCAGTATCTGCATCCACTTCTCAGAGTAATGTCAGATTTTCCATTGTACCAGTATCTAAATTTACTCCTCAGAGTAATAATGACCTAGTGGCAGTCTATCTTTCTATCTCCGACGTGAATCCATTCTTCCCCTTTGCCTATGGCCTCTACTGTAGTCACCCAACCTAGCTCTTTGTTTGTGCTATCCATGACATCACACCCTTGCTTATTTCACCCTTGGTATCTGTAGTGTGTTGCACACTGGGTGCCTCTTGTCTGCTACTCTTCCCATGCAGGTTTTGGACTGGGCCAATATATATCTAGACTTTACAAAAAAAAAGGTCCAAGCATGCATCTAATCTTCATGATATATATATCCCTAGTGTATCCAACGATCAATCGCCTTCCTTCCCTCTGATACGTTAAAACATTATAGATTGTGACCTTGATAATGTGAGGATAGCCTGATAATTGAAATGTCTAACTGATTTGATGGGATGAAAATCAACCGCCTTTGATGCTACCTATTTTTCTCTACATGCCTTTCCTAATATTTCAATTCACCAGGAAGACTGGACAAAGCGAGAGCTAGTGGACATGTCTGAAAGAATAGTGCAAAACCTGCTTGGAATTGTTCAGGAACTGTGCGCATGCGTGGTAATTGAAAGCCCGTTTCCGTTTCCTAATTCGCATTATTTCCCTTGTCACTGAGAACGACTTGGGCAGATACTCAACATTTTGCGTGCCCAATACGTTCCATTGTGTGTGTGCGTGTGTGTGTTTGTGGGGAGGGGGGGATGGGAGACAGGGAGAGGAACGACGGCTCTAGATATATATGCTAGATCGACGACAACATCAGTGTCTCCGGGTCGAGACGCCAATATAGCTCAATGGTACCCGTTGCAAGCTTTCACTGGACTTTCCCCAAACACTTTGCATTTTAGCAACTACATAATGTACTTTTGGCTAGGCATATCAGAGTTTCGTTAGAAAATAGCGCTTTGCCTTATGAGGAAGATGTTCCACGTGTGCGTATAACTTCTGCACCTCCAACTTGTGATTATTGCTCCGCACTTCGATACCGAACAACTCCAGAACCTCAGTAACATAGGTGACAGTATCAATCCATGTATTGCGTACTTCCATCTTCTGGGCTCACTCAAATTGTTGTAGCATCTCTTCCTTTCTGCTGATACTTTAGTAATTACTGGATGGATTCAGCTCATTATTATTGATTTACGCACTAACTCTGCTCCTGAAATTCAATTGAGATCTCACACTGAAGGCTTACATTATACAGAAGGACCTACTTTTAGGAAGCCTGTGCATACCATTTGTATGCTTGAGTTGTTGTTGTGCCTGTACCGATGTTTTTTTGTGTGTTTTGCTTAGATGTTTGCCTCACTAGTTTCTACTGGCGGAGGCGCGCCATTTTCCACCCCAGACCGTAGTCAATTGGGCGATATCAGGACGCATAAACCAGTGCTTGGATGCATGTGTGCATCTGTATGTACCTATGCCAGGTTTGTGCGCCCTCAGAAGCTAGCCCAACCAAAGTGCAATGGAAGGGCTTTACCACGAGGGCGCGTGTGAAAGTTGTGCAAGGGTGTGACTGTAGGACAGAGTCAAATGAAACCGAGTGAGGTGAGAAGAGAGAGAAGAGTAAGCATATAGGGATGTAACATAATTGATGGAGTTACTATAAATAAAATGCACAACTTTAGTTAGTTGTTTCTGATAACATATTATTTAGCTCACAATTAAATATACACAAGAAGCACATATTTGCTGTAGTGTGTTTTCCTTCAAATTTCATATTTACTTCCACTATTCTGCTTTACAATGTATAAGCTCTAATGTTGCATTTGAAAACGTAAACATACGACAATGCATAGCTGGCAAGCAGAGTATAGGAAAAGACTACTCTTCACATTAAAAAAACAGCTTACTATATCATGGATTGTCTCTCTTTGCCAACAGAAATGAATCTAATCTAAATATCCGGGATCAAGATGCTGAGCAGCGCATGAGCTGCAGTGGTCAGCGACTCATAGCTGACTGCTAGGGTCAGGGCCAACGAACCAAAGCTGCCAAGACCCTTCTACACCTCCACGCGGTGATCCTGGATAACAGGCTGCAGCAGGACAGACTGGCTAAGGAGAAGGGATCGAAGAGGGAATGCTAACCCGGTACTCATACATGTTAAGACATACATGTTAAGATATCTACACTGAGAATAATATTTGAATAAAAAGTGGAATGGAGTTCTTCACATTATAAAGGACTCGTGGAGAATGAAACACTGTTTGACAGATTTGAGAATCACTCTGGAAGCTGAGAGGCACTATAGAATGAGAGGCACAAGAGAATGAGAGGCACTATAGCATGAGATGCACTATAGAATGAGAGGCACTATAGAATGAGAGGCACTATAGAATGAGCGGCACTATAGAATGAGAGGCACTATAAAATGAGAGGCACTATAGAATGAGAGGCACTATAGAATGAGAGGCACTATAGAATGCCCATGAATTTCAGTAGAATATATAGGACGATGGGAAATGTCGAGTTCTGAATTCTTTTGAAGTCAGAACTGCTGTGCGGCTGGAGTGTCACGTGACCATTTCTATTTCTGTCGGTTATTGATTGGATTGTGAAGACACTACCATCAACCAACAAAAATGAAAATTAACAAAACAATTTGATAATTTATGCTTTGTCGATGATTTGGCACTTCTGGCACATAACCAAAATCATATGCAAAATAAAATAAGTATACTTAATGTAAGGTCACATAAAATGGGGACTGAGAATACACACAAAAAAAGAACCAACGTTAATGAGAATAAATGTAACTAGCGACAATCAGATTATGTTGGGAGACAAGCCAATACGTGGCGTGGAATCTTTCATATATCTTGGCTGTAAGAACTAGCGACAATCAGATTGTGTTGGGAGACAAGCCAATACGTGGCGTGGAATCTTTCATATATCTTGGCTGTAAGAACTAGCGACAATCGGATTGTGGTGGGAGACAAGCCAATACGTGGCGTGGAATCTTTCATATACCTTGGCTGAAAAACTAGACAAAGTAGGATGTACAGAAACAGATATGTATATAAGAAACCAACAAGGGAAGACTAGCTTTCATTGCATTGCATTGGAAAACTTTTTTAATGGCTATGAAATAAATATGGGCAACAAGACAAGCAACACCAACGAATGTGCAGACTTTCATAGGTGGATGCCTTCACAACAAGGAGAGATTGGGATAGTATGATAATATCAATAATGTTGCGTTCTACGAAATAACCAAACATATAACAGTAGAATAAGAGGTCAGGAGGAGGATAGGTGAACAAGAGGTCAGGAGGAGGATAAGTAGAACAAGAGGTCAGGAGGAGGATAAGTGGAACAAGAGGTCAGGAGGAGGATAAGTGGATAAGAGGTCAGGAGGAGGATAAGTGAAACAAGAGGTGAGGAGGAGGATAAGTGGAACAAGAGGTCAGGAGGAGGATAAGTGGAACAAGAGGTCAGGAGGAGGATAAGTGGAACAAGAGGTCAGGAGAAGGTCTTATTGGATATGTCGAACAAGAGATCAGAAAATAACGTCTTTTGATAAATGAAACAATAGGTCAGGAGAAGGCGACATTGGATACGTGGAACAATAGGTCAAGAAAAGGTGCCATTGGATACATAGAACAATAGGTCAAGAAAAGGCGCCATTGGATACATAGAACAATAGGTCAAGAAAAGGCGCCATTGGATACATAGAACAATAGGTCAAGAAAAGGCGCCACTGGATACATAGAACAATAGGTCAAGAAAAGGCGCCACTGGATACATAGAACAATAGATCAAGAAAAGGCGCCATTGGATACGCGGAGCAATAGGTCAGGAGAAGGCCTCATTGAATTTCACACGCATTAGGGAAACCAGCTGACAGCGTAACAAGACAGTCCATGTTCTGGAATAAAGAAGGCAAGAGTAAACAAGGCAGACCAAAGCGTGCATGGGGGAGGGAGATAGAGAGACATCATAAAGGAAATGGAGGCGCCGTGAACAAATCTGTCCTCCAGGACAGGAGGACTTGGCGTGTATTTGTTGAGTACCTGTACTCAATAGGGAGCTGATAGGATGATGAATGATTAATGCATCTGACAGTCTTTCTAGTTAGTTGTTTTTATGGTTTTTATGATTGCCGCTATAACTAATAGGAAATCTGTAAGGAAAACTATATTGTCTCAAACATATAGTTGTTTTTACGGCTTTTTTGATGCCGCTATAACTAATAGGAAATCTGTAAGGAAAACTATCTTGTCTCAAACATATAGTTGTTTTTACGGCTTTTTTGATGCCGCTATAACTAATAGGAAATCTGTAAGGAAAACTATATTGTCTCAAACATATAGTTGTTTTTACGGCTTTTTTGATGCCGCTATAACTAATAGGAAATCTGTAAGGAAAACTATCTTGTCTCAAACATATAGTTGTTTTTACGGCTTTTTTGATGCCGCTATAACTAATAGGAAATCTGTAAGGAAAACTATATTGTCTCAAACATATAGTTGTTTTTACGGCTTTTTTTATGCCGCTATAACTAATAGGAAATCTGTAAGGAAAACTATCTTGTCTCAAACACGGCCCTTGTTTCCCAAGATGGCTCTCAAAGATGTTCCTAGTGCCTCAGTTACAACCTGATCTATGGAGTTGTAGGAAAATTTTCCATTGAAAATGATAGGTCAATTTCTTTATTTTATTGGTGTTTATTTCATAGCTCCTTTATTAATTATCTCTTCTTGGTTTTGAATTTGGCCGATTTTTAAAAGTTGTATTTTGAAGCTGTTTCCCAGGCTTGCATTGTATATTCTAAAGCAGGTCTTGCATTTCGTGTATTTGAAAGCCTTCGCCCAAAGTAGTTCCCGCTAATTCTTGCATTAGAACCATTCGCTGTTTAGATTTTTGTTGACACTTTTCATTTTGATTTGGGTACTTACCTCTTAATTCACCCCCAAAAAAAGAAATATATATTGTTAGCACCGACTTTGAGGCAGTGACGCCATATAACAGTTCACTTTCAATCTGCTGGCCGTGTAAAACAATGTGGCGAGAATATACGATATTTCTACTACCGCTTGTTCGTGCCGTCTTAGCAATGAGTTTCTTGAATCTGTCAACATTGGTCCATGATAACGAAAGTAGAATCCCGTTTCTACAGCAGCATGGCATTATCCATGCTGTCAGACGATGTAATAACAACCATGTTATCTGACCCAAATCCAAACCCTAGCCCTAAACCTTAACCATAATTATGGCACTAACCCTAACCATAACCCTAACCCTAAGTCTTTGCAAAGCTAAATATAATCATATTTTTTACACTTATTTCTTTACCTAAGTCTTTACTTACATATTACAAATTATATTGACCTGCCCTCCTCTTAAACCGAAATGAAATGTCGCGTTACGAACGGTGAAAACCCTTGGCACTCTGTTTGGGGTGGCTTAAAACGCAAGTACCTTGATTTGTCCATATTAATCTGCCGTCCAATGTAATTCCTAGATATGCAGGACTCATTTTCCCCGGCAGATCGTGTCAGTTTAGTTTCTGTATGGTTTTGTTCGCCTCATTTGAAAGTTCTTGCTTGATCGCTTCTCCCTACGCTTCTCCCACGTTTTCCAAGGCTTACAAAGATGTTAGTCTCACAACAAGTCTCAACAAAACAAATGTACTAGGACAGGAAGTAGAGGCCACGCCAACTCTTAACATAGATAACTATGAACTGGCACATGTGTTCCAATTATTTAATGGGATGCCTCATCAACGATAATCTTTCTTTTGGCCCAGAAATAGGAATCGCGTTGGTAAGGTTGCTGTTGCATTTGCTCGCCTCAAAACGCGTGTTTTGGAAAACCTTCTTCTGACAATTAAAACCAAGGCTATGGTGTACAATGCATGTGTCCTTATCACTCTTCTTAAGCTATGCAAAACAAGAGCACATGTTTAACACATTCCACATACGGCGCCTGTGATCCATTCTTGGAATTACAAGGATGGTTAGAGTGACAAATGCAGAGGCGCACTCTCACATTGATCTCCCAAACATATACACTCTACTTAGACAGCGAAGACTACGATGGCTTGGTTATGTTCGTCGCATGGGATATGGTTGCATTACCAAAGATATCCTCTATAGACAGTTGGCCGATGACAAGAGACTAGTCGGCCGACCACAGCTGGGGTTCAAAGATGTGTGTAGGCGTGATTTGAACGCTTTGGATATGAGTCCGACATCGTTGGTAGACGAAGATGCAGATCGTTCCAAGTGGAGATGTATCCTGGGAAGACAAAACTGTAGATCGTTCCAAGTGGAGATGTACCCTGGGAAGACAAAGATGCAGATCGTTCCAAGTGGAGATGTACCCTGGGAAGACAAAGCTGCAGAAAGGCCACATCGTACTTTGTGAAGAAAAGCTCTGGAGACACGCAGAAGAGTAATGACAACGCAGTAAGGAGAATACAGATATAACAAAACTAAGTATGTAGCTTTGTGTACTGCTCCATGTCGTATTATCCTTTAGTCAGGATTTGCAAGGAAAAGGCAAAGGCCGCCGTCCATCGTAGACATGATGGGATAATTAATTTTGCTAGCGCTATTTTTAGTAAGGATTAACTGCGCTACTTTTTATCCTCACTCTCTCGTCTCGTGCCGCCCGACCCCAGTGGCAAGTCAAGGACAAGACGACTAGGGGGCGACTACGAGAATTGCGAGGAAAAACATCAATGTCATTTTAATAAAATACAAGATTTAAATATTTGGACGAAAAATGGGACCAGAAAAAAACAAAACAAAACAAGAAGTCACTATCCAAAGATAGAATAGCTTTTTTAAAGATTGTGAAGATCAAGGAGTCAGTGACAAGACATCTGACCAAACCGGTTCTCTGATTACTATCCAAAGATAGAATAGCTTTTTTAAAGATTGTGAAGATCAAGGAGTCAGTGACAAGACATCTGACCAAACCGGTTCTCTGATTACTATCCAAAGATAGAATAGCTTTTTTAAAGATTGTGAAGATCAAGGAGTCAGTGACAAGACATCTGACCAAACCGGTTCTCTGATTACTATCCAAAGATAGAATAGCTTTTTTAAAGATTGTGAAGATCAAGGAGTCAGTGACAAGACATCTGACCAAACCGGTTCTCTGATTACTATCCAAAGATAGAATAGCTTTTTTAAAGATTGTGAAGATCAAGGAGTCAGTGACAAGACATCTGACCAAACCGGTTCTCTGATTACTATCCAAAGATAGAATAGCTTTTTTAAAGATTGTGAAGATCAAGGAGTCAGTGACAAGACATCTGACCAAACCGGTTCTCTGATTACTATCCAGAGATTGTTTCACATACTGTAATTTGCGCTGTAATTCCCAACGACGGTTAACTTACCTGATGTGCCTGAACGATTGATAAAGACACCTCTTGAACGTCGCTCTAACTATTATCACGCATGGAATTTCAGAGCAAGCCAGATCTCTGTCATTTTTCTGGATATCAAAAGCTTTCAAAATTACACACAGCAGGTAAGCCACAAAAGTGCTGCATATTTTCGTAACAACTTCCCTATTTTCTACCCTTAATAACTGGAAAACAGAGTTAGAAAAGGAAAAAGGCTCGGTCTCTCTGCAGAACAGAAACCCGCCTGCCGTAGTTCCAGCGGTAAACTCAGGGATCACAGGAAAAATTGCAACCATGAACCGACCGTCGCAGCTCGAATTCTAACGCTGACCATCTGAACACGAGGCTAACGGCTTGACCACTTCGCCCCTAAAACAGAGTAGTTTACGGGATACTGTTCTGCGGAGATAGACCAAGCTTTTTTCCTTTTCTAACTTTGTTTTCAAGTTATTAAGGGTAGAAAATCCTCGCTCACATAGATAAATTGTTACAAAAATATGCAGCCCTTTTGTGGCTTCCACGTGTGTAATTTTGAAAGCCTTTGATGTTTTTGACATTCAGAAAGATGACAGAGATCTGGCTTGCTCTGAAATTTCATGCGTTGGAATAGTTGATAGACCAAGAAGACAGCTTCCAAGTTGGCCCGACATAAAAAAAAGCTCTTACATTGGTGTTATTTTACCCACAATGATACATCACCATTTTTTTAACCAAACTTAAAGTGCAGATATTTTGAATAAAATCCTCTGTTATTCAATCCATTTCATTAATGTTGTTTGTGTGTGCTATTCTTATTACATCGTCTTCTGTTTTTTAAGTCTTTTATTATTTCTTGATTTTGAAGGCAGCTTTTTCTCCTTAATTTTAAGAGCAATTAGCTTGTTTTGTTTCCTTTGTAGTGGGTGACGGAGAGAGGGGAAGTTAAATGGGTCGGGTGGAGTTAGGATAACAATTATTTAACCAAAACGATTTTTGGCAATATCCATACAAAACTCCGATCCCTGTTCGGCGCAAATTTAATTACGCGGAAACTACTAGGTTACTTTCTCATAGGCCGCCAAACAGCTTGTAAGATAATACAAGTTGTGTTGTTTTTTAGGACAGGAATTCATCTAGATCTACGTGTGATAGACAATTACTGCCAGCAAGCGACATATATTGAATCGACAGAACCGCCATAACAGATTGACAGGTCAGTAAGACCCATCCATTATTCACCTTTTAGCCGCTTGTATAGTGTGGCAGGCCCCGAAAACGTCTGCTGTCGAAAAGGACACGAGTCAAACAGCCGAGCTCAGCGGGTCTCGCTCAATCTTGGCCAGTGGATAACGCTAGGCCAGTGCTAACGATTCTGATAAATGTTAGCCAGAAGTCTGAACGGAAATGTTATGTTCATTCTATTGTGATACGAAGCTAAACAACAGGTGATACAGCGGATTCATTGTAGGGGAATACGGAGACGGTCATTCATGGATTTAATTTACATATTATTGTTTAGTTCTGTTTTATACAAATCTATGTGTCATTATGTTCTACATAAATCTAATGCGTTTGTAGTAATAGTGTATATACATCTAATGAGATAGTTTTTTTGTTTAATATAAATCTAATGAGTGTTGTTTTGTTTTATATAAATCTAATGAGTATGTTGTTTTGTTCTATAACATCTAATGAGTGTGTTATTTTGTTCTATAACATCTAATGAGTGTGTTGTTTTGTTTCATAACATGTAATGAATGTGTTGTTTTGTTCTATAACGTTGTGTTCTGTAGATACGACATGAGTGTGCAGTTCTGTTCTACAGAAATCACACAAATTAGCTCTGTTCTACAGATATCACACGAATGAGTAGCTATGTTCTATAGAAATGACGAAGGAAAGGTGTGTTCTGTAGAAATCACGCTAGTAAGACGTTCTGTTCTGTAGAAATCACGCGAGTAAGAAGTTCTGTTCTGTAGAAATCACGAGAGTAAGAAGTTCTGATCTGTAGAAATCACGCGAGTAAGACGTTCTGTTCTGTAGAAATCACGAGAGTAAGACGATCTGTTCTGTAGAAATCACGAGAGTAAAACGTTCTGTTCTGTAGAAATCATGCGAGTAAGAAGTTCTGTTCTGTAGAAATCACGCGAGTAAGAAGTTCTGTTCTGTAGAAACACGCGACTGGGTGGCTCTTTTCTGTAGAAATCAAACGAGCATGAAGATCTGTTCAGTAGAAATCACACGTGTAAGAAGTTCTGTTCTGTAGAAATAACATGTGTAAGAAGTTCTGTTCTATAGAAATCACATGTGTAAGAAGTTATGTTCTATAGAAATCACATGTGTAAGAAGTTCTGTTCTGTAGAAATAGCACGTGTAAGAAGTTCTGTTCTGTAAAAATCACATGTGTAAGAAGTTCTGTTCTGTAGAAATCACACGTGTAAGAAGTTCTGTTCTGTAAAAATCACATGTGTAAGAAGTTCTGTTCTGTAAAAATATCATATGTAAGAAGTTCTGTTCTGTAGAAATATCATATGTTAGAAGTTCTGTTCTGTAGAAATATCATATGTAAGAAGTTCTGTTCTGTAGAAATATCATATGTAAGAAGTTCTGTTCTGTAGAAATATCAGTAATTAGTTCCAGCGATGAGACACATTTACTGAGGCCCTCGCAGTGACATTCAATCCATCAGTTCCAGACTTCTAGCAAGCTCTAGCTTGACACACTGTTTCAAATACAATTGGGCACAGGTCTAAGGAAGATCATAAACAGGCCTGAAAATGGTAAGTAACAACAGCTACATGTCGTACTATCTTATGCTTCCAGGGTCAACACCACTGCACTTCCGGCAGACCCATACGTATTCAGTCTTTTACGACAAATGCTGTTGTGTTTGTTTAATGCCATCAAAAGGACGTTAACTGGCTGGTAGCAGTAGGTTTCCTCACATACTGGGTCCTCTGATGAAGGTGGACCGAGAACCTCCTCGATGTTGTGCTATACTTGGCTTCATTTGAGTGATGCTTACTATACTGATAGTTCTATTAGCTTGTTGGTTGTACAAACTGGGATAATTGTTACAGAAACAACTATAGCTCAGACACCAGGATGTAACAAACATAAATCAAACCTATGTAAGGGATCAAAATGCTGAGCAGCGCATGAGCTGCAGTGGTCAGCGACTCATAGCTGACTGCTAGCGTCAGGGCCATGGAACCAAAGCTGCCAAGACCCTTCTACACCTCCACGCGATGATCCTGAATAACAGACTGCAGCAGGGCAGACTGGCTAAGGAGAAGGGATCGAAGAGAGAATGCTAACCCGGTACTCAAAAAATTCTTGCTGAAGTCGTATGTGTTGAACCGAAAGGTGCAAATATCGCAGTTAAGCCGTAAACTACGAGAGGACGCATTCAGTTCTCTGGACTACATTCTGCTACTTAAGCCTTTTCAGTGTACCACATAATAAAACTTCATCAGGAACATAGGACAGCAGAAATGAAAATAACTAACAAATCATAACAGCAACAACGAAAACAGGTTGGAGATATTCTTATATGAGCGCTAGTCTAGCTTAGATCTAAAAGATATCCCAAGAAACTCTACACTCAACTGCTGCTACCTCTCAGGCAACCTTGACTAACTTGGAACTTCCAAAGTCTGTGGATTACTAATTGTTTCAAAGCAGTTTCCTTGTCTGACAGCATGTCATTTATTAAAGTTTTTAGGTCTCGAGTATCTATATCTGAAGTTTGTAGGTCTTGCGTATCTATATCTGAAGTTTGAAGGTCTCGAGTATCTATATCTGAAGTTTGTAGGTCTCGAGTATCTATATCTAAAGTTTGTAGGTCTCGAGTATCTATATCTGAAGTTTGTAGGTCTCGAGTATCTATATCTGAAATGTGTGGGTCTCGAGTATCTATATCTAAAGTTTGTAGATCTTTAGTATCTATATCTGAAGTTTGTTGGTCTCGAGTATCTATTTCTAAAGTTTGTAGGTCTTGAGTATTTATTTCTGAAGTTTGTAGGTCTTGAGTATCTATATCTGAAGTTTGTAGGTCTCGAGTATCTATATCTAAAGTTTGTAGGTCTCGAGTATCAATATCTAAAATTTATAGGTCTCGAGTATCTATATCTGAAGTTTGTAGGTCTAGAGTATCTAAATCTGAAGGTCCCAACAAGGACATTTGATGGAGAGTACAAGAACATTTGATGGAGAGTAAAAGAACATTTGATGGAGAGTAAAAGAACATTTGATGAAGAGTAAGAGAACATTTGATGGAGAATAAGAAACCATTTGATGGAGAGTAAAAGAACATTTGATGAAGAGTAAGAGAACATTTGATGGAGAATAAGAAACCATTTGATGGAGAGTAAAAGAACATTTGATGAAGAGTAAGAGAACATTTGATGGAGAATAAGAAACCATTTGATGGAGAGTAAGAGAACATTTGATGGAGAATAAGAAACCATTTGATGGAGAGTAAAAGAACATTTGATAGAGAGTAAGAGAACATTTGATGGAGAATAAGAAACCATTTGATGGAGAGTAAAAGAACATTTGATAGAGAGTAAGAGAACATTTGATGGAGAATAAGAAACCATTTGATGGAGAGTAAGAGAACATTTGATGGAGAGTAAAAGAACATTTGATGGAGAGTAAGAGAACATTTGATGGAGAGTAAGAGAACATTTGATGGAGAGTACAAGAACATTTGATAGAGAGTAAGAGAACATTTGATGGAGAATAAGAAACCATTTGATGGAGAGTAAGAGAACATTTGATGGAGAGTACAAGAACATTTAATAGAGAGTAAGAGAACATTTGATGGAGAATAAGAAACCATTTGATGGAGAGTAAGAGAACATTTGATGGAGAGTAAAAGAACATTTGATGGAGAGTAAAAGAACATTTGATGGAGAGTAAGAGAACATTTGATGGAGAGTACAAGAACATTTGATGGAGAGTAAGAGAACATTTGATGAAGAGTAAGAGAACATTTGATAGAAAATGTGTGTGTGTGTGTGTAACGATATTGATTGAGACAGATTTTGTGTGTATGTGTGTCTGTGTGTGTGATTGTGTGTGTGTTTTGTGTGTAAGAATGAGAAGACATTGATGACAAAGGAGTGAGAAAGAGGACATTGACGAAAAATGTGCGATAAAGAGGACATTGACGAAAAATGTGCGATAAAGAGGACATTGATGGAAAATATGTGTGTGATTGCGATTTTTTGTGTGTAACAAAATTGATTGAATGTGTGCGCGTGTTTGTGTGTCTATATTAATTGAATGCGTTTGCATTTAGGAAGTTAAAATACTCTGACCACATCAAACACCACAAACATCCTTGAAAAAAACTAAACTGGGAAAAACACTTTACCGGAAAAAAACACAATACTGGAGAAAACACTATACTGGGGAAAATATTGTTCTAGGGAAAACCCTATACTGGGTAAAACATTGTTCTAAGGAAAACATTATACTGGGGAAAACATTGTTCTAAGAAAAACACTAAACTGGGGAAAACACTATACCTGAAAAACACAATACTGGGGAAAACACTATACCAGAAAAACACAATACTGGGGAAAACACTTTACCGGAAAAGCACAATACTGGATAAAACACTACTCTGGGGAAAACATTGTTCTAGGGAAAACACAATACTGGGGGAAACACTATCCAGGGGAAAACTAAAAACTGGGGGAAACACTATACTACGGAAAACACTATCCTGGAGTAAACACTATGCTATGGAAAACACAATATTAGAGAAAATACTATACTAAGGAAAATACGATACCGGGAAAATACACAATACTGGGGAAACACTATCCTGGGGAAAACTATAACCTGGAGAAAACACTATGCTGGAGGGAATAGCACCTAAACAAACGAGACAGAAGTAGACCGATGAGAATATGGACACATGACATCAAAGATGTTCTGAAGATGACAGTGACGCAAATCAGAGAACTGCTAAAGGCTCGAGTCTGGCAGGGTGGCTGGGATGGGGGCGATGTTTGGCAAAGGTCTTGTTACATTCAATATCCTTCTTCTCTTTTCATCTAATCAGACGATAGTAAATGTGCTGTTATCACAAAGCCCAGGCAGAAATATAGAGACCATGTCCTGCCGAAGACAGATGTGTCGGACCGAAAGGTGCAAATATCACGGTCAAACTGTAAACTAGCGACACAACGCAAATCCGTTCTCCGGACTACATCCTGCTACTTGCAAAGCTCTGTTCAGGAGCTCTGTTCAGGGCTTGGTAGTGGGAGATTGAGAATGAACGCAGAAGAAACCAAGTGCTGCCAATCCAGTATGTTCTCACTTTCTGTCTGCTTTGTTTGCTCCAAGGGAAAGGTGATACCAACATATTTCGAACAAATCAAGCTACAGAAGCTGCCGGATCAGCAGAGCAATGTTCTATCTGTTCTTCTTTTTCTTCTTCTTCGTACGCAGTCAGACAGTAACCATTATTTTTTCGAAAAAAGCGGCGGTCATCCTGAGGCTGTCGACACTGCCATAGAGCTTGTCTTGCAGTTCCACTGGTGATGGCCACATCTGCTCTCTCTGATCCTCGTATGTCGGGCAGTTCTGCAGCAGATGTTCAGTGGTCATTTTACCGGTACCGCACGGGCATTCGTCGGTACCACCTATCTTCAATTTGTTGAATAGGTGGTACCTCAGTCTATTGTGGCCAGTGCGAAGTCTGAAGACAACGACCTGCTCTCTTCGGTTCAACTGGTAATAGGCATCGTGTTCTATGTGTTCAACTGTCAGGGCTTCACCCTAGACCAGCCGCCAACCAAGGCTAAGGGCCTGCCCTGCCCTCATGCTACATTACGATTAATCAAATTCAGGGCGTTCCTACACCCTACGATTAAAGGTATGCTTTTTGTTCGAAGGCGTATCCATAACGGAGACACCATCTCACAAGTATTTTATTTCCCTTTTTTTCAGTATGGGTTTGTCAATTACGCCCTTGAACTGCTAGTTCTGAGGAACTTCGGGGAAGAGGCCTGGAAGGAGATTAAGTATGACTCTCAGATTCACAATTACCATCATGTTCATCTTCAATCATCATTTTCATTACCAGCAACATAATCACCACTAACATCATCACCACCAGCACCGCCAATATCCACAACATCATTACCATCAGCACAAACATGACCATTATCAACATCACCAACATCATAACCCCCAACATCACTAACATCATCTCCAGCATCATTATTACTAACATAATTCTCCCAACATTATTATCTCTAACATTATAAATTCATCATCCTTAACATCATCAACATCACCATCATCAACATCACCATTCCCAACATCACCATCCCCAACATCACCATCATCAACATCACCATTATCAACATCACCATCCCCGACATCACCACCCCAACATCACCATGCCCAACATCACCATCCTCAACATCACTATCCCTAACATCACCATTCCCAACATCACCATTATCAACATCACCATCCCCGACATCACCACCCCCAACATCACCATGCCTAACATCACCTCCCCAACATCACCATTCCAAACATCACCTCCCCAACATCACCATTCCAAACATCACCATCCCCAACATCACCATCCCCAACATCACCATCATCAACATCACCATCATCAACATCACCATCCCCACCATCACCATCCCCAATACCATCATCAGAACCACTTGTCATCATCCGCCTTATTATCACTACTACAGTCAACACCATCACTAACATCATCATTAACATCTTCAACAATATCAACATCAACACCATCATCATGATAATCGTCACAACAACACGTATAGAAAGTAACATGCTCAGTAAGGTAGCGTGGAAGTCCTGAACATCCTGTCTACTCACGTCTGGGTGCGTGAGAGTGCACGTACCAGAATGACCTGCCTGAAGGGGACAGGTGAGAACACCTGGTCGTATTGACATACTGACGCACACAATGAATTACTTGAAGACCTACCTTAAGGTTTTGAGACAGGACATACCTGCTGTGACCCAATGTAATGTACGTGACCTCCCTGTTAGCTTTTTTGTCTGTCGATAAAAATGATTGTATATCTTTTGTCTTTTTCCATGCATAGGCGTGTGTGTGTGTGTGCGTGCGTGATATATATATATATATATATATATATATATATATATATATATGCTATGCAATGTTATATAATGTATGTGTATGTATGTGTGTGTGTGTGTATTTCTGCCTATCTGTTTGTTTGTCTGTCTTCATGTATGCGAACGTCCATGATCATCACATATAAATAAAGACAAACCAATTATTATCCAAACAAGATATACATAAAACAACATCCCAAATTAGGATGTACACGAGTTCACACCAGACTTGTGTGTATTCCTGTTTATATATCATTTGCCTATGTGCTTGTTTGTCTGAATATGTCTGTCTAAAATACAGATATGTTTACCTACGTGTCTGCTTGTCTCTCTAACAATATGTTTACCTGAGTCTCTACCTCTCTGTCTGTCTCTCTACTTACCTGTATCTATGTCTATATACCTATTTGTTTGTTTGTTTCTCTATCTACCTGTCTGTCTCCCTAACTGCATGTCTACACGTGTCTCTACCCCTGTCTGTCTCTCTACCTACTTGTCTGCCTGTCTCTCTAACTACACGTCTTTCTGTGGCTCTACCTCTGTCTGTATCTCTACCTACCTGTCTGTCCGTCTCTCTAGCGGCATGTCTACCTGTGTGTCTACCTCTCTGTCTGTCCCTCTACTTACGGGTTAGCCAGCCCTCTTCGACTCTTTCTCATTAGCCAGCCTGATCTGTTGCAGCTTGTTATCCAGGATCACCCCATGGAAGTGTAGAAGGATCTTGGCAGCTCTGGTTGGCTGGCCCTGACGCTAGCTGTCAGCCTTGGGTGGCTGACCACTGCAACTCAAGCAAATCTCAGCATCTTCATTGCATTTTCCGAACTGTTCTCATGTTTATTTTTCTACTTATCTCTCTATATACCTGCCTACCTGTCTCTCTACTTGTCTCTATGACTATGCAGCTTTCTAACTGCCTGCCTGTCTCTCGCTATCAATCCCTCTTTTTTCACATCCTGCCTGCTTGTCTCTCTATATGTCTGCCTACATTTCTACCTACCAGTATACCTGTATATCTATATCGATTAAACTGTCTGCCTATATATCTAATCCCCAGACAAGAGGCTTACCTAGATATGGAAGGTGACTTCCTGGTGCGCCAAATCTATGACGACAGTATCTCTTATGATCTGGTGGGAGCAGCCTGTAGGGTACTAAGTAAGTCACAATCTCAAACGCCACAGTCACAACTGTGCTGGCTCAATGCATTGTCGAATACTTCACAAACTTCATCATCCCTATCACCAGATGTATAACTGTCCCCTCTACTGTCATCACTACTATCACCACTACTATCACCACTACTATCACCACTCCTATCGCACCATTCCTATCACCCATTCTATCATCCCTTCTGCCACCACATCTATCCCCACACCTATCATCACTCCTATCAGCCCTCCGATCACCACACCTATCATCACTCCTATCATCACTCCTATCACTACTCCTATTGCACTACATCTATCACCACACCTATCACCACACCTATGACCACTCCTATTACACCACACCTAATACCACTCCTATCACCACTCCTATTATACCACACCTATCACCACTCCTATTACACCACACATATCACCACTCCTATTACACCACACATATCACACTACCTATCACCACCCCTATCATCACACCTATCACCACTCATATCACCACTCATATTACACCACACCTATCACAACACCTATTACCACTCCTATCACCACATGTATCACCCCACCTATCACCCCACCTATCACCCTCATATTACACCACACCTATCACTACTCATATCAGCATTTATATCATCACTTATAACACCACTTATATCTCTCTGTCTTGATGTTGCAGCCAATCACGACCACTGTATTTGTTACAGTTCATTATCACATATTCCATCATCACAAGCTTTCAGATATTATTACAAGTCATTCTGTTCAATTTCGCCTGTCATTACCAACTTTAACTTTCATTTATCACTACCAACCCTCTTCAGTTTTACATGTAACCACCAACCCTCTACATTTGAACCGGTCACCACCAACCCTCTACATTTTAACCTGTGGCCACCAACCCTCTACATTTTTACCAGACACCACCAACCTACGTTTTCACCTCTCACAACCAACCCTCTACATTTTCACCTGTAACCACCAACCCTCTACACTTTGAACGGTCACCATCAACCCCCTTTATGTATCCAACTGTCACCACAACCCTCTTCATTTTCCCCTGTCACAGCCAACCTTCTACATTTTCACCTGCACCACCAACCTGCATTTTTACCACCCCTTTACATTTTCACATGTCACCACCAACACTCTACATTTTCACCTGTACCCACCAACCCTTTACATTTTCACCTGTATCCACCAACCCTTTACATTTTTACATGTACCCACCAACCCTTTACATTTTTATCCGTACCCACCAACCCTCTACACTTTGAACAGTCACAACCAACCCCCTATATATCCACCTGTACCCTCCAACCCTCTAAATTTTTACCTGTACCCACTAATCCTCTACACTTTGAACGGTCACAACCAACCCCCTATATATCCACCTGTCACCACCAACCCTCTACATTTTCACCTCTTACCAGCAACCTACATTTTCACAATGCCTCTACACTTTCACGTTACCAAAACACTACATTTTCACTTGTCATCACTAAGCCCTCTACATTATCACATGTCACGCCTCATTCATTGCCTTCAGTTTTCTAGGTACACCATATATTCTTCGAATCTATACCATTATATCATCACATACCACTCATCATCATCATCATGTGCTCTGCCGGTTGGCAGTGACGTTCATGTGGTTCTTTTATCACGTTTTTCAGTTATGAATTCCGCAGTTCATTGCTTTCAAACTGTTCATTATTTTCCCTCGTGCCAGCGATTCTGCCCGTTGTCACCGTGCATGTTCCAATCCGCCCCATCTCATGACATGCCACAGTATTATGTACTATTGGTATTATAGCATTGTACACCAATAAAATAACATCATAACAGTACCATATAACACTGCCATTGCATAATTTACTTCTACAAGATAACCAAAACTATAACATCAACTCAAACTGTATTATATCTTTGTTATACATAATAATAATGTTCGCGAAAGCGTCATAGGAACATTGCGTCGATTGATAACTACCATGTCCAACTGCTGATGCTTTGTCCGTGCAACGCGTGTCGACCGAAATCCATACAGACTCCCCAGGTGGAGCTGTGTCCTCAGCAGCCTTGGGATGAGGGCCGCGAGGAGAGTGTTAGATCAATGTTTGTGTCAAGCTTTCCGTGCCAGTCCGTGTAACACTCCCTGTTTCCACGTGTCCGGCCGCCGAGGCTTCTGACTGTGTCCACCTGTTGGTCAGCTTGACCCTAGCTGTGCTGAGAATACGAGGTTGGGAGAGGTATTGTGTAACCTTCGGTGTAGGGAAGGGTCGACAGGAGGAAGTCGGCTTCAGTCCGGGCATAAATATCCTTGAGGAGTGAAAATCTGGACTGAATTCTGGTGTGCAGTTAAGCGAAACGTTGAACTTCGTCATGGACTGATTTCCCAAGGCTTGAGGCAGGCATGAAATACAGCAAACAAAACATAATAGTCGAGCGAAAGCACATACAATCCACAGAATAAAGTCCATGATACCATCTGGGGAAGGAGTTGTGAAATATAATCCGAAAAGGAACCACCAAACTTCGGAAAACTCGACACAAACACAGAGAGAGCCGAGAGCGCAGCCACTAAGGCGCGGCAATCTTACCCTTTTAACTTAACGTCTTTATACTGGTTTAGAAGACCCTGTAGAGTCTGTATACAACCAGTTACATTTACATCACCTTGCTCTAAAAGCTATGCGCATCCAGTTTATTCTTAAATGCATTAACTGTCCCTGCCTCCACTACGTCCCCTGGCAATGCATTCCAAGCAGACATCACTCTCTAACTAAAAAAATAATTCCGAATATCTAATCTGGACCTCTCTTAAGTCAGCTTGTAGCTATGCCCTCGTGTTATTGTGGGTGGCTGTATTTAAAAAAAACTTGTTATAGTCTAATTTATCCATTCCTCTGATTATCTTATAAACCTGTATTGTCACCTCGAATTCTTCTCTCTTCTAAACACTGAAGGCCGGTTTTTCTGAGTCTTTCCTCATAACTGTAATTCTGGAATACCACTATCATCTTTGTCGCTCTATTTTGTATTCTTTCCAGCATGTTTAAATCCCCTCTAGGATAAGGACTCCACACCTGTACACAGTACTCCAATCTAGGTCTAACTTAAGCTTTATGCAGTTTGACTATCACTTCCTTGCTCCTGTGTTTAATTTTTCTTTTTATCATACCTAACATTGCATTTGCCTTTTTCACTGCTACCTTAACTTGCTCACTCACCTTTCCTGTATGATCTATTATAACCCCTAGGTCCCTTTTCTTATCTATCTTTCTAATATTGTTTTCTCCCATTCTGTAATTATGTTCCATATTGGATCTACCCATGTTAATGACTGTACACTTATCTACATTAAACTCCATTTGCCAGCTTACAGACCATTCTCGAATTTTATATACATCCGACATCAATATATCCACTTCCGCTTTAGATGAGACACTACTGCATAGTTTTGTGTCATCAGCAAATTTTGCAATCATGGATCCCATATCAATGTCCAAATCAATATTGTCCCAAAACCGAGCCCTGTGGCACACCACTTTTCACTTCACACCACTCAGAGTATTCCTTATTTATGCCCACCCTCTGCCTTCTTCTCGTTAACCAATTTTCAAACCATTTGGCAACTTCCCCACCTATTCCATCTGATTTTAACTTTCGAAATAATCTTTGATGAGGTACCCTATCAAAGGCCTTTGCAAAGTCTTGATAAATAACATCCACTGGCTCTCCTTTATCTATGATTTTAGTAACCTCCTCCATGAATTCTAATAGATTTGTTAAGCATGATCTCCCTCTAGTAAACCCATGCTGACTATTTCTAATTAGATTAAATTTGTCTAAATGCATTACAATGTTTTCTTTGATTATTGACAATTTACAGACTATGCTCGTTAAACTCACCGGTCTATAATTTGCTGGATCTGATTTTTTGCCTTTTTTGAATAAGGGGATCACGCCTGCATCTTTCTAATCCCGTGGAACAATCCCTTTTGTAAGTGATTGAGAACATAATATAGCCAATGGTTTTGCTAGTTGGTGTCTAATTTCATTCAGCAATTTTGGATGAATACCATCTTGATCTGGACATTTATTCACTTTCAACCCCCTCCAATTTTTTAAAAACCATTTCCTCTGTAATACAGATTGATCTTAATCCTGCTGTATCCATGTCTCTTTGAAAAAAATATATAGGCTCTGGGATCTCGGAGCAGTCCTTTTTTGTGTAGACTGTGCCAAAGTACTGATTGAGCAGATTAGCTGCCTCCCTATTCTCACTTATTATTTCCCCTGTACTGTCTATGAGAGGGCCTACTTTGTCTTTCGTTCTTTTGTTTATTTCTAACATAAGAAAAGAAGCTTTTACTGTCAGTCTTGATCCTCTGAGCAGGCTTTTTTTCGAAGTCTATTTTTGCTGTTTTATTCGCTTTCTGAGATATGTTCTGCTTGTCCAAATATTTTACATATGTTTCTTTTGATTTACCTGCCTCTATATATTTTTTCCATACTTTATTTTTCGGTCTTCTACATTTCACTACAAATCTAGTTATCCACTTTTTACGCTTGGGGTTTACCTCCCTATATGGAACACATTCCTCTTTTAGCGTTTCTAGAACTGTTTTAAAACTCTCCCACTCCTGTTCAACATCTGTTCCTACGACAATATCTTTCCAGATTATGTGGTTCGCTGCCTCTTTCATCCTCTTAACATCTGCCTTAGAGTAGTCGTATGTTCGCGTGTTTATGTTTACTTCTTTCCCTGCAATAAGATCCCAACGGATGATTTGATGGTCACTTGAGCCAAACAGTTCCCTAACGTTAACGTTTTCAATCATATTTTCCTCCGTAGTAAAAACTAGGCCGAGTATGTTTTTGCCTCTGGTGGCTGCTTCTACATGTTGAATTAAAAAATTGTCAGTTTTGCATTTAACAAAAGGTTTTGACTCTACAAGTGCTTCTGGCATATCCCATTTTATTTCTGGAAAGTTGAAATCCCCCATTAATAATAATTTCCCTTGACTTGCCTTTGCTATGCTACTAAACTGGTTGCGTACAGACTCTGCAGAGTCTTCTAAACCAGTATAAAGACGTTAAGTTAAGTTAATCAGCTCCTCATCTTCCTCTTTTTGACTTGATGGACATCTATAGCACACTCCAATCACTGTTTTTTCACCCCCACTTTCTATTTCTCCCCATACACTTTCATTTTTGTTACCACATGATAAATACTCTTTGATCGTTATATTAACAGAATTTATACAGTATAATAAAACGCCACCGCCCTTAGTCTTGTCTCCAACTATCCTATCTTTCCTTTTTTGTATACATAGTGTCTCGTTTTTTGTTGCTTTTTGTTTGTTTTCATTTTGTCTTTGCCCCGCAAATGAAGGCCTTGTGGTCGTAACATGGGTTTGATTTTTCTTGTGTCTCTAAATTTAGCTATGTTCCTAACGTCATCTCACGTGATTAGTACTCGGGGATGTACGAATAGAGCTACAGTAACCTTTCTTGTACCGTCGTAGGTGACTAAAAAGGGTTATGTGTGGAGCTAGCAGCCTCATAATGTAAAACACATTGATAAAGTAACAGAAGCACGCGGTGCTATGTGGATTCGACCACCTGCAGTGGTGGTTATTGCTAAATACGAAGCAAAACTGGGTCAAGGGGAATGCAATTTACCCCAGGAACATAAAAAACCATCACCGCATTAATGATAACAAAATCAACAACAATAACAACAGCAGCAAAAACAACAACAGCAACAACAACAACAGCAACAACAATAGCAGCAGCAACACCACTATAAGCAACACCAGCAATAACAATAACAACAACAGCAACAACAACAGCCAGCAACAACAGCAACAACAGCAGAAACAGCTGAAGCAACAACAACATCATTAATAGCAACAGCAACAACAACAGCAACGACAACAGTATCGGCAACACTAGAAACAAATACAACAGCAACAACAACAGCAAAACCAGCAGCAACAACAGCAACGACAACAGTATCGGCAACACTAGAAACAAATACAACAGCATCAACAGCAGAAACAACAGCAGCAGTAACACCAACAATAGCAGCAACATCAACACCAGCATCAACAACAACAGCAATAACAACAACAACAAGAACCGCATCTACAATAGTAACAACAACAGTAACAATAGCAGCAGCAACAACAACAACACCTTGAACAACATTAACAACAGCAACAACAACAAAAACACCAACAACAGCAACCTCTACAATAACAACAACAACAGTAACAATAAAAGCAGCAATAACAACAACAACAACACCTATAACAACAACACCTATAACAACATAAACAGTAGCAACAACAACAAAACATCAACAACAGCAACCTCTACAATAACAACAACAACAGTAACAATAAAAGCAGCAATAACAACAACAACAACACCTATAACAACAACACCTATAACAACATAAACAGTAGCAACAACAACAAAACATCAACAACAGCAACATCTACAATAACAACAACAACAACATCTATAACAACAGAAACAATAGCAACAACAACAGCAACAACAACAAAAATAGCATCAGTCACAAACGCACAACACCAACTACCACTACTACAACACCTACCAGATGTGGATGCCGCTACAGTCCTTCAACTGTTTGGGAAAATGTTCTTCATCTACTGCAAGGAGTCTGGATACGACAAGATTCTCAAGGTCAGTCCATCACATGTACACATTTCTCTCTATCCTTCTCTTTCTTTTTTTCTATCTCGCCCTCTCTCTCTTGCTCTCTCTTTTTCTTTCTTTTTTTCTCTCTCGCCATCTCTCTCTCTCGCCCTCTCTCTCTTTCTCTCTCTTTCTGTCTTGTTTTCTCTCTCGCTTTCTCTCTCTCCCTCTCTCTTTGTTTCTCTTTCTCTCTCTTTTTCTTTCTTTTTTTCTCTCTCGCCTTCTCTCTCTCTCGCCCTCTCTCTCGCTCTGTCTTTCTCTGTCTTGTTTTCTCTCTCGTCCTCTCTCTCGCTCTCTCTTTCTCTCTCTTTCTCTCTCTTTCTCTTTCTTGTTTTCTCTCTCGCTCTCTCTTTCTCTCTCTTTCTCTTTCTTTTTTTTCTCTCACGCCCTCTCTCTCTCTCTCGCTCTCTCTTTCTCTTTCTTTTTTTCTCTCTCGCACTCTCTCTCGCCCTCTCTCTCACCCTCTATCTCTCACCCCCCTCTCTCTGTCTAGCTCTCTCTTTCACTCACCCCCTGTTAGACCAGGATGTCTGCTAACGCCAATACACGTTATCACACACATAAACAGAATAACGCTGGCAGCGAAGGATGAACGTTTATCCAGAAACAAGTGCTAGAATCATATGCCTGGGCAGTATCTTTACACAAAATAGAAGATTACACAGAAAATTTGAAGTTCGCTGTCCAAAGGCCAACGATACAGCATACCATCTGCACACCATCCCCCCCCCCCCCCCCCCCCCGCCACCCTTAAAAAACAACGAAAAACAAAAGCAACGAAACAAAAACACGCAAAAAATGTCCACTTAAAGACTATTGATCAAAAGTATATTCGTGCCAATACTGTGTTATCAGTGTCGAACGTGGACATAAACAAAGATCAAAGAGAGAAAGATTACGAACTGTGAGATGAGATGCTTGAGAACACGTTATCGTCATTAGAGGATAGATCACGAGGAACGAAGACATTCGGAGAATTGTCGAAATAAGACTATACACCGAACACATGGATATGAAGAAAATCTAGTTGTTCGTCCATCTAGTGTGAATGCAACCTTCCATGCTATACCTGCGCGCTTATAACGTACGTCGATCGGGAAGACTGAGAACCAGGTGGATAGGAAATGTTATGGGATGTTGACAACTGCAGCGCTGCCCCTGGCCTTAGACAACGTCTGCGGCTCCCCACAGCGCCACGAGTGGATAAAACGAGAGAGAGATAGAGAGAGAGTGAAAAGAGAGAGAAAGAAAGAAAGAGAGAGAGGAAGAGATGTTGTGTCAGGTCTAACTTGACATTGTTGTTTCGTCGTCTGCCTTGAATGTAGAGATTTTACCTTTCATTTTACACTTTTGTTATTGGCTTCATTTTCTACAGGGTGGAGTAGACGCACTGCCTCAGGGTAACAGCTGATGTGCAATGACGTTACCAACACTTCACCCAAGATGTCTTATCTTGTTTCTGTTTTTTGTTTTTAATATTTGCCTTTCTTGATTCTACTGACGAAATCACGGCTCTTTCAACCCCAGACGGTAGTCTTTTAGGGTTATATAGGTAAAGGTGGGTACCATGGCAACGCTTGTTATCGGGGATGAAGATAACTCATCATGGATTAAGCCGCAGCCTATGTGGGGGGGGGGGGGGAGGGCAGTTACCTTCCTTCCTGTTTTTACCTTCTCTAACTCATACGTCAGGTACCCCTTTACAGCTAGGTCGACTGGAGCAGCGGTCTTACCAGGAACGAAACTCGCCTGGATTGTTTTCTGTCTGTCCGTGATTTCTTCTTCTTCTCCTTCTTCTTCTTTGTTCGTTCTCAATCTCCCACTACCAAACCCTGAAAGGGCTTAAGAAGCAGAATGTAGTCCAGAGAACGGAATGCGTTGTGTCGTAGTTTACAGCTTGGCTGCGATATTTGCACCTTTCGGTCCAACACATCCGACTTCAGCAAGCATTTTTTGAGTACCGGGTTAGCATTCCCTCTTCGATCCCTTCTCCTTATCCAGTCTGCCCTGCTGCAGCCTGTTATCCAGGATCACCGCGTGGAGGTGTAGAAGGGTCTTGGCAGCTATGGTTCGCTGGCCCTGACGTTAGCAGTCAGCTATGGGTCGCTAACCCCTGCAGCTCATGTGCTGCTCAGCATCTCGATCCCTGTCCGTGATTTCGAATCCTGACGCGCTGTAATCCCAGTCTTAACAAGCGAGCTCACTGTCGACTAGGCTACAAAAAGCGTTTTGGCTAGTGTGTGGATGCGTGTGTGTGGATGCGTGTGTGTGGATGTGTGTGTGTGGACAGGTGTGTGGATCCGTGAGTGTATCTGTTTGTAATGTGGACGTATTGGCCAGTGTATGGACACGTGTGTATCTGTTTGTAATGTTTTGTGTGTTAGTGTGTGTCACTATGACAGTTTCGCAGTACAGTAGTTTTACCAATCCTTTCTGTACGGGGAGAAGTGGTCAGACCGAGAACATTCCGGACATGCCTATCAAACTGGACATGAAGGGATTTATTCTTCTTTGTGTGCGTCCTGTAAAAGATGTGGTGATGTTGTGTAAAAGTTTACAGCGAAGCAGCAATATCTGTTCCTTTCGGGGCGACACATCCGATTTGAGCAGGCTTTTTTTTAGTACCTGGTTTGCCTTCCCACTGCGATCCTTATCCCTTGGCCAGACTACACTAATCAGGGCCGGCACGTGGAGGTGGAATAGGGTTCTGGTCAGCCATGAGTCACTGACCCTAATGAAGCGGTCAGCTATGAGTCACTGACCCTGATGCAAGCGGCCAGCTATGAGTCACTGACCCTGATGCAAGCGGTTAGCTATGTCAACGACCCTGATGCAAGCGGCCAGATATGAGTCACTGACCCTGATGCAAGCGGTTAGCTATGTCAACGATCCTGATGCAAGCGGCCAGCTATGTCACTGACCCTGATGCAAGCGGCCAGCTACGAGTCACTGACCCTGATGCAAGCGGTCAGCTACGAGTCACTGACCCTAATGCAAGCGGCCAGCTATGTCACTGACCCTGATGCAAGTGCCAGCTATGTCACTGACCCTGATGCAAGCAGCCAGCTATGTAACTGACCCTGATGCAAGCGGCCAGCTATGTCACTGACCCTGATGCAAGCGGGCAGCTATGTCACTGACCCTGATGCAAGCGGCCATCTATGAGCCCCTCTCTGATGCAAGCGGCCAGCTACGAGTCACTGACCCTGATGCAAGCGGCCAGCTACGAGTCACTGACCCTGATGCAAGCGGCCAGCTTTGAGCCCCTCCCTGATTCAAGCGGCCAGCTACGAGTCACTGACCCTGATGCAAGCGGCCAGCTATGAGCCCCTCCCTGATTCAAGCGGCCAGCTACGAGTCACTGACCCTGATGCAAGCGGTCAGCTATGAGCCCCTCCCTGATGCAAGCGGTCAGCTATGAGCCCCTCCCTGATGCAAGCGGTCAGCTATGAGCCCCTCCCTGATTCAGGCGGCCAGCTACGAGTCACTGACCCTGATGCAAGCGGTCAGCTATGAGTCCCTCCCTGATGCAAGCGGCCAGCTATGTCACTGACCCTGATGCAAGCGGTCAGCTATGAGCCCCTCCCTGATGCAAGCGGTCAGCTATGAGCCCCTCCCTGATGCAAGCGGTCAGCTATGAGCCCCTCCCTGATGCAAGTGGTCAGCTATGAGTCCCTCCTTGCTGTCAGCTCATCCCTTTCCGACTGTGGTTTCTGACTGGGCATATTGGGATTGCGAATCAAGCTCGTGCTAGATTTACACCCCCCCCTCCCCCGCCCCCTCTCCCTATGTCTTGCATGCCACTAACTACATATTTGTATCCTGATTGTGACGTATGCGCAGGTTCTGGGGGCAACGACCAGAGAGTTCCTAGAAAATCTGGACGCCCTGCACGACCACCTGTCCACCATTTATCCCGGCATGCGTGCCCCCTCATTCCGGTGTACTATACGGCCGAGAGATGGCGCTACCCTCCTACACTATTACTCGGATAGGCCAGGTCTAGAACATATTGTCATTGGCATAGTCAAGGTAGGTCAAACTTCATCCATCAACGTTACTTATGTCAGTGTGCATTTTGTGGTATTATCAGAGCCTTAAAGGGGTGAAAAGAAAAGTAACACTTCAGCCTGGCAGAAATCGTATTCTAGCTTGAAATGGTATGACTAGGTCACTAATATAGACCTGTGGCACAGCACCGGCCAACTGTCAATGACGCATGCAATTAAGAGACGGATTTGGAGCTGGACATGTGATACTCCTAATATTCACTAAACAGAATGTTTATGGCAAGCTGCTTGACAAGATAGCCGCGAGAAAAAAATGTGCTCCGATCTAGGATTATATCCCATTAGTTCTACCTGATACCTTGGGCGGTTACAGAGCAGACCAACGAAGGAGATCTGGGATAACCCTTGCATGTGGTGTGTCTGAGAGGTTCAAGTTAAGGCAGGAAACAGTTGTTGTTCTGGACCTGGCGGATATATATAACCAAGTCGACTTCGGGGCCTTGATTTGCTGTTTGAAGCAGCGTGGAATCAACCAATTGCTGATGAGATTGATATCAACTTACTGATGGAGAAGACAGTTACACTCAGCATAGGAACTTCTTGTTGTTGTTGTTCTGGACCTAGAGGATGTATATAACCAGGTCAACTTCGGGGCCTTGATTCGCTGTTTGAAGCAGCGTGGAATCAACCAATTGCTGATGAGATGGATATCAACTTACTGATGGAGAAGACAGTTGGACTCAGCATAGGAACTTCTTGTTGTTGTTAAATGCCCACAATGAGTAGGATTTTTGTTTTGGTGCCCCTAAAAAGGACGTTAAGTGACGGGTTTTCCCAGCTTTCCTCACATTCCGAGCGTGCTGATGAAGACGGACTGGGGTCCTCCAGGCGCTTGTGCTATAATTGCCTTTATCGGTGTGTCACTCACTACTACAATTATCACGTCGATCCCTCACTTTGTTAGCCATGCCGTCTTGATAACAGCCCGTTTTCAGCAAGGGCTACGAGGAAGCGAAGGTGAGGATCTTGTCCGGAATCATTTGCCTGAACCTCACTAACATGTCTCATCAGTATGTTTTGCCTGACCAGACGTTAGTCCTCCTTCACGCTTAGGATCTTAAACATCAGAACCGAAGCAAATATGCCCAGGTCTTCCCCATTGCTCTCCTATATCACCGAAGATGCTCAATACCTGCACAAAGAAGGTGGACCATTTCCTGGGCATAGGTACAGGGTGACCACTAGCATTTGCGGATAATTTCCTGACGTACAAAACTGGCTGAGATATGCATGAGATGGTCAGAGACATCTAGGAGACCTTGCAGGTAAATCTCACAGTAGTGAGCGGAATCCATCGCCCACATCAATCTAACACGGCATGCGTGAAGTGGTAGTCCTTGAACTATTCTGTAGTGGTCACACCAAGATGGCGTTACCATTGGTAAAAGATGTGACAGGTTGACATTTATCTGATCCTAGCCTCTCATATAGATGCAGGTATGCAAGTGAGGCACGGGAGCACCTTCAGACGTTGGCAGCCGCATACCTGTAACAGCGAATGCTTTTCACCGTAAAAAGAAAAAAGAGGTAAAGCTGTGCACAAGAGAAATTAGAGAACTGAAGGCAATATATGTCTCTATATGAAGTAAGGAAGTAGTTTCTATTCTTAGCCTGCTCCAGTCTTCTTCTTCTTCTTCTTCTGCGTACGCAGTCAGACAGTAACCATTATTTTTTCGAAAAAAGCGGCGGTCATCCTGAGGCTGTCGCCACTGCCATAGAGCTTGTCTTGCAGTTCCACTGGTGATGGCCACATCTGCTCTCTCTGATCCTCGTATGTCGGGCAGTTCTGCAGCAGATGTTCAGCGGTCATTTTACCGGTACCGCACGGGCATTCGTCGGTACCACCTATCTTCAATTTGTTGAATAGGTGGTATCTCAGTCTATTGTGGCCAGTGCGAAGTCTGAAGACAACGACCTGCTCTCTTCTGTTCAACTGGTAATAGGCATCGTTTTTGGTGTAACCAGTATGTTCGGTTTCCCATTTGGTCATGTATCTGGCTTTGATAAGCCGTTTTGACTCTTCGTACGTCATACTAGTATCTGTTTGTGGTAGTCTTGCACCTTCTTTTGCCAGTCTGTCTGCCTCCTCGTTGCCTTGGATGTTGCAGTGTGATGGGACCCACTGTACCACTGCCCTTTTTGGTGCGGACTGCTGGCACAGTTTGCAGAGTGCTGCTCTTAAGTCATTAAGCTCAGTGTTTTTCTGGCTTTTTAGCGCTGTGACTACGGTGAGAGCATCTGTAAGCAGGACTATATGGCTTTCATTTTCTTTATGCGTCACCATTTCTTCCACTGCCGCCCTCAGTGCCCCTGCCTCCGCTCTGAAATTGCTTGTGTACTTACCAGTAGCGAATGACAGTGTTATTTTTCTGCCATTTGGTAGATTCAGGAATGCTCCTGCCCCTCCGTTCTGTGTAGTGTTTGTTATAGAACCGTCGGTGTATGCATGGGTCCAGTCCATGCTTGGGTAGTTTTTCGATGTAAAGCTTAGGGTAGTATCTCTCCTTTCTTTTTCAGTCTGGCAGTTTTTGTTTCCAATTCCTGGTATATTTTCTACCACCTCTCTGCTCCAGTCTAACCAGTTGTAAATGCGTACCCGACTAAACGTTAAAGAAGGGAGAGCAACAATGAAGGCAACTGGCAATCCCACTTAACAACAAAAACTTGAGATCTCGTACAATGATGTCTCTAACACTCTATCCCCAACAACATTATCTGCTATGCTATTATACACTAAACCAGGGCTCTTTAACCATTTATACCTGGCGCCCACCTTTTCAACTTCCGTGACCGTACATTGTCTTTACCGTCCACTAAAATCTAAATTGATAAAATTCAGCGATCGTCCACTGAGTCTGCGTATTTTTGATGTTTTTAATCATCATGTAGCCTGTACTTTGCAGAACGTCGCTCTAATCTCAGGCCGTCTGAAAAAAAATTCGATCTCATGCCGAATCTCCAGCCTACTCCAGAATCATGTGCAAGCATTCCTTGACATCTTAGTGCCAGCCTGCTCCAGAGTCATGTGCAAGCATTCCTTGACATCTTAGTGCCAGCCTGCTCCAGAATCATGTGCAAGCATTCCTTGACATCTTAGTGCCAGCCTGCTCCAGAGTCATGTGCAAGCATTCCTTGACATCTTGGTGCCAGCCTGCTCCAGGGTCATGTCCAAGCATTCCTTGACATCTTAGTGCCAGCCTGCTCCCGAGTTATTCCCAAACATTCCTTGACATCTTAGTGCCAGCCTGCTCCAGAGTCATGCCCAAGCATTCCTTGACATCTTAGTGCCAGCCTGCTCCAGAGTCATGCCCAAGCATTCCTTGACATCTTAGTGCCAGCCTGCTCCAGAGTCATGCCCAAGCATTCCTTGACATCTTGATGCCATCTCCTTCTTGGTCTATTTCTGCCTTTGATGCCCGGCACCATACCTTACCCTTCTCTCAAGACAGTTTTATCTTTTGTCCTAAAGTATTAACATTTTTGTTCATGATGGACCTTATAAACCAGTTCTCTTATATCCTCAACTCTTTTGTTCTTCGGTCCACGGTATTCCGAGGCCCATTCTATAACATTTCGACTCGAAGGACTCGAGGTTTGGATAACTGTCCATGTTTCACAGACGCATGCTGCAAGAAACAAAAACGATCACAACATTTGCGCTTCTGTTGGTTTGCTGGTATTCTGCGATAGTTTCCTCAGGTTATGTTTTTAATCCAGCATGTAATTATTCTGCCACCGCCCAACTGAAAGATTAAATCGTCAACTAGTGGACGGAAGAACCTAGGTTGAAGATCACTGTAAAAAGCTATCAACGCGGCCTTTATTCTAGTTCTGGAGGCCACCGGGAGGAATATAGGTCGCATGATCATACAGTCGCCGAGCAGTCTAGATACTTTTTATGTTATCTTCGATAGAATCAACCGTGTTTTTTACCCTGTCTCCCGGGACAACAATGACGCTTTTTACTTGACAGGAAGTGGCCAGAGAACTTCACAATTCTCCAGTCAATGTGGAGATAATCAAGACTAAAGCTGACGGTTGCGATCATGTCCAGTTTGCCATCACGGAAATCAACAAGCAAGTGTGTCATGACGAAGTGGACAGAGATGTGTTTGAGTACAACCTGCCACCGGAACCAAAGATAAGCCCCGCCTCCTTCTGCAGGGCCTTCCCCTTTCATGTGCTGTTTGACAGAGACCTTGTCATTCAACAGTCTGGTTCATCAATTTGTCGAGTCATACCCAAGGTAAGTTTTATCATCATTTGTGAGTTTGACTGGTTTTATCCGACCAATAGTGACCTGTAATCAAAGACGAAAGAACAGGTTTTGTAGTTTCAAAGCATGTTATAAATGGCTACTAAATATGGTTGTGCAACATAATTACATAAATCCATAGGAATTGTATTCATGACGGGACTAATACAGGTTTGAAGGCGTCACGTCTCTGATACATGTTTGGAACCGTCACGTTACTGATACAGGTTTGAAAGCGTCACGTCACTGATACACGTTTGAAGACGTGATGTCGCTGATACAGGTTTGAAGGCGTCACGTCAGTGATTCAGGTTTGAAGATGTCACGTCACGAATACAGGGTTGAAGATGTCACGTCATTGATACAGGCTTGAAGGTGTCATTTCATTGATACAGGTTTGAAGACGTCACGTCACTGATACAGGCTTGAAGGTGTCACCTCACTGATTCAGGCTTGACGGTGTCACGTCAGTGATAAAGGTTTGAAAACGTCACGTCACTAATACATGTTTGAAGACGTCACGTCACTGATACATGTTTGAAGGTATCACGTAACTTATACAGGTTTGAAGATGTCACGTCACTAATACAGGCTTGAAGGCGCCACGTCACTGATACAGATTTGAAGACGTCACGTCACTGATACAGGTTTGAAGACGTCCCGTCATTGATACAGTCTTGAAGGTGTCATGTCACTGATAAAGGTTTGAAAACGTCACGTCACTAATACATGTTTGAAGGCGTCACTTAACTGATACAGGCATGAAGATGTCACGTCACTGATACACGTTACCTGAAAAAGTTCATCTAAACTGATGGCCTTCCGCTTTATACAGAATGAGAAGTGCAAACAATGATGCTGGTGATGATGGGATGGTGATGTGATGGTGATGTGATGGTGATGATGGGATGGTGATGTGATGGTGATGTGATGGTGATGTGATGGTGATGGGATGGTGATGTGATGGTGATGTGATGGTGATGGGATGGTGATGTGATGGTGATGTGATGTGATGGTGATGGGATGGTGATGTAACCAAAACTAAACGAAAACAACCGCAGCAATCTTCAACACATGTCGTAGTTGGCGCCTAAAGCATGTTGTATATAGGACTTGAAACATCGCTTGTTCATGTAGAAAGAATTGTTCAGAAACTACATCTACAAAAACATGATATGTGGTTCTTCTTCTTCTTCTACCCATTCTTCATCTTCATCTTGTGTTCGCTCAGTTATATTAATTTACTAGAAGAACTCGACCTCTGTCTGGAGCATCTGCTAATCACCCTTCACCTTTGAATCGTTTGGCCAGCGAGTCTTCCTCAGCTGGTTAAACAGATGGTAGTCATGTAAAACATGCTCTGTAGTTTGTTCGCTCATCCCGCACGAATATAGTGGTAACGTAGAGTCGCAGCCTATACATGTGTGCATTTAGTATGTTATCTCCCGTTCTGAGTTGAAGAATGGTGATCTGTCCCTGCAGGTCAAGACGTCATAAGGTTCTTCCTGCTCTTTTCTAATAGCCTGAATAGATGTCTGTTTCCCAAAGTATGTAATTCCACTGGCTTCCTGTTAGCATTCTTCTCTTCTTTGCACACACCTGTCTGTCTTTTCATTCCCTAGTTTATCTTAATAGGACAGTAACTAATGAAATGTCCTTCAGTTACTGACAGCTACTATACATAGTTTAATCCTCAGATGTGGGAGCTTACATGTCGTATCTTTGAAATGAGATCAAGATGCTGAGCAGCACAAGAGCTGCAGTGGTCAGCGACTCATAGCTGACTGCTAGCGTCAGGGTCAGCGAACCAGAGCTGCCAAGACCGTTCTACACCTCCACGCGGTGATCCTGGATAACAGACTGCAGCAGGGCAGACTGGCTAAGGAGAAGGGATCGAATAGGGAATGCTAACCTGGTACTCAAAAAATGATTGCTGAAATCGGAGTGTTGGACCGAAGGTGCAAATATCGCAGACAAGCTGTAAACTACGACACAACGCATTCCGTTCTCTGGACTACATTCTGCTACTTACCCTTTCAGGGTTTGGTAGAGAGAGATTGAGAACGAACGAAGAAGAAGAAGAAGAAGTATCTTCGAAATACAAGTTTAGATGCCCAGCAACAATAGTTACAATGGTAGAATAATTTCATGATGGCATGCGTACCCGAGTTATTTATCATTATCAGGGAAACTACTCTACATCCCACCCCTCCACCCCCCCCCCACATCTCCTCCTTTTAAAAAACTTGTTGCTGAATGCCCACAGTGAAAAGGAATACTCGTTTGTGCGCCCTGAATATGACGTTAAGGGACAGGTTGCCGTAGTTTTCCTCACATCCCGAGCATGCTGATGAAGGTGGACAGGGGTCCTTCAGCCGGAAGAGCTACGCTTGGCTTCATCTGCGTGTCGGTCACTACTACGAGGATCACGTTGATCCATCTCCTCGTTAGCCCGGCTGGCATAAAAACAGCTCGTTTCCAGGGAAGGCTACGAAGAAGTCGAGGGTCTAGGCCAAATTGTTTTACCTGACCCTGAGCAGTATGTTGTGCCTGACCAGAAGTTGGTCTTCCTCCCCTATTTTACTCTTACTAACAGCGTGAAGCTAGGATGTTATTCGGCGCTGGCTCTTTTCAATATGATGTTTTCTGTCATGTTGGGGAATGCCTACATCGATTACGACGTTGGAACTAGACATCACTACCGCAATGAATGCGGGATATTCAATCTGAGACGGTTCAAGGCCAAAACCAGCATAGAGAAGGTACGAGTAACTACGTGATTTACCTTATACGGATGCATGTGCCTTCAAATACGGAGCTTGACATGCAAGAATGCATGGATAGGCTCACCACAGCTTGTGAAACTTCAGCCTAACGCTCTCTATCACAAAAAAACAAAAACAGGCTTTAACATCAACGGGTTCCAGATATGTCTTATTCTGAACCTTCTTCTTCTTTTTCTTCTTCTTCTTCTTCTTCTTCTTCTTCTTCTTCTTCTTCTTCCTCTTCTTCTTCTTCTTCTTCTCTTTCTTCTGCTTCTTCATCATCTGCGTTCATTCTCAATCTCCCGCTACCAAGCCCTGAACAGGGCTTTGCAAGTACCAGGATGTAGTCCCGGAGAACGAATTTTCGTTATGTCGCTAGTTTACAGTTTGACTGCGATATTTGCACCTTACGGTCCGACACATCAGTCTTCGGCAGGTCTGAACCTTCAATCAGGCACACTGCCACTGTCTACAGAATGTTAACAGATTCACGTACATTGGCAATACACTATCTCAGGCTATTCACATAGAAGATCAGATGAATGCAAGACTAGCTAGGACAAGTGTGGCATTTGGTAGACTTCACAATAAGGTGTTGGATAGGTGAGGGATCTTCTTCTTCTTCCTCGTTCGTCTTCAGACCTCAAATTCAATGACTCTAACAAAGGCAACTGTCGACTCAAGGTTTTGTACGCTTCCGTACAGCTTCTCGTGGAAGGACACTGGCTGTTGCCAAATGCTACTTCTTTTGTCGGTATACAGTGGACATGACTGAAAAATTTGTTCTGCCTTCATGGGGGCTGTGCCACAGGCACAAAGGTCTGTAGTGCCAATCTTGAACTTGTTGTACATATGGCATCTAAGTCTATTGTGACCTGTGCGTAGCCGGAGAATTATCACCTGGTCTCGCCTGGAGAATTGATGGTAGGCATCGTTTTCTATGTGGCCAGGGTGGATTTTTTTCCATTTTGCGCTGTACGTTGCCCTGCTGAATGCTTTTGTCTCATTGTATGTGATTTCTGTATTACTCTTCTGCAGCATTCCTTCCTCTCTGGCGAGTATGTCTACCTCCTCGTTGCCTGGAATGTCGCAGTGGGCTGGTATCCACTGGACTGCTTTTTTTGAAGCACTGGGACAGTCGCTCGAGCGAGTCTGCCAGAGCCCCAAGTTCATTTTTGTGCTGGTTCATGAGCGCCATAAACACTGCGAGGGCGTCTGTGAAAATGACCACTTGCTTTTCTGCCTGCTCCTTATGGTCTATAAGGGTTTCAGCTGCTTGTCTCAGGGCACTGGCTTCGGCACTGAAATTGCTGTAGCGTCTCCCAGTGGCAAATGCTGCAAACATAAATTACGATGGACGAACATCTTTAAAACAACTGCTGCAGGTCAAGGAGTGATGGCAATTCAAAAAAGATGTCGTAAATCCGAACAGCGAAAGACGAAAGGTCGTAGATCAATATTTGCTAGTCTTATTAATAACATGATATGCTAAGAGAACACTGTTTCTTCATTAGATGCTTCAGAAGTATCGTATCACTGACCTGTTTGACATGGTCCGCCCACATATGAAGTTTCGATTCGAACACATACTCTCCCACATCAACACCGTTTTTGTGCTCATCACAAGAGAAGGTGTAATGGTTCCGGACAATAACGGAGATGGCACCAATAGCCTCACTTGCGCCTCGCAACATCAGATGCGGCTCAAAGGTGAGAATGACGAGCGGTTATTAATATTTATAATTGTCATGTCGCTCCATTTGTTGAAGGTCCAACACTGCATTTAGCTTACCTTAACCAGTTTTAACTTGTCATGTCATCCATTTGTTGAAGGTCGAACACTGCATTTAGATTACCTTAACCAGTTTTAACCTGTCATGTCGCTCCATTTGTTGAAGGTCCAACACTGCATTTAGATTACCTTAACCAGTTTTAACCTGTCATGTCATCCATTTGTTGTAGGTCCAACACTGCATTTAGCTTACCTTAACCAGTTTTAACCTGTCATGTCATCCATTTGTTGTAGGTCCAACACTGCATTTAGCTTACCTTAACCAGTTTTAACGATTAGCGTAGTTGTAGAGCACTCGCTTGTCACAGCAAAGTTTCTTGGTGCGAACCCCGCAATCGGTACGCTTCAGTCAACCCAACTGTAAATGCGTGTATGGCATACGGTTAGAGAAGTACAGACACTAAGGAAAGGAACTGACCACTCTACCACATTCAAGCTGTGGCTTAGTGCACCGATAACTGCATTCATCGACCGTAGTGTAACTACTAAGTTACAAAACTAAACTTTAATTTATTCAACTTTTGATGGAGCAGCTATCAAGTTGCTGGCGTCAGGACCAAGAGCTGCCAAGACCCTTCTCTACCGCCACGTGGTGATCTTATATAACAGGCTGCAACAGAGCAGACTGGCTAAGAAGAAGGGTTCGAAGAGAGAAGGCTAACCCGGTATTTAACATAATACATAACATTCATGACTAAGTCGGATGCACTGGGCAGACATGCGCAAAATACAAACATAGTGCAACGCACACCGCCTTGGGGAATAAAGAAAAAAGACGAACGCCCAAAGAAAACAAGGTTCCCACAGTGTACTGTCACCCATTTTTTTAAAGCTCGCTCGACCCTGGGAGCCTTGTTTTTTGCGATTGGTAAAAAAATAATAGACAATTCGCAAGACAATGACTAGAGAGGCCACAACAATATACATGAACTACAACTAGTGACATACGTCTGATCTACCTGCAAGAGCATTGAGTTCTATCTTGGCCCTGAATAAACATATTAGATAGATCGATACAAATAAAGCTGAGTTCTAGTACACTGTCGTCTCTAACACTTCCTCCCCGATAGCAGTGTCTGTCATGTGAATACCTTGCCTTGCGAGATTAGCATTTTTGACGTCGTATTCTGTGCTACTAAACAGTGTAGGACTGGCACCAACGAATTATAAATGGTTTCGGGGGGAGTGGGGGGTCCGTGATCTGGAATAAGTTGAGAGCCACTGATATATTGGACGAGATTGATAGACAGTTGCCTCAACATCATGCCTACGTCACTTCCTTCAGTTAAGCTGTAGATACGAGGAGAGTTTAGAGGGTTCAACCCCATGTTCTTTTTCACTGCAGCCGGAGTATATGGCCGCCAACACATTTGGTCTCCGATGCGAATCCTGCGCTAAAGCATCCTGCATGCTATTCCAGTGGTGGTTTATGTTGCAACTTGTTTTACACGATGAGGTTGCTACTCTCATGCACTACTCTCCGTTCGACATCCACAGAGCTGTTCTTTTCTGTCCAATGAAAGCCAGATAGTCCTGTTTACAGATGCCCTGGTCGTGGTTACAGCACTAAAAAGTAAACAAAATACAGATCCTAATGATTTAAGAGCAGTACTCTGTCAACTATGCCAGCAGTCCGCACCAAAAAGAGTAGTGGTACAGTGGGTTCCATCCCACTGTAACATTCAAGGCAACGAGGAGGCAGACAGCCTGGCAAAAGAAGGTGCAAGACTACCACAACCAGATTCTAGTGATATCTACGGAGAGTCCAAAAGGTTTATTAGGGCCAGATACATGGCCAAATTGGAAACAGAACATACTGGCTACACAAAAAACGATGCCTATTACCAGTTGAGCAGAAGAGAGCAGGTCGTGGTCTTCAGACTCCGCACAGGCCACAACAGACTGAGGTAGCATCTATTCAATAAACTGAAGATAGGTGGCACTGACGAATGCACTTGTGGTACAGGAAAAATGACCGCTGAACATCTGCTGCAAAATCGCCCGACATATGAGGACCAGAGAAAGCACATATGGCCATCACCAGCGCCAACGCTAGACAAGCTCTATGGCAGTGTCGACAGCCTCAGAATGACAGCTGCTTTCTTCGAAGAAATTCACGTTGACGTCTGACAGCGTACGAAGAAGAAGTTCTTTTCTTTCCTCTTCTCAGTGAAGAGTCCTATGATCAACTCGCTCCCCCCCCTTCTCCCCCCCCCCCTGTCATAATAGTTTTATGTTTTAAAAAAAATATTTGAAACAGTTGAAGATAAAATATTTGCACTTGTGTAATTCACGGAACGTGTAGCCTATTCAACAGTGAGCTGGCTTGCTAAGATTACAGGGCGCCAGGGTTCGAAATCACGGACAGACATAAACAAATCCGGGATGTGGTTCGTTTCTACTACGATCATTCCTCGGGTCGACCCGAAGTAAATTGGTACCTGACGTATGAGTATTATGATTTACAGGTGTAAACAGCAAGGAAGGGAACTGGCCACCCCACCTCACATAGGCTGCTGCTTAGTACATGAAGAGTTATCTTCCTCCCCGACGGCAACTACTGCCATGGGACTGACTTTTACCTTTAATTCCCCGACCCCGCACCATTATTAAGTAATTCACAAATCTGCTGGCTTGCTTCCAGGTCAGATGATTCACGTCACCGAGTGCGACTCCATCTTGTTCATGTGTTCTCCAAGCGTCATGAACCTTGATGACATTAGCAGACGTGGCCTCTTTTTGAGTGATATCCCTCTTCACGACGCTACCAGGGAGTTGGTGCTGCTCTCCGAACACTGGGAGGTGGAGTACAAACTGGCCCAGAACTTAGAGGTCTTAACTGACCAGTTGCAGATGACCTACAGGGACCTGGCAGACGAGAAGAAAAAGACGGACAGGTCACTTTGTCTCAAACTAAATTGTTGTGCTCTTTCTTGTTATTGTGAATGTCCCTCGAACTTGTACTAGATGTTCTGGCCAAATGGGAAACCGAACATACTGGCTACACCAAAAACGATGCCTACTACCAGTTGAACAGAAGAGAGCAGGTCGTGGTCTTCAGACTTCGCACTGGCCACAATAGACTGAGGTACCATCTATTCAACAAATTGAAGATAGGTGGCACTGACGAATGCCCGTGGGGTACCGGGAAAATGACCGCTGAGCATTTGCTGCAGAACTGCGCGACATACGAGGATCAGAGAGAGCAGATGTGGCCATCACCAGTGGCAACACTAGACAAGCTCTATGGCAGTGTCGACAGCCTCAGGATGATCGCTGCTTTTTTCGAAAAAATGAAGGTTGATGTCTGACTGCGTACGATGAAGAAGAAGAAGTACTAGATGTTCTTGACGACTTTATTTGGTGGCAGGTTACAGTGGTTCCTCACACCACAAGGCGTACTTAAGCTAGATGTTCTTGACTACTTTATTTGGTGGCAGGTTACAGTGGTTCCTCACACCACGAAGCGTACTTAAGCTAGATGTTCTTGATGACTTTATTTGGTGGCAGGTTACAGTGACTCCTCACATCACGAGGCGTACTTGAGCTAGATGTTCTTGACGACTTTATTTGGTGCAGGTTACAGTGGCTCCTTACATCACGAGGTGAACTTGAGAAGGTGGAGTGAAGCCATCTTGCCGTAGTTCATCGCAAAGCTCCTCATTAGGCTCACCACTATGGGGTTCACATTGCCGATCCCCACCTCACTAGCCAGTCAGTTTTCAGACAGAACTGATTAGAGGTGAGGTAGGGGTCATGATGACTCTTGACTGACGTCGTCTGATCACTATATTTTGTGCTTGTCCAGATCCTAGTCCCCTCTCTTCTGCCATTATGTCACCAACGCTTGAAGAGGGGCGGTACCGCTGTAACCTACACACACATAATAACACTGTCATTATTAAAACCTTTCAGCTTCCCATGCCTTTTTTCATGGGAATCTTCTGGTAAAGATTCCCCTGATCTCTGGGTAGTGAGATCGGACCCCTGATCTCTGGGTAGTAAGATCGGACCCCTGATCTCTGGGTAATGAGATCGGACCAATGATCTCTGGGTAGTGAGATCGGACCCCTGATCTCTGGGTAGTGAGACCGGATCCCTGATTTCTTGGTAGCGAGATCGGACCCCCGTGTTCAGTGTCGAGCAAGTTAACAATCCCTTGGCAGTTGGAAATCGGAAAGCGTAAGCTTAATGGCCGCTGCCAGGACAAAATTCAATTAAAAAAATCTACCCAAGTTATTTGTGCCTTTTCCAGGTGGTTTGTTAAAAGCAGCTATAGATGGTGCCTGCCGGTCTATTTATCTCTAGAGTTTGACTCTATTAAGACGGACTCGCACTTCGGTTAAACCACCCTCGAAGAAACTGGTTGTACACAAACTCTATAGAGCCTTCTAAAGCAATTTAAATACGTTAAGTTAAGTTAAATACACGTCGTCCACCTGTCCTAGACCATCAGTTTCAGCTCTACCCACTGCACACCCTTTCATAGGAACAAAATTCTCCTGTGTAAGAGCTGAACAATTAATGAGTTATGAATCATTTACTTTCATTACATTGTGAACATAAAGAAACATGACATAGCGAAGTATGGAACAATTTTGTAGAGTGTATAACAAAGTTTTTTTAACACTTCATCCCCGACAGCAGTGTGTGCTATATAACTACCCTTACAATTGTTTGAGCGAATGTGTGCGGTTTTGTGAGGAATGCTTTTCAATACAAGAAACTGTGAGTGAGAAACATGTGTTAAAGATATGACAGTCTGAAAGTATAGTTAGCAAGACTGATCTACATCTTATTTTTTTTTTATTTTTTTTATTTTATGTGTTTGCCTCACTAGTTTCTACTGGCGGAGGCGCGCCTATTCCACCCCAGACCGTAGTCAATTTGGGCGATATTAAGACGCATAAACCAGTGCTTGGATGCGTGTGTGTATCTGTTTGTACCTAACCTGGTGTTTCCGTGATGTTCCTCCCGTTGTTCCTCGCTTCTAATTATCATTTCGTTATGTGTTTGCCTCACTAGTTTCTACTGGCGGAGGCGCGCCTATTCCGACCCAGACCGCAGTCAATTTGGGCGATATTAAGACGCATAAACCAGTGCTTGGATGCGTGTGTGTATCTGTTTGTACCTAGCCTGGCATTTCCGTGATGTTCCTCCCGTTGTTCCTCGCTTTTGATGTTCCTAGTTGTCCGCCGTAGGTATTTGCATAAATATGCACAATAGTTTTCCTGGGACCATTTTTATTTTCTGTCATACTTGATTCGGATCTCTTTTTTTTGTTTCCTGATTTCTTTTTTTCTTTTTTTTTTTTTTTCCCCCTCTTCCCTTCTTTTTTTTTTTTCTTTTTTTTTTTTCCTTCTATTTTATAAAAAAAAAATATAAAGCCCCCTCATACATTTTATATCTGCATGTTCATACAGGCTTATGTACTCCATTTTGCCTCCGTCTGTTGCCAACGAGCTACGACACAGGAGACCTGTGAATGCCCTGAGATATCCAAATGTGACTCTGTTGTTCAGGTGAGAAGCTTGGTAGTCATTCAAATGCTATAATACTTATACCATCATCAATCAACAAAACATATTCAGCTCCCTCTGGAGCATATACCTTCATGGAATACGCGCCAGTTCCTTCTGTTATGAGCTATTAGTCCAAGCTCTCATAGACAGAAGAACTTGAAACTGACTTGTCCATATTTGTTGATGTTTTTTTTAGCTTAAAGTGTTTACAAGATAGAGTAGCCAGCCCAATGCCCTAATTTCATTAGTCACCTCTTGCGGCATCTTTGATAGATCACAGTGTTAGTATCTATTGCTCATCTTTCAGTTCCCCGTAAAACTCGATCGTAGAACATTTATTGTATTAGAACCTTTAGTTTACAAAAACGTTTATTGTATTAGAACATTTATTGTATTAGAACTTTTATTGTATTAAAACATTTATTGTATTAGAATGTTTATTGAATTAGAATGTTTATCGTATTAGAATGTTTATTGTATTAGAATGTTTATTGTATTAGAATGTTTATTGTATTAGAACATTTATTGTATTATAATGTTTATTGTATTAGAATGTTTATTGTATTAGAACAAACATTTACTTATCGCATGGTACCTACATATGATGAGGTAACAATAATAGTCGTCCTCATTGACCTTTGCACTCCAGATGGTAAGCTATAGTCCCAACACTACATGTCTTTTACCGTAGCCAGCTTAAGGAAAGTCAGAATCCATTTATTTGCCGTACGGTATTAGTAGTAGTGTATTTACATGGCGAGGTTGCTAGTCCTATACATAACGTTCCCAATTTCCGTGTCACAACTTGCCTGGTATGAAACAATGTCTCCTATTTTGTTTAGTCTGGGGACTACTTCGACGCTGAGACGAATTCATTGAGGACGATCGTCCACACCAGATGTTCAGCGTTCGTGTCTGAGCAAACCTCGCAATCCTGGCCGAGTCTCAAAAGTTTGCAGGGACCTTTCGATGATAAGACATTTGCTACTAATACCACCACCAATATCCGCCAACTCTTATTGAAGCTATGAATATAATAATTTCTCAATTTTGATTTACGATGAAGATCTTGTTCATCTGCTGTGCGAACAGATATGTGACTGTAAGATAACCAATATTAAAAACAATTGTACTTTCATAGATAAGTAAGAGTCAATTCCAAGTGAACACACGTACAAGGACAGCAGTCTACTTTACAATCGTTAGATTTTTTTCCCAGGTTTTAAAATAAAAATGAAAGAGCATGTAGTACACACTGTCGTCGGGGATGAAATATTAGATATTTCATTTGACTAGATTTCAGCTTTCATTGGTCGATATGTGGTAACTAATTTCACACATCGCTACCTTGTCTTCTCTAACTGTAAGTTGGATACTCATTTAACCGACCGGATAAGAGCCTGATCTATCTTCATCAGCACCATCGGAATGTGAAGAAAGCTGCTGCAACCCGCCACTTAACGCCATTTTTCTGGTCGCACATAAAAGCAAGTTTCTTATAGTGGACAATCAGCAGCGGCAGCAGCAACAACAACAATAACAACTACAACAACAGCAACAGCAACAACAACAGCATGAACGTTACCGTGCTTGTTCTCGTTATCAGCACGTTATAGTGAACCCAGCAGTAATTGGATACTTGGCTTACTTTTAAGGAAGTAAATGCAAAGAGGAATGCAATTGGACATCACCTACATCAGTATCATCATCTGCTACCAACTTGTGTCGTTAGATGACGTGGGGAGATGTAGTTTTCTGTCCCGTGCCAGCTTTGTCGCCGATGTTGTAATCATTCCGTATTTCTTCAGTCCCTTACTGACACCATCTATTCATCTTTTGCATGGGCTGGCTCTTACTCTGTAACCATGTCTGGTGTTGTAGATACGAGCAGCTGGTAACTTTGATTGCATTTTTGTGACAATACAGGTTTATAAGATAATCAACGGAAAGGACAAATTAGACTATAACAAGTTTTTTTCCTTCAAAATACAACCACCTACAAGAACAAGAACAAATTAATTAAAGAAAAGTCCAGATTAGATATAAGGAAATATTTTTTGTAGCCAGAGAGGGATGAATGTTTGGAATGCATTGCCACAGCAAAGTAGTGGAGGCAAGGACTATTAAAACATTTTAGAATAGATTGGATGCTCATGGTTTTTAGAGCAAGGAAATGTAAATGAAACTGGTTGTATACAGTCTCCGTAGATTCTTCTAAACCAGTATAAAGACGTTAAGTTAAGTTGTCAGGTGTCCGAACCATTTTATTCTCTGCCTTTCTATGCACACTCTTGCACCACCCGTCTGTCTGATTATTTCGTTTCTTAATCTGTCCAGACTTGTGACACCGACATCCTTTCTCAAACACCTCATTTCACATGCAGGGATGTGTCATTCTTGTGCTTAAGTGACTGTGTGACACAGGTAGCAGAGATTTGGTATTTTGTCTTCATTGAACAGTGTTTGTTTCTTGCTAATGATGAGAGCTGATAAAAAACCGGACTAGCTTTCTGCGTTCTTGATTTCACCTCTCTATCTAGCTTTCCATCTTGCGGGAACACCCTGCCCAATATTTGAATTCAGTGACTTGTTTGAGCTCTGTATTTTTTATCTGTATATTTAGTGTTTTCTTCATTCTACTGTTTCTCATTGCCTCAGTCTTTGCTGTACTAATGCTCATATTATATATATCGTAGTCATTGTCGAGGGGATTCAGATTTTCTCCACAAATAAAAAGATGAAACGATACAATGAAATCAATACACTTCATCCTTTACAGCAAGGACGAATATAGAACTACTCGTCCGTTTACTTATATCAGAAGAAATGGAACAGTCAACAAATCTTTGCAAACTATAATAAAAAGAAAGCAGGCAAGGTGTAATGGACACATTCAATGAAACGATGGCCATGATAGACTAATGGCTGCAGGAAAGATCTAGATTAGGAAGGGACGCAGCAGACAGAGACAAAAGTTATGAGATTGCTTGACTGAATGCCTCAAAGAACATAGCATATCGGTAGTGATGAATTTTTTCAAGGCTAGATGGTTATGGAAATTGACTGTTAATGTCATGTGGCATAAATCTTGGTTGATTGTCCTCAGCGAGAAATGAAACTCACTATTTCCCCTTTGTGCGTTCTCAATCTCCCGCCTCACTTCTTCATCTCCGTGCGTTCTCAATCTCCCGCCTCACTTCTTCCTCTCCGTGCGTTCTCAATCTCCCGCCTCACTTCTTCCTCTCCGTGCGTTCTCAATCTCCCGCCTCACTTCTTCCTCTTCGTGCGTTCTCAATCTCCCGCTTTCAAGCCCCGAGCGTTCTCAATCTCCCGCTACCAAGCCCTGAAAGTTCACAATCTCACGCTACCAAGCCCTGAACGTTCTCAATTTTCCACTACCAAGCCCTGAACGTTCTCAATCTCCCGCTGCCATGCCATGAACGTTCTCAATCTCCCGCTACCAAGCCCTGAACGTTCTCAATCTCCTGCTACCAAACCCTGAACGTTCTCAATTTCCCGCTACCAAGCCCTGAGCGTTCTCAATCTCCCGCTACCAAACCCTGAACGTTCTCAATCTCCCGCTACCAAGCCCTGAAAAGGAATTTGCAAGTAGCTGGATTTTGTCCGGAGAACGGAATGCGTTATGTCGTAGTTTACAGCTTGACTGGAATATTTGCAGCTTTTCGACACATCCAATTTTAGCAGGCATTTTTAAAAATTACGATTCAGCCTTCCCTCTTCGATCTTTTCTATTTAGCCCCAGTCTGCGCTATTGCAGCCTGATAGCCAGGATCACCGCGTGAAGGTGTAGAAGGGTCTTGGGAGCTTTGGTTGTCTGGCCCTGAAGCTAGCACTCAGCTATGTGTCGCTGTCCGCTGCAGCTCATGCACTGCTCAGCATCTTGATCGCAGACTTTCATATGTTGAGCAATATCTCATAGATAACACAATATATGGAGATAGGGATGCACCACATGGCGTGACTGGATCTTTACTTTGCTATGGGGCTAGGAATGCGCCACATGGGGTGACTGGATCTTTACTTTACTATATGGCTAGGGATGCGCCACATGGGGTGACTGGATCTTTACTTTGCTATGGGGCTAGGAATGCGCCACATGCGGTGACTGGATCTTTACTTTACTATATGGCTAGGGATGCGCCACATGGGGTGACTGGATCTTTACTTTACTATGGGGCTAGGGATGCGCCACATGGGGTGACTGGATCTTTACTTTACTATATGGCTAGGGATGCGCCACATGGGGTGACTGGATCTTTACTTTACTATGGGGCTAGGGATGCGCCACATGGGGTGACTGGATCTTTACTTTACTATGGGGCTAGGGATGCGCCACATCGGGTGACTGGATCTTTACTTTACTATGGGGCTAGGGATGCGCCACATGGGGTGACTGGATCTTTACTTTACTATGGAGCTAGTATTCGTGTCACATAGAACAAAGTGATACAGCAGCCTCGATTGTAAGAGCTTTTACAGTCGTATGACATCTGCTTCACGTAAGGGGTCAACTACAGCGGAGACCCTATATACAGCGGTGAACACAGAAGGAGGATGTATGCCACAGAAGTAACACTTTGGGTAACTCGTCTTTTTGATGGAAAAAAAATATGAAGGTAGATATGATATCATGTCTAAAATGAGATCATCTGAATGTATATCATTTCTACAATTAAATAGTTTGTGTGTATATTATGTTAACAATGGGATAGTTTGTGTGTAAATCACGTCTTCAATTAGGTAGCTTTTGTGTATATCATGTTAACAATTAGATAGTTTGAGTCATATCATGTCTATAATGAGATAGTTTGTATGTACATCATATCTATAATGACATAGTTTGTGTGCATATCTTGTCTTGAATGAGATAGTGTGTGTATATCATGTTTTCAATTAGATAGTTTGTGTGTATCCCATATCTACAATGAGAAAGTTTATGTGTATTACGTATTTAAAGAGATAGTATATGTACTTTTCTTGTTTTCTGTGATTAATTTTGTATGTGCATCATGTCTACAATGACATAATGCGTGCATCATGTCTACAATGATATGCGTGCATCATGTCTACAATGATATGCGTGCATCATGTCTACAATGATATCATGCGTGCATCATGTCTACAATGACATACTGCGTGCATCATGTCTACAATGATATCATGCGTGCATCATGTCTACAATGATATCATGCGTGCATCATGTCTACAATGACATAATGCGTGCATCATGTCTACAATGACATAATGCGTGCATCATGTCTACAATGATATGCGTGCATCATGTCTACAATGATATCATGCGTGCATCATGTCTACAATGACATAATATCTGTTATGTCTACAGTGGGATAGTCGGCTTCTCGCAGTTCTGTGCCCGCCACTCGGACACCCAGGGGGCCATGAAGATCGTGGAGTTACTTAACACAGTTTACATCAAGTTTGACGAGATGCTGGATCCAAACCTGAACCCAAACATTTTCAAGGTCAGACTTAATATTGATTTAGTCATTACGTGGGTCTTTATTTTACACTTTCTGTGTACGTATTATGTACTCGACTTCTTCTTTCTTCTGTTGCTCTACTGCCCTTGCCATACGGCGCCGCAGAGATACGGGAATCGTAGATTTCTTGTGAGGCTTGAACTGTCGTTAGGTGTACCTTCCTGAGAGTATAAGAGACCTTGATCCACCGACGTCGAGGTCTGCCCGTTGCTCGTGGACCGGAGATCTGCATATAATAAGTTCTTGCTGCAGGCTAGTCGAAATGAAATCTGACTAAATGACCAAACGTTTTAATTTGTTGGGAGTCAATGTAGGCACTAACCGGGTTTTCCCGTTATCTGCCTAAGCGTGGTGTTGTGGATTATGTCACGGATTATATTTCCGCGATACTTCTCACAGCGCATTATGTATGGTGTCCATTTAGGCTTATTTCATGTCTTTATACAATTGGTATCTTTTGTCTACATTTAGTGTTTATGAACAGTTGGTATGTTCTATCTACATTTAGTGTTTATAGACAGTTGGTATCTTTTGTCTACATTTAGTGTTTAAAGACAGTTGGTATGTTCTGTCCACATTTAGTGTTTATAGACATTTGGTATCTTTTGTCTACATTTAGTGTTTATAGACAGTTGGTACGTTCTGTCTACATTTAGTGTTTAAAGACAGTTGGTATGTTCTGTCCACATTTAGTGTTTATAGACATTTGGTATCTTTTGTCTACATTTAGTGTTTATAGACAGTTGGTACGTTCTGTCTACATTTAGTGTTTATAGACAGTTGGTATCTTTTGTCTACATTTAGTGTTTATAGACAGTTGGTATGTTCTGTCTACATTTAGTATTTATAGACAGTTGATATATTCTGTCTACATTTAGTGTTTATAGACCGTTGGTATATTATGTCTACACGCGCTACAATAACGTTGAGAGTTGACAACAGAATAAAAAACAATGCAGATATTTGAAATATAGGGAAGGAAATGTGCAAATATTGATGCCCAAAGGAAGTAAAAATATGGATGCTAAAGATCTATGTTGAGAATTTATAACAATAACTTAAAGACTTCCCTAGTCTATACCTCTACAAGTACTTCTCTTCAAACTACCAGAAATGGTCCTGGATAAGTTACACCTAATGTTTCCATTGTTGTAAGGGCCTTTGCGATACTTCAAGTATCAGAGGCATGTGGTGAACGTAATTTCTCAAAATTCAAACTTATACAGACTTACATACACTCAACAGTGCTGGGGAAGGTACAAGTTGGCTTGTCAGTTATCATTTCAACATGAACAGACATCATGACTTGGTCTGATTGAAGTGATGACCATATGTTCAAAGGGAAATTCACGTAACTACATATGTTCGTGTGGGTTCAACGGATATTAACAGATGACTGGTCACACGACGTACCTTGAACTATAGGTGTCATAAGTTTTATATAGTCGCTCACTGAGACTTGGCAATCATTCCAAGGGACATACTTAATGACAAGGCTCAGATAGGCTGGTCTAGTCAGTAAGCATTTGGCATGTTATGTTTACCGTCGTTTATATAGACATGTGAGGTATTGTGTCTACCGTCGTATCTACATACATGTGGGATATAGTGTCTTCTGCTTTGTCTACATACATGTCTCGAGAGTACGTGTGCATTTTCGGTGACAAGACGTCTTGCTTACCTCGGAGTCCTTGTCAGTGACAGACCCAAACAAACGTACGGAAAGACAAGGAGCAGGAGAGGTGGTAAAAGAAAAAAGTTAGATTCGGGCGAGAGAGTGAGGTAGACGAGCTGCACAACCCTACCTCACTTAAATCAAATTTATCGCGCAAGTCATTCTCTTTTAATTTATTCAGTACTAGCACAATCGAGTCCTGTGACGATGGGCAAGCGGCGAAGCGGAGAGCTTAAGTCCACTGATAATCTAAACTACAGTTAAAAAGCTGCATCAGTTGCGGGTCTCCTGACTGAGCAATAAAGCGTTTGAGATACATGGATTTGCTGACAATCATGATCCCCGTCTCGCAAAGCGAGCTTTCCATGCTCTCACTGCCTGCGAGGATGCAGATCCCAAATCGGACTATTCAGCCATCTCCGCACCCCTCCACAACCCGGAATTAAAGAATAATCGACTGGAAGAACTGGCTAGGTGAAAAAAGAAAAGGTCCTCATCACTCGTGATGGACGAACAACAACAACATATATGTGGGATATTGTGTCTTCTGCCCTGTCTACATACATGTGAAATATAGTGTCTTCTGTCCTGTCTACATAATATGAAATATAGTATCTTCTGTCTTGTCTACATACATGTGAAATATGGTGTCTTCTGTTCTGTCTACATACATGTGGAATATAGTGTCTTCTGTCCTGTCTACATACATGTGAAATATAGTGTCTTCGGTCTTGTTTACATACATGTGAAATATAGTGTTGTCTTGTTTACATACATGTGAAATATAGTGTCTTCGGTCTTGTTTACATACATGTGAAATATAGTGTCTTCGGTCTTGTCTACATACATGTTGAATAACGTGTATACCGTCGTGTTTATGGACATGTGAAATATAGTGTCTTCTGCCTTGTCTACGTACATGTGCAATATATTGTCTTCTGTCATTTTTAATAGACATTTAGGATAACGTGTATACCCTCGTGTCTATAGACATGTAGGATAACGTGTCTCCGTCTTGTATGTAGACATGTGAAATAATGTGTCTCTGTCCTGTATGTAGACATGTGAAATAACGTGTCTATCGTTATGTCAATAGACGCGTGAGAAATAGTGTCTACTGTTTTGTCTGTTAGCATGTAGTGTGTACTATTTACAGTTTTGCCTACAGACAATTGACATATAGTGTCCACGGTCCTGCCTCGGTGGAACTGACATGTTAGGTACTTGTACGTGTAATAAATCTACTATTCTCATCATAAACAGTATGTCTCAGGTGGAAACTATAGGTGACAAGTATATGGCAGTGAGTGGGCTACCAGAGGCATGCGAGGACCACGCTAAGTCTATCGCTAAACTTGCTCTGGACTTCATGGACATCTCAAGGGAACTTACGGACCCTAACGGAGAGAAGATCATGGTTAGTATTATGTGTTTGTCATGGTCCTTTACTCTGTGAGTTTTATATGAATCATCATCATCATCATCATCATCACCATCTTCATCATCATCATCATCTTCATCACCATCACCATCATCATCAACACCATCAACACCATCATCATCATCATCATGACCATCATCATCATCATCATCATCATGACCATCATCATCATCATCATCATCATCACCATCATCATCATCATCATCATCATCACCATCATCATCATCATCATCATCATCATCATCATCATCATCATCATCATCAGGTGCACTATCTGTTGGCTTTTACGATCATGGACCTCCATCTACTTCTATCATGTGTGTCGTTTACCAACTGTAATTTATTGTCGCCAGCGCTATTCTTTCAGGCTGTCCAACATCTTTTATCTCTGCCTTCCTCTGTCTCTTTTTCCTGAAATCGTTCCAGTTGTCACGACGTGTTCCAAACCGTCTTTTCTCATAACATGCCCGAAAAAGGATGACTTTCTTGTTCTGATTCTTGCAATGACTTGTCTTTGTGTTTGCGCCTCTTCGAGTACTGTATCATAAATCTTCCTTGCAGTTCATAGGATCCGCACCAATCTTATGTAAAACCCCCTCTCCTTTGCTTCCAAAGATCTATGCACTTGCTTGCTGATTGTCCATGATTTCCTGCCCTATGTCAGTACTGGTTCCCCGTAGCATACAAGGATTATCTTTCTCAGTTCCAGCGACAAGGTTTTTTCGCACAATATTCCTTTCTTGGTCTGGAAGACCGATTTTGCTTGGGCTATTCTGCATTTTATTTCGTATTTTTAAATGAATACATAGTTTAAAAGTGAAAGTGGTCGCCATAGCAGACACTGTTGGTAACAGAGTGTTCTACTGCTAGGTCAATCAGACGTGCACGGTTGAGAGAATCAGGCCCCTGTAACCTTCCGTGCATGTCGTCAAATAGGGCTAAAACGGGTTTAACATTGGGATATACATCTCTTGCTGAAAAAGTTCACATACAGGCTTCCTGTAAGGGGGCCAGCTGTAGTGGTACTCCTATGTTTCATAGGGAGTAATGCGGTTAAGAGTTGAGATATTGCGGTTGGGTGGGTGGGGGGGGGGGCCTTGTGTTAAGATTGAGGTTGTGGATTGGTGTTTAGGTTTGGGTTGAGGTTAGGGTTGAGGTTAGGGTTAGGGTTGGGATTAGGGTTGAGGTTAGGGTTGAGGTTAGGGTTGGGGTTAGGGTTGAGGTTAGGGTTGAGGTTAGGGTTGAGGTTAGGGGTGGGGTTGGAATTAGGGTTGGGGTTAGGGTTGGGGTTAGGGTTGAGGTTAGGGTTGAGGTTAGGGTTGGGGTTAGGGTTGAGGTTAGGGTTGAGGTTAGGGTTGGGGTTGGGGTTAGGGTTGGGGTTAGGGTTGAGGTTAGGGTTGAGGTTAGGGCTGGGGTTAGGGTTGGGTTTGAGGTTAGGGTTGAGGTTAGGGTTGGGGTTAGGGTTGAGGTTAGGGTTGAGGTTAGGGCTGAGGCTAGGGTTGAGGTTAGGGTTGATGGTTAGAGTTGGGGTTAGGGTTGAGGTTAGGGTTGAGGTTAGGGCTGGGGTTAGGGTTGGGTTTGAGGTTAGGGTTGAGGTTAGGGTTGGAGTTAGGGTTGAGGTTAGGGTTGAGGTTAGGGTTGAGGTTAGGGCTGGGGTTAGGGTTGAGGTTAGGGTTGGGGTTAGGGTTGGGTTTGAGGTTAGGGTTGAGGTTAGGGTTGGGGTTAGGGGTGAGGTTAGGGTTGAGGTTAGGGTTGAGGTTAGGGTTGCGTTGGAATTATGGATGAGGTAAGGGTTGGGGTTAGGGTTGGGGTTAGGGTTGGATTTGAGGTTGTGGTTAGGATTGGGGTTAGGGTTGGGGTTAGGGTTGAGGTTAGGGTTGAGGTTAGGGTTGGGGTTAGGGTTGAGGTTAGGGTTGAGGTTATATTTGAGGTTAGGGTTGAGGTTAGGGTTTAGGTTAGGGTTGTGGTATGGATTATGGTTGAGGTTAGGGTTGGGGTTAGGGTTGGGTTTGAGGTTAGGGTTGAGTTTAGGGTTGGGGTTAGGGATGAGGTTAGGGTTGAGGTTAGTTCTGGGGTTAGGGTTGAGGTTAGGGTTGAGGTTAGGGTTGAGGTTAGGGTTAGTGTTGAGGTTAGGGTTGAGGTTAGGGTTGGGGTTAGGGTTGAGGTTAGGGTTGGGGTTGGGGTTGGGGTTAGTGTTGCGGTTAGGGTTGAGGTTAGGTTTGGTGTTGAGGTTAGGATTGAGGTTAGGGTTGAGGTTAGGGTTGGGGTTGGGGATAGGGTTGAGGTTAGGGTTGAGGTAAGGGTTGAGGTTAGGATTGAGGTTAGGGTTGGGGTTGGGGATAGAGTTGAAGTTAGGGTTGAGGTTAGGGTTTGGGTTATGGTTTGGGTTGAGGTTAGGGTTGGGGTTAGGGTTGAGGTTAGGGTGGAGGTTAGGTTTGGTGTTGAGGTTAGGGTTGAGGTTAGAGTTGAGGTTAGGGCTGGCGTTAGGGTTGGGTTTGAGGTTAGGGTTGAGGTTAGGGTTGGGGTTAGGGTTGAGGTTAGGGTTGAGGTTAGGGCTGGGGTTAGGGTTGAGGTTAGGGTTGGGGTTCGGGTTGGGTTTGAGGTTATGGTTGAGCTTAGGGTTGGGGTTAGGGTTGAGGTTAGGGTTGAGGTTAGGGTTGAGGTTAGGTTTGGGGTTTGGAATTATGGTTGAGGTAAGGGTTGGGGTTAGGGTTGGGGTTAGGGTTGGATTTGAAGTTGTGGTTAGGATTGGGGTTAGGGTTGGGGTTAGGGTTGAGGTTAGGTTTGGTGTTGTGGTTAGGGTTGAGGTTAGGATTGAGGTTAGGGTTGAGGTTAGGGTTTGGGTTATTGTTGGGGTTGAGGTTAGGGTTGGGGTTAGGGTTGAGGTTAGGGTTGGGGTTGGGGTTGAGGTTAGGGTTGGGGTTAGGTTTGAGGTTAGGTTTGGTGTTGAGGTTTGGGTTGAGGTTAGGGTTGAGGTTAGGGTTAAGGTTAGGGTTGAGGTTAGGGTTGAGGTTAGGGTTGAGGTTAGGGCTGGGGTTAGGGTTGAGGTTAGGGTTGGGGTTAGGGTTGGGTTTGAGGTTAGGGTTGAGGTTAGGGTTGGGGTTAGGGTTGAGGTTAGAGTTGAGGTTAGGGTTGAGGTTATGGTTGGGGTTGGAATTATGGTTGAGGTAAGGGTTGGGGTTAGGGTTGGATTTGAGGTTGTGGTTAGGATTGGGGTTAGGGTTGGGGTTAGGGTTGAGGTTAGGGTTGAGGTTAGGGTTGGGGTTAGGGTTGAGGTTAGGGTTGAGGTTAGGGTTGACGTTAGGGTTTAGATTAGGGTTGGGGTTGGGATTATGGTTGAGGTTAGGGTTGGGGTTAGGGTTGGGTTTGAGGTTAGGTTTGAGGTTAGGGTTGGGGTTAGGGTTGGGTTTGAGGTTAGGGTTGAGGTTAGGGTTGGGGTTAGGGTTGGGTTTGAGGTTAGGGTTGAGTTTAGGGTTGGGGTTAGGGTTGAGGTTAGGATTGAGGTTAGGGCTGGGGTTAGGGTTGAGGTTAGGGTTGAGGTTAGGGTTAGTGTTGAGGTTAGGGTTGAGGTTAGGGTTGGGGTTAGGGTTGAGGTTAGGGTTGGGGTTGGGGTTAGGGTTGAAGTTAGGGTTGAGGTTAGGGTTGAGGTTAGGGTTGAGGTTCGGGTTAGGGTTGAGGTTAGGGTTGAGGTTAGGTTTGGTGTTGAGGTTAGGATTGAGGTTAGGGTTGAGGTTAGGGTTGGGGTTGGGGATAGGGTTGAGGTTAGGGTTGAGGTAAGGGTTGAGGTTAGGATTGAGGTTGAGGTTAGGGTTGAGGTTAGGATGGAGGTTAGGGTAAGGTTAGGGTTTTGGTTTTTGTTGGGGTTGAGGTTAGGGTTGGGGTTAGGGTTGAGGTTAGGGTTGGGGTTGGGGTTGAGGTTAGGGTTGGGGTTAGGTTTGAGGTTAGGGTTTCTGTTATGGTTGGGGTTGAGGTTAGGGTTGGGGTTAGGGTTGAGGTTAGGGTTGAAGTTAAGTTTGGTGTTGAGGTTAGGGTTGAGGTTAGGATGGAGGTTAGGGTAAGGTTAGGGTTTGGGTTTTTGTTGGGGTTGAGGTTAGGGTTGGGGTTAGGGTTGAGGTTAGGGTTGGGGTTGGGGTTGAGGTTAGGGTTGGGGTTAGGTTTTAGGTTAGGTTTGGTGTTGAGGTTTGGGTTGAGGTTAGGGTTGAGGTTAGGGTTAAGGTTAGGGTTGAGGTTAGGGTTGAGGTTAGGGTTGAGGTTAGGGCTGGGGTTAGGGTTGAGGTTAGGGTTGGGGTTAGGGTTGGGTTTGAGGTTAGGATTGAGGTTAGGGTTGGGGTTAGGGTTGAGGTTAGGGTTGAGGTTAGGGTTGAGGTTAGGGTTGGGGTTGGAATTATGGTTGAGGTAAGGCTTGGGGTTAGGGTTGGGGTTAGGGTTGGATTTGAGGTTGTGGTTAGGATTGGGGTTAGGGTTGAGGTTAGGGTTGAGGTTAGGGTTGGGATTAGGGTTGAGGTTAGGGTTGAGGTTAGGGTTGAGGTTTGAGGTTAGGGTTGAGGTTAGGGTTGGGGTTAGGGTTGGGTTTGAGGTTAGGGTTGAAGTTAGGGTTGGGGTTAGGGTTGGGTTTGAGGTTAGGGTTGAGTTTAGGGTTGGGGTTAGGGTTGAGGTCAGGGCTGAGGTTAGGGCTGGGGTTAGGGTTTAGGTTAGGGTGGAGGTTAGGGTTAGGGTTGAGGTTAGGGTTGGGGTTAGGGTTGGGGTTGGAATTATGGTTGAGGTAAGGGTTGGGGTTAGGGTTGGGGTTCGGGTTGGATTTTAGGTTGTGGTTAGGATTGGGGTTAGGGTTGGGGTTAGGGTTGAGGTTAGGGTTGAGGTTAGGGTTGGGGTTAGGGTTGAGGTTAGGGTTGAGGTTAGGGTTGAGGTTAGGGTTTAGATTAAGGTTGGGGTTGGGATTATGGTTGAGGTTAGGGTTGGGGTTAGGGTTGGGGTTAGGGTTGGGTTTGAGGTTAGGTTTGAGGTTAGGGTTGGGGTTAGGGTTGGGTTTGAGGTTAGGATTGAGGATAGGGTTGGGGTTAGGGTTAGGTTTGAGGTTAGGGTTGAGTTTAGGGTTGGGGTTAGGGTTGAGGTTAGGATTGAGGTTAGGGCTGGGGTTAGGGTTGAGGTTAGGGTTGAGGTTAGGGTTAGTGTTGAGGTTAGGGTTGAGGTTAGGGTTGGGGTTAGGGTTGAGGTTAGGGTTGGGGTTAGGGTTGAAGTTAGGGTTGAGGTTAGGGTTGAGGTTAGGGTTGAGGTTCGGGTTAGGGTTGAGGTTAGGGTTGAGGTTAGGTTTGGTGTTGAGGTTAGGATTGAGGTTAGGGTTGGTGTTGGGGATAGGGTTGCGGTTAGGGTTGAGGTAAGGGTTGAGGTTAGGATTGAGGTTAGGGTTGAGGTTAGGGTTGGGGTTGGGGATAGAGTTTAAGTTAGGGTTGAGGTTAGGGTTTCTGTTATGGTTGGGGTTGAGGTTAGGGTTGGGGTTAGGGTTGAGGTTAGGGTTGAGGTTAGGTTTGGTGTTGATGTTAGGGTTGAGGTTAGGATGGAGGTTAGGGTAAGTTTAGGGTTTGGGTTTTTGTTGGGGTTGAGGTTAGGGTTGGGGTTAGGGTTGAGGTTAGGGTTGGGGTTGGGGTTGAGGTTAGGGTTGGGGTTAGGTTTGAGGTTAGGTTTGGTGTTGAGGTTTGGGTTTAGGTTAGGGTTGAGGTTAGGGTTAAGGTTAGGGTTGAGGTTAGGGTTGAGGTTAGGGTTGAGGTTAGGGCTGGAGTTAGGGTTGAGGTTAGGGTTGGGTTTGAGGTTAGGGTTGAGGTTAGGGTTGGGGTTAGGGTTGAGGTTAGGGTTGAGGTTAGGGTTGAGGTTAGGGTTGGGGTTGGAATTATGGTTGAGGTAAGGGTTGGGGTTAGGGTTGGGGTTAGGGTTGGATTTGAGGTTGTGGTTAGGATTGGGGTTAGGGTTGGGGTTAGGGTTGAGGTTAGGGTTGAGGTTAGGGTTGGGGTTAGGGTTGAGGTTAGGGTTGAGGTTAGGGTTGAGGTTAGGGTTTAGGTTAGGGTTTAGGTTAGGGTTGGGGTTGGGATTATGGTTGAGGTTAGGGTTGGGGTTAGGGTTTGTGTTAGGGTTGGGTTTGAGGTTAGGGTTGAGGTTAGGGTTGGGGTTAGGGTTGGGTTTGAGGTTAGGGTTGAGATTAGGGTTGGGGTTAGGGTTGGGTTTGAGGTTAGGGTTTAGGTTAGGGTTGGGGTTAGGGTTGAGGCTAGGGTTGAGGTTAGGGTTGAGGTTAGGGTTGGGGTTGGAATTATGGTTGAGGTAAGGGTTGGGGTTAGGGTTGAGGTTAGGGTGGAGGTTAGGGTAAGTTTAGGGTTTGGGTTTTTGTTGGGGTTGAGGTTAGGGTTGGGGTTAGGGTTGAGGTTAGGGTTGGGGTTGGGGTTGAGGTTAGGGTTGGGGTTAGGTTTGAGGTTAGGTTTGGTGTTGAGGTTTGGGTTTAGGTTAGGGTTGAGGTTAGGGTTAAGGTTAGGGTTGAGGTTAGGGTTGAGGTTAGGGTTGAGGTTAGGGCTGGAGTTAGGGTTGAGGTTAGGGTTGGGTTTGAGGTTAGGGTTGAGGTTAGGGTTGGGGTTAGGGTTGAGGTTAGGGTTGAGGTTAGGGTTGAGGTTAGGGTTTAGGTTAGGGTTTAGGTTAGGGTTGGGGTTGGGATTATGGTTGAGGTTAGGGTTGGGGTTAGGGTTTGTGTTAGGGTTGGGTTTGAGGTTAGGGTTGAGGTTAGGGTTGGGGTTAGGGTTGGGTTTGAGGTTAGGGTTGAGATTAGGGTTGGGGTTAGGGTTGGGTTTGAGGTTAGGGTTTAGGTTAGGGTTGGGGTTAGGGTTGAGGCTAGGGTTGAGGTTAGGGTTGAGGTTAGGGTTGGGGTTGGAATTATGGTTGAGGTAAGGGTTGGGGTTAGGGTTGGATTTGAGGTTGTGGTTAGGATTGGGGTTAGGGTTGGGGTTAGGGTTGAGGTTAGGGTTGAGGTTAGGGTTGGGGTTAGGGTTGAGGTTAGGGTTGAGGTTAGGGTTGAGGTTAGGGTTTAGGTTAGGGTTGGGGTTGGGATTATGATTGAGGTTAGGGTTGGGGTTAGGGTTGGTGTTAGGGTTGGGTTTGAGGTTAGGGTTGAGGTTAGGGTTGGGTTTGAGGTTAGGGTTGAGGTTAGGGTTGGGGTTAGGGTTGGGTTTGAGGTTAGGGTTGAGTTTAGGGTTGGGGTTAGGGTTGAGGTTAGGGTTGAGGTTAGGGCTGGGGTTAGGGTTGAGGTTAGGGTTGAGGTTAGGGTTAGTGTTGAGGTTAGGGTTGAGGTTAGGTTTGGTGTTGAGGTTAGGATTGAGGTTAGGGTTGAGGTTAGGGTTGGGGTTGGGGATAGGGTTGAGGTTAGGGTTGAGGTAAGGGTTGAGGTTAGGATTGAGGTTAAGGTTGAGGTTAGGGTTGGGGTTGGGGATAGAGTTGAAGTTAGGGTTGAGGTTAGGGTTTGGGTTATGGTTGGGGTTGAGGTTAGGGTTGGGGTTAGGGTTGAGGTTCGGGTGGAGGTTAGGTTTGGTGTTGAGGTTAGGGTTGAGGTTAGGGTTGAGGTTAGGGCTGGGGTTAGGGTTGGGTTTGAGATTAGGGTTGAGGTTAGGGTTTGGGTTATTGTTGGGGTTGAGGTTAGGGTTGGGTTTGGGTTGAGGTTAGGGTTGGGGTTGGGGTTGGGGTTAGCGTTGGGGTTAGGTTTGAGGTTAGGTTTGGTGTTGAGGTTTGGGTTGAGGTTAGGGTTGAGGTTAGGGTTAAGGTTAGGGTTGAGGTTAGGGTTTGGGTTAGGGTTGAGATTACGGTTAGGGTTGAGGTTGTGGTTAGGGTTGAGGTTAGGGTTGAGGTTAGGGTTGGGGTTGGGGATAGAGTTGAAGTTAGGGTTGAGGTTAGGGTTTGGGTTATGGTTGGGGTTGAGGTTAGGGTTGGGGTTAGGGTTGAGGTTAGGTTTGGTGTTGAGGTTAGGGTTGAGGTTAGAGTTGAGGTTAGGGCTGGGGTTAGGGTTGGGTTTGAGGTTAGGGTTGAGGTTAGGGTTGGGGTTAGGGTTGAGGTTAGGGTTGAGGTTAGGGCTGGGGTTAGGGTTGAGGTTAGGGTTGGGGTTTGAGGTTATGGTTGAGGTTAGGGTTGGGGTTAGGGTTGAGGTTAGGGTTGAGGTTAGGGTTGAGGTTAGGGTTGAGGTTAGGGTTGGGGTTGGAATTATGGTTGAGGTAAGGGTTGGGGTTAGGGTTGGGGTTAGGGTTGGATTTGAAGTTGTGGTTAGGATTGGGGTTAGGGTTGGGGTTAGTATTGAGGTTAGGGTTGAGGTTAGGTTTGGTTTTGAGGTCAGGGTTGAGGTTAGGATCGAGGTTAGGGTTGAGGTTAGGGTTTGGGTTATTGTAGGGGTTGAGGTTAGGGTTGGGGTTAGGGTTGATGTTAGGGTGAGGGTTGGGGTTGAGGTTAGGGTTGGGGTTAGGTTTGAGGTTAGGTTTGGTGTTGAGGTTTGGGTTGAGGTTAGGGTTGAGGTTAGGGTTAAGGTTAGGGTTGGGGTTAGGGTTGAGATTACGGTTAGGGTTGAGGTTGTGGTTAGGGTTGAGGTTAGGGTTGAGGTTAGGGTTGAGGTTTGGGTTGGGGTTGGGGTTAGAGTTGAGGTTAGGGTTGAGGTTAGGGTTGGGGTTGGGGTTAGAGTCTAGGTAATGGTTGAGGTTAGGGTTGTGGTTATGGTTGGGGTTAGGGTTGAGGTTAGGGTTGGGGTTAGGGTTGAGATTACGGTTAGGGTTGAGGTTGTGGTTAGGGTTGAGGTTAGGGTTGAGGTTAGGGTTGAGGTTGGGGTTGAGGTTAGGGTTGTGGTTGGGATTAGGGTTGGGGTTAGGGTTGAGATTACGGTTAGGATTGAGGTTTTGGTTAGGGTTGACGTTAGGGTTTGGGTTAGGGTTGAGGTTAGGGTTGAGGTTAGGGTTGGGGTTAGGGTTGAGGTTAGGGTTGAGGTTAAGGTTGAGATTACAGTTAGGGTTGAGGTTGTGGTTAGGGTTGACGTTAGGGTTTGGGTTAGGGTTGAGGTTACAGTTGGGGTTAGGGTTGAGGTTATGGTTGGGGTTAGGGTTGAGGTTACGGTTAGGCTTGAGGTTGTGGTTAGGGTTGACGTTAGGGTTTGGGTTAGGGTTGAGGTTACAGTTTGTGGTTAGGGTTGAGGTTACGGTTAGGGTTGGTGTTGGTAGTTTTGGTTGAGAGTTTGGTTCTGGGCAAAGTTTTACTTAATTGTATGTCTTAATTTTCACTCAAAATTTCTTTACCATTAACTTGGTCCGTTAACTTGACTTACGCTTCACTTGGTCCAATAACTTTATTTATGCTGCACGTGATCCATTAACTTATCTTCATGCTACATTTGGTCCATTAATTTAACTTGACACATGCTGCACTTGGTCCAATAACTTTTATTGCGTGAAGTTTTTAGCTCATTAAAATGACGCCATGCTGTTTTGTGACTCATTAATGTGAACTGGTTTAACAACTTCATGATTTGCTATCTTAACCACTTCATGTTTCACTGGTTTAACGACTTTGCGCTGCCCTGGTTTAACGACTATATGCCGCCGTTGTTTAACAACTACAAGCTCCTCTTAGTCCAGTAACGACCTCTTGTGACCTTGACCCATACTCTTGACTTCATGCTACCCTTGGCCCATTGTCATTACTTCATGAGAGCTTTGCTCCATTGTTTTGACATAATGTGGGCTTTGATCCCCTTTTATGATTGTGTGTGGCTCTTGACTATTTAACTTGGCAACACAAGACTCTCAGTCCATCCATTGTCCTGACTTCTTGCAAACCTTGACCCATAAACTAGACTTCATTCTATCCTCCCTGGGATTATTTTTTGTTTTTGCATTTTTTTTGGCATTCGCCTTATTTCTCTAATCCCCAAATCGGTGTGCGTTGCGCTGTTGTTTTTATTTTGCGCCTGTCGGTCCAGTGCATCCGACTTCAGCATGCATTTTATGTAAGGGTCTGCTTCCTCCTGCATTTTCTAAGGGTTTGCTTCCCCGGGGTAACGGCCTGTGCTGTGATGGGGATCGAACCCAACACCTTCAGATTGTGAGCCGTGTCACTTAACCACTAGCCCACGCTGTCCCTTTACCTGTGGTTTGTGTATGAGGCTGATATGTTTGATAACTTCGACTCTGTCACACACTTGCACTCAAATTATTGAACTCTTCCACCAGATCACAATTGGAATTCACTCTGGCGAGGTTGTCACCGGAGTTATTGGTAAAAAGATGCCTCGCTACTGCCTGTTTGGGAACACCGTTAACTTGACCAGCCGGACTGAGACCTCGGGGATTAAGGCCAAAGTCAACGTTTCGGAGGATGCTTATAGGTGAGTGTGACAGGAAATGTAGTAAAATACAAAGTGATATCCCTTGTCTCTTTCTGATCCTCGTCGTCGTCAAAAGGACGTTGTGACGTTGTAGTTTACAGCGAGGCTACGATTTCTGCACCTTCTATCCCGTCACATTTCATTTCAGTACGGTATTTTTGCGGTCGGATTTGCATTCTTTCTTCGTTCTCAAATCTCTTAGCCAGACTGCACGGATGCAGTCTGGTTCCGTGTCCGCAGATTAGGGTGCTGGTCAGGTATAGGTTGCTAACGCAAGCAATGATTGTTTATGATCTGTGTTAGATACATAGCTCCCGTTTTATTGCGAAGATGTCCGTTTTCTAATCCTGTGCCACTTGGGCCTACGTCTTCCGACTTTGACGATTGAGGGTTTTCTCTCTGGGTGCCTCCTTCCATAGGCAGATTGGAATACCCAAGCAGACATCGGAACACATCCTGTAGGACTGCCACACTGCAGACCAAAAAGAGGCAGTCTGACCCGGGGAAATGACTATGCTTTCATAGCTGTGGCGGTCCGGCGAAGACTTACCTACAATAGTCACCTTCGTGAATCTCACCGCGCTAGAATCACAGCATCAGTTGATCATGGACCTCACCGGACTAGAATCACAGTGTCTGTTGATCGTGGACCTCACCGGACTAGAAGCACGGCATCAGGTGATCGTGGACCTCACCGGACTAGAATCACAGCGTCAGTTGATCATGAACTTCACCTGGATAGAATCACAGCATCAGGTGATCGTGGACCTCACGGCGCTAGAATCACAGCATCAGTTGATCATGAACCACACCTGGCTAGAATCACAGCATCAGTTGGTCGTGGACTTCACGGCGCTAAAATCACAGCATCAGTTGATCATGAACCTCACCTGGCTAGAATCACAGCATCAGTTGATCGTGGACCTCACGGCGCTAGAATCACAGCATCAGTTAATCATGAACCTCATCTGGCTAGAATCACAGCATCAGTTGATCATGAACCTCACCTGGCTAGAATCACAGCATCAGTTGATGGTGGACCTCACGGCGCTAGAATCACAGCGTCAGTTGATCATGAACCTCACCTGGCTAGAATCACAGCATCAGTTGATCATAAACCTCACCTGGCTAGAATCACAGCATCAGTTGATCGTGGACCTCACGGCGCTAGAATCACAGCATCAGTTGATCATGAACCTCACCTGGCTAGAATCACAGCATCGGTTGATGGTGGACCTCACGGCGCTAGAATCACAGCATCAGTTGATCATGAACCTCACCTGGCTAGAATCACAGCATCAGTTGATGGTGGACCTCACCGGACTAGAAGCACAGCATCAGTTGATCGAAGAAGAAGAATAAGATGATCTGTGTTTGGGGGATGTGGTAGTTGGTATGTTTTATTTTACACATTTGTGGCGCGATGGATTGATGTAGTTAATTTTTTTGAAAAATTGAGTCAGTATTTTGTTCATGGCTCGTCAACCTTTCTATACTTGGCGCCCACTTTTATAACTATCGTGCGAGTAACATTTTCCTCACCGCCCACACAAATCGAAATTGAAAAAAAAATGTCGCGGTCGTCCACTGAATCTGTGTTTTAGATGTTTTTAATACATCATCATCATGATGTGTCATATCTTTTGCAGAATGTCGCTCCCATCACAGCACATCTGAAAGGAACTCGTTCTCTTGACAAATCTCCAGCCTGCTCCAGAGCCATGCCCAATCATCCCTTGACATCTTGGTGCCTTCGCCTTCTCGCTCTGCCTCTGTCTCTATTGGCCGGCACCATACCTTCCTTTACCGTTCTATCAAGACTGCCGTGTCTTGATGGGATTAAAGTATTTCATATTTTTGGTTCATGATGGAGTTTATGAACCAGTTCTCTTCTATGCACAACTCTGTCGAATGTCAGCAATCTTTTTTGTCTGTCCATGGTATTCTAAGAACCTGTCTATAACATTTCTTCCTTGAGGTTTGGGTAAGTGTCCTTGTTTCACAGCTGTATGCTGTCACGGGAAAAAAACACAGGTTATCAAAATGTTCACTTTTGTTGATTTGCTGGTATTTTGTCATAGTTTTCTCAGGTTGTGTAGCACTTGCATTATCATAATAATAATAATTTAAAATAATAATGATAATAATAGTAACAATAATAAAATAATAATAATAATAATATAATAATAATAATAAAAATAAAAATAATAATAATAATAAAAATAATAATAATAAAAATAATAATAATAAACATAGTAATAATAATAATAATAATAATATGAATAATAATATAAAAAATAAAATATTTTAAGTACAACATGTAATTATTCTGTTACCGCATGTGTGTGTGTGTATGTGTTTGCAGGTATCAATATATATATATATGTAGATAGAGATAGATAGATAGATAGATAGATAGATAGATAGATAGATAGATAGATAGAGAAAGATATTGATAGAAAGATCGATAGATAGATAGATAAATATATAGATAGATAGATGGATATATAGACATATAGATGGATGGATAGATGGATAGATGGATAAATGGATAGATGGATGTATGGATGGATGATTCATATATATATATATATATATATAAATATATATATATTTATATATATATATATAGAAAGGTATAGATAGATAGACCGAGATACAAACTGGCAGACAGGCAGGCAGACAGATAGCTAGCAGACAGACAGACAGACAAACAGCCAGACGAAACAGGCAGACAGACAAACGAACAGGCAGACAGAAAGGCAAGCAGACAGACAGGCAGACACACAGTCAGACACACAGCCAGCCTGACAGCCAGCCAGACAGACAAACAAGTAGACAGGCAGACAGCCAGAAAGACAGAAAGACATATAGATAGATAAATAGATATATATATATATATTTATATATATATATATATATATATATATATATATATATATATATATATATATATATATATGTAGATAGATAAATAAATAGATACAGTTCAGTATCATCATCGGAGGCACATATACATGTGCACGCTCATACTAACAGACCAAATAGCAAGTCCACGTCTTTAAACATATTCTCTATATTCCATATCCAATCCACATTTTGTCCCGATTAGCCGAGATATAATTTAGAAACATTTCCAGCAGACCTTGACCTGATTAAGTTGTTATTGTATTCGATTTGTAAAGTTATCCAGTCTCATTGTCGATGATCTTCACTAAGCCGCCTCGCCCCCTACCCCCAGTCCCCACTTACCCGTTCTCTAATCCTCTGATCTGTCTATACTTAATTTCTCTTTTCATTAACTTTAAGAGCTATTTTTTTTATACATCTCCGCTTTGGACTTACCTTTGAATCACCATCTCGACAATGAGGATTGGAGCTGATGGGTCTGCTCTTAAGGCTGATTCAATATATCAGATAAAACCGGTCAATCACAATTGACCTGAAATCAAACGGATGGTTTTATGTGTGTTTTGTATGCAAGATTCAAGAAGGAAAATTTGGTTAATTGACAGATTCTGACATCAGGTTTTGAAGTATTGAATAGACGTTCAGTACACGATTTTAATAGCGTTGTGTTGTCAGACATCATTGTCTCCTCTTGATTGAATCTCCAGGGATTTACTGTCAGAGCCATAGATTAGGTCGCGTGTAAATGTAGCGGTTTGTCCTTAGTTTAAGTGGTTAGTGCCTAATAGATTTAAAGTGCAACTGAAACGAGGCTAAAGATGCAATAATGAGGTCAACACATCAAAGATGGAAACTATGATGATCAGTAGATCACCAAGCTCACGTGATAAACGTGCAAACGATAATTCAGCTTAAGAAGTCCATAATTTTAAGTACATAAAGTGAATTTTGATAACATATAGAAGTCCTGAAGATGATGATGATGATGGTGATGATGATGATGATGATGATGATGATGTTAATTAAGATGGTAAAATCACGATAGCTGTGAGCTGCCAGCTCTTGACAGCCCATTGCCTTCCAGACAAAAGTAATTATCCTCCCCAGCCGTTGTGGTTTTGTGTACGCTTGTCTTCCACAGCCGTTGTGGTGATGTGTACACTTGTCTTCCCCAGCCGTTGTGGTGATGTGTACACTTGTTCTCCCCAGCCGTTGTGGTCATGTGTACACTTGTCTTCCCCAGCCGCTGTGGTGATGTGTACACTTGTCTTCCCCAGCTGTTGTGGCGATGTGTACCCTTTCCTCCCCCAGTCGTTGTGGTGATGTGTACGCTTGTCTTCCCCAGCCGTTGTGGTGATGTGTACACTTGTCTTCCACAGCCGTTGTGGTGATGCGTACACTTGTCTTCCCCCGCCGTTGTGGCAATGTGTACACTTGTCTTCCCCAGTCGTTGTAGTGATGTGTACGCTTGTCTTCCCCAGCCCTGTGGTGATGTGTATACTTGTCTTCCCCAGCCGTTGTTGTGATGTGTACGCTTGTCTTACCCAGCATGTGGTGATGTGTACACTTGTCTTCCCCACCCGCTGTGGTGATGTGTACAGTGTGTTGTGTATTATGTGATGCAGAGGGAGCAGTCGGTCTGTCAGGTCAGTTAGTCCCGTGAACATGGTCAGGAGGTGCTCGGCTGGTTCCTCGTGGCGGTCACAGAATGTGCAATTTGGCTCACGTCGTTGGTCTATTCTGTTCAGATGATTGTTGAGGGGAGCACGGCCTTTTCACACCTTCAAGGTCAAACTCTGATTTTTTTCGTTTCAATATCTTAGATTGTTCCCGTGGATCTGGTTTGTTCGGTGTTTGTCATATAATCGACCTATCTGGGATTTGTTTCAACTGATTTATAATGGGCCTGTCGGGGATTTGTTTCAATTGATTTATAATCGGTCTGCCTGGGATCGTGTCCACTGATTTATAATCGGTCTGTCTGGGATTTGCTTCAACTGATTTATAATCGGTCTGTCTGGGATTTGTTTCAACTGATTTATTATCGGTCTGTCTGGGATTTGTTTCAACTGATTTATAATCGGTCTGTCTGGGATTTGTTTCAACTGATTTATAATCGGTCTGCCTGGGATCGTGTCCACTGATTTATAATCGGTCTGTTTGGGATTTGTTTCAACTGATTTATAATCGGTCTGTCTGGGATTTGTTTCAACTGATTTATAATCGGTCTGTCTGGGATTTGTTTCAACTGATTTATAATCGGTCTGTCTGGGATTTGTTTCAACTGATTTATAATCGGCCTGTCTGAGATATAGTCTACTTATTTATAATCGGCCTGTCTGAGATGTAGTCTACTTATTTATAATCGGCGTGTCTGTGATGTACTACACTGATTTATAATCGATCTGTCTGGGATATAGTCAACTGATTTATAATCCGCCTGTCTGGGATTTGGTCCACTTAATTATAATCGGCCTGTCCGGGATATCGACAACTGATTTAGTCATTCCCGTTTATAGTTGTTCATCAGGACCTACCTGCAAGTCTGTACTGTGATACTAGCTAATGACTGGTCGTATAGTTCTTTTTCTGACCTGCTTATCAGCCTTCTCATATCCTGGAACCACGACATAGCCAGGTATCTTTTGAATGGTCACTTCATTTTCAAAATAGGTGGACACTTGGTCAATTAGTTCATATATGTTATTCACATCGGAATATGTTCTATTTTCCAAGGCTTGAATGCAGATTTTGAGTCTGAGAATATATCGATTTCCTCTGGAAGGCTTAACAGAGAAATTGAAATTAAATGTAAAAAAATCATCTGAAACAACTTCACATCTAATCACAGTACATACTCACCCAAACATTGGTTTGTGAGCTAAATGATGCATGATAACAAGAATACTGCTAATAACTATCTGATAACAAGAATATTGTTACTAACTGTTGGATAACATATTACAATAATAATTTTTTGTTACTATCTGTTCTATCATTGTTATACGTATGCTTTCCATCCCTTCCTCTAAGAAATACACAGGAAATAAGAAAATCATATTGCGTTATATATAATGTAGGGGAAGCAATTGAGTTAATGTCGTAAATGATAGAAATGATATCTTCATCCACGTTGTGGAATTCGTCCAGCGCCAAATGCATAACGAGACAGCATAAAATAGGATTGTTAGGTTCATTACACGATATTGAAACTCGATCAACTACCACTGTGCATATAAAAATATACATTCTGGTTACATGGAACGAGGATGATTAATCGGCAAATTAATAAAGAATTTAACATAATTTTTTTCTCTCTTTGCATTCGCCTTATTTTTGTATTCCTCAAAGCAATGTGCGCAGCACTATATTTTTATTTTGCGCCTGTGGGCTCAGTGCATCCGTCTTCAGTATGTATTTTATGTAAGGATCTGTTTCCTCTGGCATTTTCTAAGGGTTTGCTTTCCCAGAGTAACAGCCGGTGTTGTGAGCCCTGTCGCCTAACCATTCGATCACGCCGTACACGGACCTACAGCAACCAAATTAACTACTTTTGTTCCATTAAAGAAAATCGTAGCTCCCCACGGACGTACATCAACCAACTTGACCACTTTTTGTCCAGTAGAGGAAACCGTAGCTCCCCACGGACGTACAACACCAACTTAACCACATTGGTCCAAGAAAAGAAACATAAGCTCCCCACGAACGTACAACACCAACTTAAACACATTGGTCCAAGAAAAGAAACATAAGCTCCCCACGAACGTACAACACCAACTTAAACACATTGGTCCAAGAAAAGAAACATAAGCTCCCCACGAACGTACAACACCAACTTAAACACATTGGTCCAAGAAGAGAAACATAAGCTCCACATGGACGTACAACACCAACCTAACCACATTGGTCCCAAGAGAGGAAGTATCCGCTTCACAATAAAAATGCATATAAAAAGTAACGTTTTTGCTGGCCACATGATTATACACGACCAAGAGTCACCGCCCACCCATAAGATGGCGAGATGGTCTGCTAAGAGATCTAGATCCGAAATGGTACGACACGACGAAAGATCTGGCTTCATACAGGACATTGTTAGCTACCTCGCATACAGTACATCCGCCTGACTGAAGTCGAGAATATTAAATTGTATTGTATTGTATTGTATTGTATTGTATTAATAACAATAATAATAATAATGTTTGCTTAGGCGTCTAGGGCCCGTTTCGTCGGTCGGCCACATCTATGACCAACTGCACTGCTACCGCGCGGCTCGAGGCCTCGCCCAGGGCGGAGGTTGATATCTGCTGGCGCCAAATCGAACGGGGACGGCCTCTTCTGCGCCTCCATCCGATCGGAGGAAGTCTTTTGGCGTCGAGGAACGACTTGTGTAGTATCTTGTGTGTCGGGGTGTCCTGGCCCAGCCGTACAATATGACCGAACAAAGAAATTCGACGGCGGTCAAATGTTCCTTTTTTTTAAATTTTTTTAAATTTTTGTTGCATTCACCTTAATTATCCATTCCCCAAGGCGGTGTGCGCTGCACTGTGGTTTTTATTTTGCGCCTGTCGCCCCAGTGCATCCGACTTCAGCATGCATTTTATGTAAGGGTCTGCTTCCTCCTGCATTTTCTAAGGGTTTGTTTCCCCGAGGTTACGGCTGGTGCTGTGATGGCATCGAACCCAGCACCTTCGGGTTGTGAGGCGTGTCACTTAACCACTAGCCAACGCCCCCCCCCTTCCTAAATGTTTCCGAGAATGGGAGAATGCCTGTTTTAGCAGAGACCTCCATGTTGCGGATGTAGTCATGCCATCGGATGCCCAGGATACGCCGCTGGTTGCGCATGTGGAGGTCCTATAGTCTCGATATGTCGTGTTTCAGCAATGTCCAGGTTTTGGAGCCGTAGGTCAGGACTTGAACTATTAGACTGGATTGTATTGTATTGAAATGTAAAAAGAAATATCTTATTTAGAAAGTGTAATCAATATTAGGAAACTGCGTGGCCTAGGAGTGAAACTCGCTCGGTTTTTACAATCCCAACGTTCCGGGTTCGATTCCCACTTGTGTCCAGTTTGGCAGACACTGGGTTTTTTTCCTCGGGCGAAGGTTCCTCAACGTACAGAAAGTAATGGCAACCTACCGTACTGAACACTTGCCAAGAAACTTATAACAGCCAAATAGGTGGCGGTTGTAAGAAGCTACGTTCTGTAAAAGACCATGCGACTTACTTTTTAAGCAGTATTATTATTAGTATAGACAGTTATTAGCAGTGTATTGTCTTTATTCAGACTCTTAATTTATTCCATGTGTCATGCCGTGTAACAGACTATATTATCGAAATCTCACTTGAATCTATGCTTTATTGCAGATTCTTGCAAGAGCCAGTTAACAGCGACAAGAGCTTCCAGTTTGAATACAGGGGAGAGGTATCTATGAAGGGCAAGACCACACCTATGAAATGCTATTTTCTCACGCGGAAGACATTAATAGCTGAGAAAAAGTCCAGGACCTGTGACGTCTAAAGAACGAGTATGCTATTTAGGTCATCTACATTGGGTTAAAACTTGATCACACTAATTGTTGCACGAGTCAAATGGGCTAAAGCGGCCCGGCAGTCAGGGTGTCTATCCGTGTTACTGTATGTCTGTCATTCTCGTTTGTATACGCGTCTGTCTATCTGCGGTTTGGACTGCCATCTATTTTTGTGTGTGGTCAGAACATCGTTGCGTTGCCCATATACCACTGGAACCATCTGTGCACTTGCAATTTCTTGCGAGTAACAGAACATCTGTGGATGTCCACAGAGTGCAATGATTTTTATTGCTACGTAACATAACACAATACAAAACAACATAAAGTTACGTAATATGACATAATAAACATATTACAAGACGACACAACATATTACAACACACAACATAACACACCACACAACAGAACATTACATTACACAACAAAACACAATACAATACAACATAACACATCACACAACATAACATAACAATATATAACATAACATCATAATATAACACACCACAACACAACATAACACACCACAACACAACATAACACACCACAACACAACATAACACACCACAACACAACAGACAACATAACATAGCACAACATAACATAACACAACACACCACAACATAACATAACACAACACACCACAACATAACATAACACAACACAACATAACACAATATATCATGACACAACATAACACAACACACCACAACACACCACAACATAACATAACACAACACACCACAACACACCACAACACACCATAACATAACACAACACACCACAACACAACACACCACAACATAACATAACATAACACAATATATCATGACACAACATAACACAACACAATATAACACAACACAATACAACGCAACACAACTCACCACAACACAACGCCTTAGTCGAAGTAATAAAAGATGACTAGAGAGAGTTGTGCATGGGTCTAGCGACCCCATTGTGTGAAATAAATTGCTACAGAGACCATCATTGCAAATGCACGCAACGTGCTTTGGTGCAAACTTCCTAAAGGAGGTCAGCTGTAGAAGTGGCCATATACTCCATCTATAGTGAAGAAGGAAAAGGAGGAAGAATAACGTGACATACCTTGAAAGTGATTACATATGGTCAATGTCGCCTATATGGAGTGAACTCCGATGTGTGCATGCATTTGTGGTGTCTGTAGTGTTAGGATTGTCTAGAGATCTACCACTTGAGTTTAGCCCAGTAACTAATGACTTGCTGATCTTAGCGCATATGTCTTGCCTATTTGTGGAGTGTTTATTATAAATCTATGACTTGAAATTGCAGTTTAAGTTCAAATCTGTGATTGTCTCTTTTACAGTATAAATCTATAAGTTTTGCGTCCCAGTGTAATTAGAATTCTGTGATTTGCATGTCTCTTTTTGATGTATAATTCTTGGAATTGAAGTTGCTTTCATTGTACACATTAATAGCTTGCACTTTTATTTCAAGAAATATATCTACATTTGAAAGTTCATTTCAAGATACAGGTATATGATTTCCACATCCATAGTATTTTTAATTGAATTGAAGATCTGTATTTAATTATATATTCGTGATATGCATTTCAATTTAAAAGTACACAGCGACATGCACTTTCAATGTAGGGCAGGGTTATACATCTTTTTTTGAAATACAATTTTGATGCACAGATGTATGTCCTGCAAAAGAAGATTTTTTTGATCTTTGATAGAATTGAGCTCCATATCCTTAGGGAACATTAATTATCATCCGAACCTCAGAATAAAATTAAAATTTCCTTTTTCGTTCTTATATATATATATATATATATATATATATATATTGTGGTCGCTGTAGTTCTGAGGTAAAGCACTGGTCTCTCAAAGCGATGCACGGAAACGGTGGGCGATCGAGTCTCACACTGGTTTCAAGCGACACCTGGTCTCACGGGAGGTGGTACCAGAATGCCTGCATCATGAGTTACCTCCAGTTATCTCTACTCATGTCTTGCCATTGGTTCAAGGTAGTTCGGGACCAGAGAGTGACGAGCACAGTTCTCCCTCACTATAAACCAAATTCAGCCCAAGTTACATCATCCAGACAAAACCACCTCACTATGTCACCATCCTCGTTTGCTATGAGCGACATTTATACAAATATATGGTCAGTTTATTTTCGGAGCTAGAAAAGGGATAAAAGAATTCAATGACTGTAAGCTGACATGCGTGTCGGAAGAGGCCGCAAATAATGGTTACGTGCAGGGCCGATGTTCACCCTTGTAGAAACTGTAAACTACAACAGAACGAGAAACCAATATCTGCACTTCTGGTATAAGCGGAGCGACTACGTGAAGATATGATTTTTCGAGCATTGTCTCTAGAACATTCTTTAAAACCTAGACAGCTACTCCCCACTCATCAGGCATTTGACCTGTATGAATACCGTTGTGTTTAACGAATTGGGGTGAAAGTCCTCTTCCCTATATTGGGTAGACATCATTATCCGTTGCTTTTGCTCGTGGTTTATGTGTGACAGTGTACTATATCTATCACATACATAGCTGTTTTAGCAATCACTCTGTTAATCGATACACTGACAGTTTATGTCTTTCCGGCCATTCAGCGTGCAACATCTTGGATATGTTATGGCACAGATATCCCAATGGAGACAAAGAGTTAGCTGATAAATAGTATTTGTATACCTTCTCTCTGCTACGAATATCATACATGCACTCTCACAAAAGCACAAGAAGGACAAATCATGACATGCAAAATGACGTGTTTGAGAAAGGATATCGGGGTCACAAGGTTGGACAGAGAACGAAACGAAGTAATCAGACAGAAAGTTGGTGCAGCACCGTGCATGGAATACATGGAAAGGTAGAGAATAAAATGGTTCGGACATCTGATAAGAATGTAACTAGAGTTACAAGCTGCGCGTATCTACAATACCAGACATCAGGGTTACAGAGCAAGAGGCATCCCACGAAAAAGATGGATGTCAGTGTCAATGAGACACGAAGAAACACGGAATGACAATAAAATCGGCAATAAAGCTGGCATAGGACAGAAAACTGCACCTCCCCACGGCGTCTAACGACACAAGGATAGAAGATGATGATGACGAGTAAAATTTAGTTGAGTAATGCATACATTTGTGGCCTGCTCTCTTACATCCATGTAGACATTTTTGGTCTGTGTTTATACTCCAGCACAATATATTAAGCATCCAATTGTATATAAGATGCAATTGAAAGAAAGCAAGGTGACGAACTTTCTGGCAAACCTTTACACCGCAGAGTAGGCATGGCAGAATAGCAACTAAAAAGAAGACGATGTCTACTTAAATTGATCTCTTTGTGGATTGTGCTTTCAATTAAAAAATATAAATTTACGATTTATACATGTACATGTTTATTTAAATATGTGATTATCGTTTCATATTTGAAGGTTGACGTCTGACAGCGTACGAAGAAGAAGAAGAAGTTTCATATTTGTTAATAAGGTATATCACTTCAGTTTAATAATGCTAAATTTGTCTTTGTACTTTCAGCAATTAACAAATATTCAACAAAATAATCCCTCTAACAGACAATCAATAAATCAATCCATCCTTCATTGACACAACACGTTGTTAGTATCCATATATGTACACTATCCACTTATCTGTTGTCGTCTATATGACTCAGCAAGAAAGTAAACACATTAAAAATGTGTACTGAAGTCGGATGCACAGGTTCATAAGGAGCAAACCATAGTACAGCCAACTCTGCCTTAGAAAACACGGAAACAACCAACAATTGCTAATTGTTTAGAATTGAGACTATCTAGCCATTATCTTTTGTGTTTAAGTCCCTGGGCATAACCAGTTTTCCCCGTTTTTGGCTCCCACAAATTAAAAATGTTGACTTCCACGCTGTTGGTTTCTTCCTGTATACTAAAGTAAACATAATCAAGTTTTTTCTATAGAGTAATGGTAGTCACCTTCTTCCTATTAGCTAAAGTAATGGTAGTCACCTTATTCCTATAGAGTAATGGTAGTGACCTTCTTCTTATAAAGTAATGGTAGTCACCTTATTCCTATAGAATAATGGTAGTCATCTTCTTCCTATAGAGTAATGGTAGTACCCTTCTTCTTAAAAAGTAGTAGTAGTCGCCTTATTCATATAGAGTAATGATAGTCATCTTTTTCCTATAGAGTAATGGTAGTCACCTTCTTCTTAACAAGTAGTGGTAATCTTATTCCTATAGAGTAATGGTAGTCACCTTCTTCTTATAAAGTAGTGGTAGTCACCTTATTCCTATAGAGTAATGGTAGTCACCTTCTTCCAATATTCTAAAGTAATGGTAGTCACCTCTTTCCTATATTCTAAAGCAAAGGCAGTCACCTTATTCCTACATTCTAAAGTTATGGTGGTTCTATATAAGACACTGCTGTCGTGGATGAAGTGTTTGAGACAATAAGTTTTTAGGAGGTTGTTTGGCCAGCTCCTTTACACGCCGCCTTTACTTTACCACCAGTAAGTCAATTACCCAATTGCAGCTTAATCAACTACGGCGTTTTGATAACTGAGATTATACCCAGTAAAGCTGTCATGAGATGCTCTACTACTCTATTGGGCACCAAGACGAAAATGAGAGGCAGGTGAAATATACTGCTCAAGACCTCACTTTCTGCCAAAGTCAGGTGAAACATACTTTTCAAGCCGCAACTCCATGTCAGAATCAGGTAAAACATACTGAACAAGACTCCACTTCATGTCAGGGTCAGGTGAAATATACTGACTAAGTCTCTACTTCATGTCAGGGTTAGGTAGAACATACTGACCAAGCCTCAACTTCATGTCAGGATCAGGTGAAACACACTGTCCAAGTCTCCATTTCATTTCAGGGTCAGGTGAAACATATTGATCAAGTCTCCATTTCATGTCATGGTCAGGTGAAACATACTGACCAAGTCTCAACCTTATGTCAGAGTCAGGTGAAACATATTGACCAAGTCTCTATTTCATGTCAGAGTCAGGTGAAACATATTGACCAAGTCTCCATTTCATGTCAGGGTCAGGTGAAACATACTGACTAAGTCTCAACTTCATGTCAGAGTCAGGTGAAACATACTGAAAAAGTCTCAACTTCATGTCAGAGTCAGGTGAAACATACTGACCAAGTCTCAACTTCATGTCAGAATCAGGTGAAACATATTGACCAAGTCTCAACTTCATGTCAGAGTCAGGTGAAACAATCTGACCAAGTCTCAACTTCATGTTAGAGTCAGGTGAAACAATCTGATCAAAACCCCTACCTCACCTCCTCGCTGTAGTTCCTCGAAGCAAACAGAAAGTCCCACAAAAGTCTGATCGACGAGGTCGAAATCAAAACTGCGATCCCCATAATAATAAACTTACTGAGGAGTCACGTTTGCAATACAGTTACGAGGACCCAAATCCATCTTCTCAGGTAAGCCCCAGGGTGTACGAAGAACCACTGTAACCAGCTAACAAAGGAAAGTCATCAAGAGTTTGCTAAACTAAAGACGAGTAGCTGGAATCATCATCATCATCATCATCATCATCATCATCATCATCATCATCATCATCATCATCATCTTCATCATCATCAACAACAACAACAGCCACCACTCTTCCACTCACAACTTTACATATACTGAATTAATGATAACTCAAATTGATTGGTCAACAGAAGTTATTTATTGTATGGGAACGCCGAGGTGACTTAATACAGGTTTATAAGATGATCAGAGGAATCGATAAATTAGACTATAACAAGTTTTTTTAAAATACAGCCACCTACAATAACACGAGGGCATAGCTACAAGCTGACTAAAGAGAGGTCCAGGTTAGATATTAGGAAATATCTTTTTAGTCAGAGAGTGGTGTCTGCTTGGAATGCATTGCCAGGGGAGGTAGTGGAGGCAGGGACAGTTAATGCATTTAAGAATAAACTGGATGCGCATAGCTTTTAGAGCAAGGTGATGTAAATGTAACTGGTTGTATACAGACTCTGCAGGGTCTTCTAAACCAGTATAAAGACGTTAAGTTAAGTTAAGTTAAGTTAAGCCACCCAGGGTACAACCGTTGACCACCAACTTCCCCAAAAGATCGGGACCTCCGCGATTGAATCGATTCCAAGATCCTGAAATTGATCCTGTCGATGATGAATGCATTGTTTTTATAGATATGTGTTAATCTAGAAGAAAGCTAAATGTTCTTTGTTAGGCATTTGTGTGCCTAAGAAAGCTATTTCACATTCATTTGTGTGCCTAAGAAAGCTGTTTGGTCACATATATTTTTTGCCTAAAAAACTGTTTTGTCACATAAATTTGTGTGCCTAAGAAAGCTGTTTTGTCACGGACATTTGTGTGCCTAAGAGAGCTGTTTTGTCACAGACATTTGTGTGCCTAAGAAAGCTGTTTTGTCACAGACATTTGTGTGCCTAAGAGAGCTGTTTTGTCCCATACATTTGCGTGCCTAAGAAACTGTTTTGTCTCAGACAGTATGTGTTTGGAGTAAGCTGTTTTGTCACAGACATTGTGTGCTTGAAGTAAGCTGTTTTGTCACAGACATTGTGTGCTTGAAGTAAGCTTTTTTGTCACAGACACGATATGTAAAAACCGATAGGAAAAGAAAGATGAATTTTCAGCTCTACCTAAATGCCCCCGAGGCATTAGCAAGTCAAATTTTTCACAGCAAAAGGCTAGCTCCTGACCTTCTGGAGGAATATATGTTTCTATTAAAAGTAAAAAAATGGGGTTGGTGAGGTACGAGTCTTTGGGGCTTGTAAATATTAAAGCTTTTGTATTTCATCTAGGAAAAGAAAAAACAACTCTATCTGAAACCAGCTGGTGTCTTGCTGGTAGTCTGGAAGCAGCCAAAATCTAGGTGCAGTTAACTCAAACAAAATGTTTGCCGAAATCGTATATGCTGAACCAGAAGATGCAGATTGGAGTTCAACTATAAACAGTGGTACAATAGCTCTTTCCGTCCTGTCAGATGATATTAATTGTGCTTTGAAAAAAGGTATGCAACTACAGTCCATAACTGTAACTAATGTGACTGGTAAGCTTAATCTGGGCAGAGAAGCGTCTTTCACAAAGTGTGCAAAGGAGATCAGGACCGTTTGCGGCATCGCATGGTGTGGCATGTCTTCTCAAACTCTGAGTCTTTAGCCTATCAGCAATCAGTATGTCCTTTGTCTGTATTCCATGCTCAATTCTGCCACTCCATGTCACCCGATCCGTGGTATACTGTTTCGATGATTTCAAATCGATGCCTGCGTCATTCATATCCCGCTTGCATACATCCTTGTACCGAACTCTAATTCCCCATAGAGAAGATATTTTGGTATTCTACCATAATCCATCCTCCGAATATGTCCCAGCCATCGGAGTATTTGATGACTAAGGATGGAAAAGATTGTGACAGTACCTGTTCTCTCCAACATCTCTGCGTTGGTGATCTTGTCTTGCCACCCAACCCCCATGATTCTGCGCAGGCACCTGTGATAGCTGTTTAGCCGCCTCTCGTGGTGCATGTAGGTAGACCATGTCTCACTGCCGTAAAGAAGAGTGCTGAGGACACAGGTCTAGTAGACAAATGTTTTTGTTTTAACAGTGAGCTTCTTGTTCTCCCAGAACCTTTGTGTTAATCTGCTCATTGTTGTTGCTGCCTTTCCTATCCTGATATTGATCTCTTTTTCCAGTGATAGATTATTATTGACTGAGGATCCCAAGTACGTAAAATGATTTACTACATCGGAAGCCTCACTATCAAAGGAGGTTACTGGTGGTTTGTTTGCACCCTGGACCACAACCTGTTTTTTTCGTTTTGCTGTTTGTTAACCCGAACTCACAGCAGACAATGCAGATAGCAAGCTTTGCAGTTCCTCCCCTGAGTCGTAATTGCAGCATCATCCGCAAAGAGCAGTTCTCTCATCAGGACACTGTTTATGTTGGTCTTGGCTTTCAGCCTTTATGAATTGAATAGGGCCCCAATAGGACAAAATAGGATGAACGGTAAGGAGAAGAATAATGGGAGAAAGAATAAGTCACGAGAAATGTGGTGGCTCTTCATAAACAATCTTATGTGTAGAAATGATTGTTATGTCCAGAATGAACGTATTGGTTCATTGGTCGGCCTGGTTTCCACGTTTTCGTGGTTGATTGGTTGGAGATTTGGAGGAAATGCTTAACGCAATAATAACACAACTAGACACACTATTGAGTGACACATTGATTGGAGAACAACCTTCTAATAGAAAAGGTAAAACCATATTTTGATTTTTCTACCGATCTACTTAGCCAGTAGTTCTGCCAATTCGTCTGATCTCGTCTTCTCACTTACGTCATTATAGTATTGCATGACCATTTTATTTTAATTAAGACGCAAAGAGCAACAACAATATATCAACAGACAAAAAGAATAACAACAATATAGCAACAAACATAAAGAACAACGACAATATAGCAACGAACATAAAGAAGAAATATGGCAACAAACATAAATAACAACAATGTGTCAATAAACACAAAGTCCAGCAACAATATAGCAACAAACATAAGGAGCAACGACAAACATATAGACGAACAATAACAGCTGATGAAACATTGACAAAAAACATTCTATTAACAACCGCATGGAACATCAACATTCTCAACAAACATAAACCAAAGCTAACAACAATCTGAAAACAAATAAACAACCTGCAAACAAACAGAGACCAATAACAACCTGTGAACAAACATAAATCAATAGCAATGTTTCAACAAACAGAGACCAACAACGATCAGTCATAACACAAACAACAACATGTGAACAAACAGAAACGAACAACGATCTGTGAACAAACAGACACCAACAACGATTTGTTAACAAACAGACACCAACAACGATTTGTTAACAAACAGACACCAACAACGATTTGTTAACAAACAGACACCAACAACGATTTGTTAATAAACAGACACCAACAGACAGAGACCAATAACGATCTGTCATAACACAGACAACAACATGTGAACAGAGACCAAAAATAATCTGTGAAAAGAGACCTACAACAATCTGTCAACAAACAGAGACCAACAGCAATCTGTCAACAACCATGTATCAACAACAATCTGTCAACAAACAGCGACTAACAACAATATGTCAACCAACAGAGACCAACAGCAATCTGTCAACATACAGAGAACAACAATAATCTGTCAACAACCATGTATCAACAACAATCTGTCAACAAACAGCGACTAACAACAATATGTCAACCAACAGAGACCAACAACAATATGTAAACATACTGAGAACAACAATAAAATGTAAACAAACAGAGACCAAAAACGATTTGTGAACAAACAACAACCTGTGAACAAACAGAGACCAACAGCAGTCTGTCAACAAACAGAGACCAACAACAATGTTTCAACAAACAGAAACCAACAACAATGTTTCAACAAACAGAAACCAACAACAATGTTTCAACAAACAGAGACCAACAACAATGTTTCAACAAACAGAAACCAACAACAATGTTTCAACAAACAGAAACCAACAACAATGTTTCAACAAACAGAAACCAACAACAATGTTTCAACAAACAGAAACCAACAACAATGTTTCAACAAACAGAGACCAACAACAATGTTTCAACAAACAGAAACCAACAACAATGTTTCAACAAACAGAAACCAACAACAATGTTTCAACAAACAGAAACCAACAACAATTTTTCAACAAACAGAAACCAACAACAATGTTTCAACAAACAACAAGACCAAGAATGTTCGTGCAGGTTTTATTGTCTGCTATCGCTCTCTAACGGAAATAACATGCCCATAATGGGTGCTAGGTACACAAGTAAGCACTAACAGAGTCAACAAATATGCCATGATTATTGCTATACACGAGAGCGTAACGTGCAAGACAGTCAAAGCTGACACGAGAAGATGGAAGGGAAGACTGACTAACTTCAGTGCTTGCTGATACATGCTGACCAAAAATTCATCTGTGTGTCTCTGCCATGCTCATGGGAACATTCTGTGTTACAGTCAAGGAGGTGGTGATCGTTCACTGCGATCCTTAAAGTGGGTAACCTACTAAAAAGTATAGCTGTGGACTACAGCGAATAGGGCCAAGGTTCACCTTCTTCAGTGACTCTTTTGGTGTTTTTTCGTTCGCACTGCACTATTTTGTGCCTAAAAAACATCATAATGAACATGTACCATTTATTTAATATGTTATTTAAATGTTAATGAATTTAATTACACCATTTCTTAAAAATGTAAATGAGTATTTATATCGAAATTGAGCAAATCGTTTAAAAAACATTCATTAATATGAACAAGCAAAAATACTACGCATCACAGTCTCCGGTAGACAAGGGAATTTACCAGATCAAGTTTCCTGCATTCAACTTCAGCTCGAATTAACAAAATGTGTATACTTTCTATAGTTTACCTTCCTGTCTCATGAATCCAAACACAGGCAAGTTTCGGTTGGGGGCACGATTACTAACTGCTTCCCAACGTCCACCAGCCTGGGTGTAGAATACGAGTCACTGTAGCTAGCTACTAGAGAGACGTGATCAAGAGTCAAGAACTAAACGAATCAGGGTAGAGTGAAGTATACTGGTCTAAATCCCAGCTCACGTCCAAGTTTGTGGTCGTGGAGATAAGTCTTGAGACACAGCAGTCTGGACAACGAGGCAGGTATCGATTCTGTAATCCCCATAGTGGTGAGCTTTTTGAGGAGCCTCGTTTTGCACTACAGCAAGAGTGATCCTAGTCCACCTTCTTAATTATGTAAGAAGAACGACTGAAACCGGCTACCAAGACAAAAGCTAACAATAAGAATAATGAGGAGGATGACGAAGCAGGTTATACTGAGATGCACCCTTTGGCATTTTAATGTGTCATGCGGCCCGAAGAAACGGTTTTCGTTTGAAACCTCAAATGTAAACACAATCATATGGGCAAGAAGACATAGGAAACAGCTGATCTGGTAAATTCCCTGACAACCGGTGACTGTGAATGCGCAGTATCTTTGCTTGTTCATATTAGTGCTTTTTTAAAAACGATTTGCTTATTTCGATATAGATACTTATTTAACTTAGTTCGTTGCTTTATTTGTGCAGGTTTTCATTGCCCGGACCTTGATAATGATATAGAGTATATTACAGTTAACAAGAGCAATATGTGAAGTATTTCTATAAGGCATGTACCTCATAAATGTGATAAGCTATACTAATGAATCAATTAGAGATTGGTCGACCAGGACTCGCTGAGGATAGAATACTTGCACATATGTATTTGCATATTACACACATTATTCCGCGTCAGTCATGCAAATGTGCCAATAGTATTCTGTACGCGTCCGAATCTTTTGCAACACTGTACCAATGCGAGTCGATGGTCTTTGGTCAGTCCATCTCGGCACCGCATAGGTGGTTAGCCCCGTGGACGTGTACAGGCGTAAGGCCACCAGCACGTTGTTCTATGTGTCCATCTGTTGTTAGGCCTGGGTACCACATGTCAAGCCCCGCGATGTTTGCGTGATGTCGCTGGTTTCCACAACATCCAGATACAATGTTTGATGTCGAATGTCTTTGTTCCACATCTTTTTAAGTATAGAAATGTGTGTGTGTGTGTGCGTGTATATAATAATAGTTGTCCATCACAAGTGATGAAGACCACTTTCTTTGTTCAGCCGTGTGGACAGTCGTATCTCTTGCTGTGTCCGCTGAAATGGGTGACTTGTGCGGTTATTTGGATTAAAGTGAGGAAGAAACTGCGCCTTTTGTCAACCTCATTCACAGAGCCTAAGCTACCTTTTGCCAGTGGCAAGACATTCACCGAGACGACTGGAGATAGCATAGGATGCAGATTTTGCCTCAGGGTTACCACCGAAGCCTTTCCGTAAACATGTAACCCGCTGGGTAGAAAGGTGGGATGGCATCTAACACAGTTTGTCGTGCCTTTTCGATAACCACAAGAGGTCGTTTGGACAACACTCAGCGTGTGAGTGGGTCTGGCATCTCTCCCCAGCTGTATTCAGCTCATCATAGTAGCATCTAAAATTCCCACACGCCAAATTCGTGAAGGTGAACCGGCAGAACTAACCCGTGAAATACGACACAGCTATAAGCGTAGTGCCATTCAGCCGGCGTCCAGGCCAGGATAAACGGATGGAAGAAATCTCAAAAAAAAGAACGAAATAACAAGTCCAGACGGAAAACAACACCACGTTTCCGTGAACACAAGTGTAAGTCGTCGACTAGTGTGAATTCCAGGCAAATCCGTGGTCTGGCGGCATCCATAATGATCCAAAACAGTAGAGAAATGTAGATTCGCAGCCAGTTACGGCGCCATCTTTGCCAATATATATATAATTATCACCATGAAGGATGTCCTTTATAGAACGTCGCTCCCATCACAGCCTGTCAAAGAAACTCTTTCCCTTGCCGAAACTCCAGCCTCTGCCACATCCATACCCAGCATTTCGTGGATATCTTGGTGCAATCGTCTTCTTGACCTACCCTTCCTCTTTTGCCAGGCACTACACCTTCCATCAGTGTTCTCTAAAGACCGTTGTGTCTCTTAATGTGACCAAAGTATTTACATTTTCTGGCCAAAATGGAATGATAAACCAGTTCTTCTCTATGTTCAACTTTTGCCGAATGCCTATATTTTTATTTTTCTCCATCCAAAATATTGTGAGGATCTATCTCTAACATTTTGGCTTGACGGACTCGATTCTTTGTCTAGAAGTTTTGGTAATCGTCCATGATTCGTTGCCTGCCACATGAAAGAACACAGGCTCTCAAAACTTTCACTTGTGTCTTTTCGCTGGTGTTCTACCATAATTTCTCCAGACCGGTTACATACATACATATATATATATATATATATATATATATATATATATATATATATATATACGCCGGGAAAAAGTGTAAAACGTACGTAAATATAGGCGTCAGTACAAATTTGACACATATAAACTGTACGTGCATACACAAACACGCTGCAAAATGAACATACGCATCTGGAGTGGGTAAAATCTACATACCTACCAGTAATGAGTGCTAATTTGTACATACATCACCGAACACGCTATAAAAATTAGATTTTTTCAGGAGTAATTGCAAAATGTACATATATACGTCCTATAAGTGAAAAATGTACAAACATCCGAAGTCAATGTAAAATTTACAGATACCTCGAATCACATACACATTTACATACATACAGTTGACATATCTTTAATAAAAACATACGTACAAAATTGTACATAAATACAGAAATGGAGTGTAAAGCTAACATACATTCCAGGAGTCAGGGCAAAATGTACATATATTTTAGGAGTCACTACATAATTGTATATACACACTAGAAGGAAATGCAAAATGTACATTCATATTAGAAGTTACATTCACGCTTGGAGTCCGTAAAAATTGACATAATACTATGAATCACTAAACAAAATCACCCAGTTATCACTATAACACTTCTACATATAACTGGTGTTAGTGCAAAATTTACATATAAAATTTACACGCGTAGCATGAATTACTGCAAGAATTGTAAATGCATAAAAACAACATTATTTTTCATAAGTGATTTTATCTGTTTTGACGGGGAGAGAAAACTAATGCCAGGTCAGACAAAACAAGATGAGACATGTTAGTCAGAGTCAGGTCAAATTTGTTATCATAGCCCCCACCTCACTCCGCGTAGGCCTCTTTGGAAACGGAATGTTTTCATGGCAGCCTGGCTAACGAGGTGGCGGATCGACTGGATCTCCGTAGTAGTGATCGATGCGCAGATTAAATTAAATATAGCACAACCACTTTGACGATCCCGGTCCACCTTCACCAGCACGCTCGGGATGTGAGGCAAGCTACTGCAACCCTTTTCAGTACGCGCAGAACAGTAAACTTACTCATTATAGACATTCACAACAACAACATCATCCGCTTGGACAAGTACACGGATCATTCAACCGTTGTTTTTATCAGAAAGATACAGGAAACCATAACACGGATTCATCTAATTCAAAACGTAGCGGATCCCTGTCAATATGAAAATGAGTGAACAAATATATAAATTAGAAGTGTTTCAGATAAGTATTCATGATATATTCGGGGTGTTCGGGATAGATTCGGGGTGTCCCAGGTAGAATCGGGATGTTCCAGATAGATTCAGGGTGTCCCAGATAAATTCAGGGTGTCCCAGATAGATTCAGGGTGTCCTAGATAGATTCAGGGTGTCCAAGATAGATTCAGGGAGTCCCAGATATATGAAGAGAGTTCCTAATTGGCGTGTTCCTTATGGTTCCTTAAAATAGACTACAGATGATTCAGATATACTGTGGGTGTTTTAGATAGATTAGGAGTGCTTCAGATATACTGTGGGTGTTTTAGATAGATTAGGAGTGCTTCAGATATACTGTGGGTGTTTTAGATAGATTAGGAGTGCTTCAGATATACTGTGGGTGTTTTAGATAGATTAGGAGTGCTTCAGATAGAATTGGGACGTTTCTGATAGATTAGCGGTGCTTGAGGTAGATTAGAGACGCTCATGACAGATTAGCGGTGCTTGAGGTAGATTAGAGACGCTCATGACAGATTAGCGGTGCTTGAGGTAGATTAGAGACGCTCATGACAGATTAGCGGTGCTTGAGGTAGATTAGAGACGCTCATGACAGATTAGCGGTGCTTGAGGTAGATTAGAGACGCTCATGACAGATTAGCGGTGCTTCAGGAAGATTAGAGGTTAGCCTGATAGATTAAAGGAGATTTAGGTAAATTAGAGGCTCGCCTGATAGATCAAAGGTGATTTAGGTAAATTAGAGCTTGAAGGAAGGTTCTTGGTAGGGTTGTGCTACATGCCTGTATGTATTGTTGTTTAATGTCGACAATGAGTACGTTTACTCTTTTGTGCGTTCTAAAAAAGACGTTAAGTGGCGAGTTGTTGAAGTTTTCCTCACATCCCGAGCGTGCTAATGAGCGTGCTAATGAAAGTGGACAACGGTACTTCAGGCTATTGTGCTATGTTTGGCCTCATCTGAATGATGCTCACTACTATGGGGATCACGTCAATTCACATCTTATCTTCCAGACTGCCCTGAAAACAGTCTGCTTCCCGGAAGGCTACAATGGAAGATAAATTGTGGACGTGGTCAGTGTATTGTGTCTGATCCTAACGCTACGTCCTGGTCAGTATGTTGTGCTTGACCTTACCAGCGTCTCAGTTTCCCTGCCCGAGGTTATGGATGAATTATTCTTAAAAATATGAATTCTATATGTGCAAACTTAAATCGGTTAAAAAAATCACGTTTACCTGTTTTTGATATTCCTTATTTATGCTATACGTTAAGTGTTGTCTAACATGAAGTCGGCTGTCTGACCTTGAAATTCGGAGGAACGAGAGGGTTTTACGATGTAAATTTGATATTATGTGTCCCTTAAAGCTGAAGGGGAGGGAGATTGTGAGAGTTAAATATCGACACTGGCTTTGAAACGTTAAGGGCCACAGGACGTGGCGTCCTGGCCCCCGGGATTTGTAGTGGACTGTGATAGAGGTCAAGGTCAGGGGTAACATACTGACCAAGATCCTACACAACCTCCACGCTGTTCACGTGAAAGTAGGATGTACTACTGTAGTCTGGCCATTGGGATCGACACTGCGATCTCCGAGAGGCTGCTGAGAAACTTTACGGTACACAACAGCTTGGAGGACCTATGTCTTCCTTCTTCAGTACGAGAGTGAAATAGCGAACACCAACAACATCATTAACTTCTTACTCTTCGTCCTCAGTCTCCCGGTACCAAGCCCTGAACGTTCTCAGTCTCCCGCTACCAAGCCCTGAACGTTCTCAATCTCCCGCTACCAAGCCCTGAACGTTCTCAGTCTCCCGCTACCAAGCCCTGAACGTTCTCAATCTCCCGCTACCAAGCTCTGCACGTTCCCAATCTCCCGGTACCAAGCCCTGATCGTTCTCAGTCTCCCGGTACCAAGCCCTGAACGTTCTCAATCTCCCGCTACCAAGCTCTGCACGTTCCCAATCTCCCGGTACCAAGCCCTGAACGTTCTCAATCTCCCGCTACCAAGCCCTGAACGTTCTCAATCTCCCGCTGCCAAGCCCTGATCGTTCTCAGTCTCAGCTACAAAGCCATGAACGTTCTCAGTCTCCCGGTACCAAGCCCTGAAAAGGAATTTGCTAGTAGCAGGCTGTAGTCCGGAGAACGGAATGCGTTGTGTTGTGGTTTCCAGCTTGACTGCGATATTTGCACATTTCGGTCCTTCTTCTTCTTCTTCTCCGTTCGTTCTCAATCTCCCACTACCAAACCCTGAAAGGGCTTAAGTAGCAGAATGTAGTCCAGAGAACGGAATGCGTTGTGTCGTAGTTTACAGCTTGGCTGCGATTTTTGCACCTTTGGGTCCAACACATCCGACTCCAGCAAGCATTTTTTGAGTACCGGGTTAGCATTCCCTCTTCGATCCCTTCTCCTTAGCCAGTCTGCCCTGCTGCAGCCTGTTATCCAGGATCACCACGTTGAGGTGTAGAAGGGTCATGGCAGCTATGGTTCGCTGACTGCTGCAGCTCATGTGCTGCTCAGCATCTTGATCCCACATTTCGGTCCGACACATCCGACTTCAGTAGGCTTTTTTGGGTACCAGGTTAGACGTCCTTCTTCGATACCTTCTCCTAAGCCAGTCTGCTCTGCTGCAGCCTGTTATCCCGGATCACCTTGTGAAGGTGTAGAACGGGTCGTTGACCTGTGCATCTCATGCACTGCTCAACATAACGCCATTAACTACAGAGCAAAGGCAAAGACCGCCGTCTATATTAGACGATGATGGCATAATCAATTTTACTAGCGCTACTTTTAGCAAGGATTAATTGCGCTACTTTTTATCCTCACTCTCTCGTCTCGAGCCGCCCGACCCCACTGGAAAGTCAAAGACAAGACGACTAGGGGGCGACTACGAGATGCAGTAACAAATAAAACATGGCCTGGCTTAGTCACTCCTATTCGTCCATTGAGTGTACATGTAGTTTGTTTTCTTCTTTTACACCTCCACATGGTGATCCTGGATAACAGGCTGCAGCAGGGTAGACTGGCTAAGGAGAAGGGAACGAAGAGGGAATGCTAACCCGGTACTCAAAAAATGATTGCTGAAGTCGGATGTGTTGGACCGAAAGGTGCAAATATCGCAGTCAAGCTATAAACTACGACACAACGCATTCCGTTATCTGGACTACATTCTGCTACTTAAGCCCTTTCAGGGTTTGGTAGCGGGAGATTGAGAACGAACGCAGAAGAAGAAGAAGAAGAAGAAGAAGAAGAAGAAGAAACCTTTTAGTTTTACACGAACCAATATCCAATACTATGCCCGCAGTCTTTATTCGCCTAGTACGAAATGCCAGGTAGGTTACAGTGCTATTACTCTTTGCTCGCTGATTGGTACCCTGTAACATACGATTCATAATAAGAACACAGTACATTTGATAATGTTGTGCGTGGTGGAGTCAATAAATGTCTGACATACGTCAAATAGAAATTATGTACACAGTCATCATTGACGGCATCTCAAACTGAATTTCCGGTTAACTGATTCATCCCGTAGATGAAATTGAATGACTCACAGAATGTCTTACATTACCACAGACCGTATATATTGACTTGAATAATTTGTATACAAACGAGGCGTGTTCAAATGAAACCGGACTAAACTGCAACAAGTGAACATATGTACCATGCGCATGATGACGGCAGTTCTGATGTAAAGAGCACATACCAATCATCAATGTCATTATACTCCGACTCATAGTATCCTCAGCAGACCGTTGAAAACATGGCGGGTGTACCACGGAATCCGTCCAGAGTTGATAAGCGAGCTATGATTCGGTTTCTAACAGGTGAATGATGTCGACCAGTTGACATTCATTGCAGAATGCAGGCAGTGTATGGTGACTAAGGTGTGTCGAAGACAACAGTGAAGAACTGGACAACGATGTTTAAATAAGGACGTGAGCAAACGCAACATTATGCGTCTGACCTGGTCTCGGAAGATCTTTCGTTAACTCACGTCCTTCTTTAAACATTGTTGTCCAGTTCTTCGCTGTTGTCTTCGACACACTTTTGTCCCCATACACTGTCTGCATTCTGCAATGAATGTCAATTAGTCGACATCCTTTAGCTGTTAGAAACCAAATCACCGCTCACTGATCAACTCTGGACAGATTCCGTATCACACCTGCCATGTTTTCAACGGTCTGCTGAGGAAACTATGAGTCGGAGGATATACATTTTGCAAACTTGACGGTTGGTTTTTCATGTTTTTTTCCCATTATACACATCCACAGAACCGCTGCAGCCTCGCCTTATTTTAATCGAATGTGCTATTTACACCAGAAGGGTTGTTATTGTGCACATTGTACGTATGTTCACTTGTTGCAGTTTGGGCCGGTTTCATTTGAACACGCTTCGTACAGACAACGGTTTCTCCATTTCGAAGAATTTTAAAAAATGTATGAATATTCTCGTACTACGTCCCGAGAGTTTTAAATTGGACCAAATGAATGTGACAAAGGTCAAAACTATTATCGTGTGTCGGATTGTAATGATCGATACTCAGTGCTTTTGTTCATAGGTGATTCACAAACTTTCTCACTTCGAGTCAAGGTGAAGGTCAGTCCCATGACATCAATTGCCGTCGTGGATGAAGATAGCTCTTCATGTACTAAGCCCCAGCCTATGTGAGCTGAGGTGGTCAGTCCCCTTATTTGCTGTTTACCTTCCTGAACTCATCCGACAGGTACCCATTAACAGCTGGATCAACTGGAGGAGTAGTCGCACTAGGCAAGAACTACCACCCGGATTTGATTTCGTCCGTGAACTCGAACGCCTTGCACCATGTAATCCCAGTCTAGTAAGCTGACCAGGCTACACGTTCGCCTTCGAGACACAACTTCTAAAAGATTCACCCGAGATACATTTAATTTATATTGCAATACCGAAATATTAATAATATTTAAAAGTGAACAAAATAAATGTTATTTTTATTTAATTATAAAAGCTCTTGATATGTGGCCCAACGCTTTGGAAAATTTGCGTTGCACTAAAATTTAGAATGGTTGCTCTACGACGTTTAGGTGTGGAGTCCTTATCGTAGAGAGGATATAAACATGTTGGAAAGGATACAAAGAAGAGCGATAAAACTGATAGAGGGATTCCAGAATTACAGTTATGAGGAAAGGCTCAGAAAAACTGGTCCACATTGTCTAGAAAAGTGAAGAATTCGAATTGATTTAATATAGGTTTATAAGATAATCAACCTTTTAAATTAGACTATAATAAGCTTTTTTATTCCAGATACAGCCACCTACAAGAACAGGAGAGAACAACCACAAGATAATTAAGGAAAGATCCAGATTAGATACCAGGAACTATTTTTTAAAGTCAGGGTGGTGAATGCCCTGGGATACATTACCACAGGAAGTAGCGGAGACAGAGACAATTAATGCTTTCAAGAATAGATTGGCTGCGCATAATTTTTAGATCAAGTGAAGTTCAACAAACTGGTTGTATACATAATCTGCAGTCTTATAAACCAGTATAAAGAAGTTAAGTTAAATTTATTAATGAAGAAACAGTTGCACGGCTATGGCCATCACGTCTGACTTCAAGTGTCTTGTTCTGATGCTGACGCGCTTACTTTCAGTCGACCTGATGCCATTTCGGCACTACTCTATCGCGCTCTCTTTCTCTCTCGGTTGATAGCCCAAGAACAGACGACAAATGGAAACAGGAATTAACTGATCAAAGTAGCTTTAACTTTGTAATACTCCATAGCTAATGTCACGTGGTCTACTTCCGGTCCGCAACCTTTAACATCTGGAAATTCGTAATCTTCCAGGAAGTAGGGTATTCCTTCGACATCTTCGGGAAAACCCGCTGGGAGATTGGCTCTTGTTCTGGGAGTGAAACTAAAACCAGGTGTCATCTTGATTAACCTAGGAAACAAATGTGAGAGGGTAACTAATTAGTATCAAACAAATAAAAGTGCATCATCATGAACCTAATGATTCAAATGAAGATATACCATAGAATGCACATTGTTTCATACAAGGACACATATACAATCTGAGCCTCATTCCTCTGTCTGGTACATTGACACACATACAATCTTAGTCTCGTTCTCCTGTCTGGTACATTGACACACATACAATGTTAGACTCATTCTCCTGTCTGGTACATTGACACACAAACAATCTTAGTCTCGTTCTCCTGTCAGCTACATTGACACACATACAATGTTAGACTCATTCTCCTGTCTGGTACATTGACACACATACAATCTTAGCCTCATTCTCCTGTCTGGTACATTGACACATATACAATTTTAGACTCATTTTTCTGTCTGCTACATTGACACACATACAATGGTAGTCTCATTCTCTTGTCTGATACATTGACACACATACAATGGTAATCTCATTCTTTTGTCTGCTACATTGACACACATACAATCTTAGCCTGATTTTCCTGTCTGCTACATTGACACACATACAATGTTAGTCTCGTTTTCCTGTCTGCTACATTGACACACACACAAACCACTCACCCATCCACATACACACACACACACATACACACACACATACACACACACAAACACGCACGCGCACACACACACACACACATACACACACACGCAATAGTATAAAGTAGGAGGGTGCTACGAGGTTTGTGTGTAGATATAGAGTTGGAGGGTGTGAGGAGGTTTGTGTGTAGATATAGAGTTGGAGGGTGTGAGGAGGTTTGTGTGTAGATATAGAGTTGGAGGGTGTGAGGAGGTTTGTGTGTAGATATAGAGTTGGAGGGTGTGAGGAGGTTTGTGTGTAGATATAGAGTTGGAGAGTGTGAGGAGGTTTGTGTGTAGATATAGAGTTGGATGGTGTGAGGAGGTTTGTGTGTAGATATAGAGTTGGAGGGTGTGACGTGGTTTGTGAGTAGATATAGAGTTGGAGGGTGTGAGGAGGTTTGTGTGTAGATATAGAGTTGGAGGGTGTGACGTGGTTTGTGAGTAGATATAGAGTTGGAGGGTGTGAGGAGGTTTGTGTGTAGATATAGAGTTGGAGGGTGTGAGGAGGTTTGTGTGTAGATACAGAGTTGTTGGGTGTGAGGAGGTTTGTGTGTAGATATAGAGTTGGAGGGTGTGACGTGGTTTGTGAGTAGATATAGAGTTGGAGGGTGTGAGGAGGTTTGTGTGTAGATATAGAGTTGGAGGGTGTGAGGAGGTTTGTGTGTAGATATAGAGTTGGAGGGTGTGAGGAGGTTTGTGTGTAGATATAGAGTTGGAGGGTGTGAGGAGGTTTGTGTGTAGATATAGAGTTGGAGGGTGTGAGGAGGTTTGTGTGTAGATATAGAGTTGGAGGGTGTGAGGAGGTTTGTGTGTAGATATAGAGTTGGAGGGTGTGACGTGGTTTGTGAGTAGATATAGAATTGGAGGGTGTGAGGAGGTTTGTGTGTAGATATAGAGTTGGAGGGTGTGAGGAGGTTTGTGTGTAGATATAGAGTTGGAGGGTGTGACGTGGTTTGTGAGTAGATATAGAGTTGGAGGGTGTGAGGAGGTTTGTGTATAGATATAGAGTTGGAGGGTGTGAGGAGGTTTGTGTGTAGATATAGAGTTGGAGGGTGTGAGGAGGTTTGTGTGTAGATATAGAGTTGGAGGGTGTGAGGAGGTTTGTGTGTAGATATAGAGTTGGAGGGTGTGAGGAGGTTTGTGTGTAGATATAGAGTTGGATGGTGTGAGGAGGTTTGTGTGTAGATATAGAGTTGGAGGGTGTGAGGAGGTTTGTGTGTAGATATAGAGTTGGAGGGTGTGAGGAGGTTTGTGTGTAGATATAGAGTTGGAGGGTGTGAGGAGGTTTGTGTGTAGATATAGAGTTGGAGGGTGTGAGGAGGTTTGTGTGTAGATATAGAGTTGGAGGGTGTGAGGAGGTTTGTGTGTAGATATAGAGTTGGAGGGTGTGACGTGGTTTGTGAGTAGATATAGAGTTGGAGGGTGTGAGGAGGTTTGTGTGTAGATATAGAGTTGGAGGGTGTGAGGAGGTTTGTGTGTAGATATAGAGTTGGAGGGTGTGAGGAGGTTTGTGTGTAGATATAGAGTTGGAGGGTGTGAGGAGGTTTGTGTGTAGATATAGAGTTGGAGGGTGTGAGGAGGTTTGTGTGTAGATATAGAGTTGGAGGGTGTGAGGAGGTTTGTGTGTAGATATAGAGTTGGAGGGTGTGAGGAGGTTTGTGTGTAGATATAGAGTTGGAGGGTGTGAGGAGGTTTGTGAGTAGATATAGAGTTGGAGGGTGTGAGGAGGTTTGTGTGTAGATATAGAGCTGGAGGGTGTGAGGAGGTTTGTGTGTAGATATAGAGTTGGAGGGTGTGAGGAGGTTTGTGTGTAGATATAGAGTTGGAGGGTGTGAGGAGGTTTGTGTGTAGATACAGAGTTGTTGGGTGTGAGGAGGTTTGTGAGTAGATATAGAGTTGGAGGGTGTGAGGAGGTTTGTGTGTAGATATAGAGCTGGAGGGTGTGAGGAGGTTTGTGTGTAGATATAGAGTTGGAGGGTGTGAGGAGGTTTGTGTGTAGATACAGAGTTGTTGGGTGTGAGGAGGTTTGTGTGTAGATATAGAGTTGGAGGGTGTGACGTGGTTTGTGAGTAGATATAGAGTTGGAGGGTGTGAGGAGGTTTGTGTGTAGATCTAGAGTTGGAGGGTGTGACGTGGTTTGTGTGTAGATATAGAGCTGGAGGGTGTGAGGAGGTTTGTGTGTAGATATAGAGTTGGAGGGTGTGAGGAGGTTTGTGTGTAGATATAGAGTTGGAGGGTGTGAGGACTTTTGTGTGTAGATATAGAGTTGGAGGGTGTGAGGAGGTTTGTGTGTAGATATAGAGTTGGAGGGTGTGAGGAGGTTTTTGTGTAGATATAGAGTTGGAGGGTGTGAGGAGGTTTGTGTGTAGATATAGAGTTGGAGGGTGTGAGGAGGTTTGTGTGTAGATATAGAGTTGGAGGGTGTGACGTGGTTTGTGAGTAGATATAGAGCTGGAGGGTGTGAGGAGGTTTGTGTGTAGATATAGAGTTGGAGGGTGTGAGGAGGTTTGTGTGTAGATATAGAGTTGGAGGGTGTGAGGAGGTTTGTGTGTAGATATAGAGTTGGAGGGTGTGAGGAGGTTTGTGTGTAGATATAGAGTTGGAGGGTGTGACGTGGTTTGTGAGTAGATATAGAGTTGGAGGGTGTGAGGAGGTTTGTGTGTAGATATAGAGCTGGAGGGTGTGAGGAGGTTTGTGTGTAGATATAGAGTTGGAGGGTGTGAGGAGGTTTGTGTGTAGATATAGAGTTGGAGGGTGTGAGGAGGTTTGTGTGTAGATATAGATTTGGAGGGTGTGAGGAGGTTTGTGTGTAGATATAGAGTTGGAGGGTGTGACGTGGTTTGTGAGTAGATATAGAGTTGGAGGGTGTGAGGAGGTTTGTGTGTAGATATAGAGTTGGAGGGTGTGAGGAGGTTTGTGTGTAGATATAGAGTTGGAGGGTGTGACGTGGTTTGTGAGTAGATATAGAGTTGGAGGGTGCTACGAGGTTTGTGAGTAGATATAGAGTTGGAGGGTGTGAGGAGGTTTGTGTGTAGATATAGAGTTGGAGGGTGTGAGGAGGTTTGTGTGTAGATATAGAGTTGGAGGGTGTGAGGAGGTTTGTGTGTAGATATAGAGTTGGAGGGTGTGAGGAGGTTTGTGTGTAGATATAGAGTTGGAGGGTGTGAGGAGGTTTGTGAGTAGATATAGAGTTGGAGGGTGTGAGGAGGTTTGTGAGTAGATATAGAGTTGGAGGGTGTGAGGAGGTTTGTGAGTAGGTGAAAATGGATGTGACGAAGTGTTTTGTAGGCGTACTGAGAGGTTGGCTGTGTTTGAGTGTAGATGTATGGCAATGGCGGTGTGGCTACGTGTGTGTGTGTGTGTGTGTGTGTGTGTGTGTGTAGATGTAAGGAGAGCAGGCTGCACCAAGGCTTGCGTGTGTGTGTGTGTGTGTGTGTGTATGTGTGTCTGTGGAAGGACTTGTAGACGGTGTGCCAGTTTATAATATTGGTGATGCCACTAGACTTGTGAGTTCCGGTTTATAATGTTCGTGATGCAACTAGACTCGTCTGTGCCAGTTTATAATATTAGTGATGCCACTAGACTTGTGAGTACCGGTTTATAATATTAGTGATGCCACTAGACTTGTGAGTACCGGTTTATAATATTAGTGATGCCACTAGACTTGTGAGTACCGGTTTATAATATTAGAGATACCACTAGACTTGTGAGTACCGGTTTATAATATTAGAGATACCACTAGACTTGTGAGTACCGGTTTATAATATTAGAGATACCACTAGACTTGTGAGTGCCGGTTTATAATATTGGGGATGCTACTAGAATTCTGTATGCGGTCCAAAATGTTGCGGATGCTACTAGACTTCTATGTGCTGGTCTATAATGTTGAGGACGCTACTAGACTTTGGTGTACTGATCTTCAATGTTGGGGATGTTACTAGACTTTGGTGTACTGGTCTTCAATGTGTGGGATGCTGTTAGACTTCGGTGTACTGGTCTTCATTGTTGGGGATGCTACTTGACTTCGGTGTACTGGTCTTCATTGTTTGGGATGCTACTAGACTTTGGTGTACTGGTCTTCAATTTTGGGGATGCTACTAGACTTTGGTGTACTGGTCTTCATTGCAGGGGATGCTACTAGACTTTGGTGTACTGGTCTTCAATGTTGGGGATGCTATTAGACTTTGGTGTACTGGTCTTCAATGTTGGGGATGCTACTAGACTTTGGTGTACTGGTCTTCAATGTTGGGGATGCTACTAGACTTTGGTGTACTGGTCTTCAATGTTGGGGAAGCTACCAGATTTCTGTGTGCCGATCTATACTGTTGGGGAAGTTACTAGACTTCTGTGTCGGTCTATAATATTGGGGAAGCTACTAGACGTCTATGTGCCGGTCTATACTGTTGGGGAAGTTACTAGACTTCTATGTGCCGGTCTATACTGTTGGGGAAGCTACTAGACGTCTATGTGCCGGTCTATACTGTTGGGGAAGTTACTAGACTTCGATGTGCCGGTCTATACTGTTGGGGAAGTTACTAGACTTCTATGTGTCGGTCTATCATATTGCGGAAGCTACTAGACTTCGATGTGCCGGTCTATACTGTTGGGGAAGTTACTAAACTTCTATGTGTCGGTCTATACTGTTGGGGAAGTTACTAGACTTCTATGTGTCGGTCTATACTGTTGAGGAAGTTACTAGACTTCTATGTGACGATCTATACTGTTGGGGAAGTTACTAGGCTTCTATGTGTCGGTCTATCATATTGGGGAAGCTACTAGACATCGATGTGTCGGTCTATACTGTTGGGGAAGTTACTAGACTTCTATGTGTCGGTCTATCATATTGGGGAAGCTACTAGACTTCTATGTGCCGGTCTATAATGTTGGGGAAGTTACTAGACTTCTATGTGTCGGTCTATAATATTGGGGAAGCTACTAGACTTCTATGTGCCGGTCTATAATGTCGGGGATGCTACTAGACTTGTGTGTGACGGTGTAGAGACTTGTGAATGGGGCTTAACATGGGTGGGCTGCTCTATGCACTTGTAATTGTGGCTAGAAATGGGTCTACTGCTGCACTAATTTGTGGTGATCTAGAGACATCTGAATGCGGCTAAACTTTGATGTACCGCTGGATGCGGCAAAACTTGGATGTACCGCTCCACATACTTGATAATGGAGCCAGACTTTGATACGCGGGTCTATAGACTTCTGGAGGATGCTAAACATAAATGTGCTGTTTTACTAATGTAGAAAAAATGAGTGTATATGGATGTGCCATGGATTCAAGTTAAATTTGAATGATGGATATGTTGAGAAATATTTCATTAGATTTACAGTAGATATATCGTTAGATTGACAACAGTAACATTACACATAAAGGAAGAACTACACAAATGACGACGTCAAAGACGACACTTAATAACATACTCGTAACTTATGGGGCTGATGTGTATCCGTAAAGGCTCGCTGCCTGACTCGAACTTGTTGGCAATCGTGACGTTGTTTCCAAACAGGCAATATCGGGGCATTTTTCGGCCGACAACTCCAGCAAGTACCCGGCCAGTGTGAATTCCAACCCGCATCTGGGATTAGAAAATGGGATTCATGTCAACATGGATTTAGGGACGAGAATGGGACCAGAAGATGAGATTCATGCCAACAGGAATGTAGGGACGAGAATGGGACCAAAAGATGAGATTCATGCCAACATGGATTTAGGGACGAGAATGGGACCAGAAGATGAGATTCATGCCAACAGGAATGTAGGGACGAGAATGGGACCAGAAGATGCGATTCATGCCAACATGGATTTAGGGACGAGAATGGGACCAGAAGATGAGATTCATGCCAACAGGAATGTAGGGACGAGAATGGGACCAGAAAATGAGATTCATGCCAACAAGGGCTTAGGGACGAGAATGGGACAAGATTTGAGATTCATGCCAACAGGAATGTAAGGACGAGAATGGGACCAGAAGATGAGATTCATGCCAACAGGGGTTTAGGGACGAGAGGACAGCTTGATGTTTGTATTGTGCTAGTAAGGGGAAGTGACCGTCCCACTTTCAGAAAAAGCTATTTCTGTGCACCGAAGTGGTTAACACTTCATCATCGACAACAGTTTCTGATCTGGGGACAATAAGCATAGCATTATTGCGCATGACAGATGTAAATTCTATTTTTGTAGGGGGATTGTTATGATATAGTTGAATTACACCTTTTCGGTTTAATTAGAACTAAGTCGCTAATGTCAGGGGTCAAATGTTGTCCCATCACACGTCAGGCGTCACTTGTAACCACCACGTCGCGTGAGGGGTCAGTTGAAGTCTCACCATACGTCAGGGATCAGGTGTAGGACCCCATGTCCTGTCAGGGGTCGGGTTAAGTCTCATTAATGTTAGTGGTCTGGTGCAACCCTCACCTCACGCGAGGAGTCAGATTGTCTCACCAAACGTTAGGATTCAGGTGCAACCCTCATCTCACGGTAGGGGGTCGTGTTGAGTCTCACCACCCATTAAAGATCAGGTGCGACCATTACCTCACGTCAGGGGTCATGTTCAATCTCACCACCCATTAAAGGTCATGTGTAACCCCCACTTAACGTCAAGGTTCATTTATAGCATTACCTCACTGCAGGGGTCAGGTGTAAGCTTCGCCGCATGTCAGGGATCACATCAAACCTCACCTTGTTAGCCAGACCGTTGTCCTCGACAACAGCCTGTTTCCAAGACGACCAACGAGGAGGTCAGATGAGGATCTTGGCCAGCATATTTCTCCTGATCCTGGCTAACATTGTCTGATCAGTGTGTTTTGCCTGACCAGACGTTAGCTTAATCGTCCCACCTTGACATTAAACTTGACCCTCTTTTCGGGGTAGGACGCCAGTTTCATTCTTTAAATATGAAGAGATCGTCTTCTGGTATTTTTTTGTTTTGTTGCGTTCGCCTTATTTCTCTAATCCCCAAGGCGGTGTGCGTTCACTGCGTTTTTATTTTGCGCCTGTCGGCCCAGTGCATCCGACTTCAGCATGCATTTTATGTAAGGGTCTGCTTCCTCCTGCATTTTCTAAGGGTTTGCTTCCCCGGTGTAACGGCTGGTGCTGTGATGGGGATCGAACTCAGCACCTTCTTGTTGTGAGTCGTGTCACCGAACCACTAGGCCACGCCGTCCCCTCGTCTTCTGGTATAACACGACCACTTGCTATTCTTGGCCTGTGCTTTCTCCATATAAAGCATACATGTACTATTTGTAATTACAGAAATGAAACATATTTTTCATACAAAATGTTAGATTCTGATATGCCTGCCAAAGAAGAAATGAATGCCAGTTGAAGCATTACTACATAAAGATGATGCGGATAGTAATAACCTCACAGAAAGCCTGGTCAATTGAATTGGCCTGCTCTTGCTGTTGTGGTTTCTGCAACAACTTCATTGACATGATGACGTTGCCAGCCCTATGAATAACCTTCTTTAGTTGTTTTTTTACGTAGTGAATGACCGATTATGGTTTTATACCAATGCGTTTTATATGTCGCCGGCGTTTACTTGTCGGATTCTTCTACTTGTTCTTCTCGTCGTCTCCTTTAATGGACTTTGCCGGAGGTCGCGGGTTCTTCTTCTTCTTCTTCTTCTTCTTCTTCTTCTTCTTCTTCTTCTTCTTCTTCTTCTTCGTACGCAGTCAGACAGTAACCATTATTTTTTCGAAAAAAAGCAGCCGTCATCCTGAGGCTGTCGACACTGCCATATAGCTTGTCTAGTGTTGCCACTGGTGATGGCCACACCTGCTCTCTCTGATCCTCGTATGTCGGACAGTTTTGCAGCAAATGCTCAGCGGTCATTTTCCCGGTACCACACGGGCATTCGTCGGTGCCACCTATCTTCAATTTGTTGAATAGGTGGTATCTGAGTCTATTGTGGCCAGTGCGAAGTCTTCTTCTTCTTCTTCATCGTACGCAGTCAGACAGTAACCATTATTTTTTCGAAAAAAGCCGCGGTCATCCTGAGGCTGTCGACACTGCCATATAGCTTGTCTTGTGTTGCCACTGGTGATGGCCACATCTGCTCTCTCTGATCCTCGTATGTCGGGCAGTTCTGCAGCAGATACTCAGCGGTCATTTTCCCGGTACCACACGGGCATTCGTCGGTACCACCTATCTTCAATTTGTTGAATAGGTGGTACCTCAGTCTATTGTGGCCAGTGCGAAGTCTGAAGACAACGACCTGCTCTCTTCGGTTCAACTGGTAATAGGCATCCTTTTTGGTGTAGCCGGTATGTTCAGTTTCCCATTTGGTCATGTATCTGGCTTTAATAAGCCGTTTTGACTCTTCGTACGTCATACTAGTATCTGTTTGTGGTAGTCTTGCACCTTCTTTTGCCAGTCTGTCTGCCTCATCGTTGCCTTGGATGTTGCAGTGTGATGGGACCCACTGTACCACTACCCTTTTTGGTGCGGACTGCTGGCATAGTTGACAGAGTACTGCTCTTAAGTCATTAAGCTCAGTGTTTTTCTGGCTTTTTAGCGCTGTGACTACGGCCAGAGCATATGTAAGCAGGACTGTATGGCTTTCACTTTCTTTATGTGTCCCCATTTCTTCCACTGCCGCCCTCAGTGCCTCTGCCTCCGTTCTGAAATTGCTTGTGTACTTACCAGTAGCGAATGACAGTGTTATTTTTTTGCCATTTGGTAGGTTCAGGAATGCTCCTGCCCCTCCGTTCTGTGTAGTGTTTGTTACAGAACCGTCGGTGTATGCATGGGTCCAGTCCATGCTTGGGTAGTTTTTCGATATAAAGCTTAGGGTAGTATCTCTCCTTTCTTTTTCAGTCTGGCAGTTTTTGTTTCCAATACCTGGTATATTTTCTACCACCTCTGGAAATATATCCTGCCTCCAGGTAGGTTTTGTACAGTAGGGATGGGCTTTGGTGTTGTTAGTGCGTTTATGGGATCTTCGTGCATCTTTGCTTTGGCTATTTCTGCAAAGTTTCTCCGCTTTAGTTTCCCATTTCCCAAATTGTTTAGTCTCTGGTGCATTGGGTGGTCAGTCAGTCTTCTGAGTTTCTCTGATTGCAGCTGGGCTCTGCAGTCTCTTCTGTCGGCCATGGATTGCTGTTTTGTAATCTTTTCAAGTTCTACAATTGGCATTGACTTCATGCCTCCTGTTATAACTCTCATGGCTTGGTTTTGGAGTTTGCTAACTTTATCGAAGTTCGCTTTTGCTGCTGTTGTCCATGCCGCAATGCCGTACTCGAGAACTGGTCTCACTCTTCCAGTGTACAGTTTCTTTAGTTTACTTTCGTCTGCTACCCAGTTTGTGCCAGCAAGTTTCCTCATGATTGCCATTCTTTCTCTGGCTCTCATTCGGTTTCTCTCGATCTGACTTTTCCATGTCATGCGCCGATCAAATGTGACTCCCAGATAGTTTGGGTTGTCGTTTGGCTGCAGGAATTTGCCATTTAGACTTAATTTGGTGTTTTGGTCGCGGGTTCGAATCACGTGAAGACCAAGATTTTTCATGATCTCCCATGATCTCTGGGTAGTGAGACCGGACTCCCGTGTTTAGTGGAAAGCAGGTTGAATCCCCCTTGGCAGTTAGAAATCGAAAAATTGTAGGCTTAACGGCCAAAGCCCGGACAAAATTCAATATTTCTACGAGGCGTGTACAAATGAAACCAGACCAAACTGCAAGAAATAAACATCAAATGCACATGATGGCGTCACTTCTGATGTAAACAGCACATTCCAACAGTCAAGTTTGCAAAATGTCATTATCCTCCGACTCATAGTTTTCCCAGCAGACCGTTGAAAACATGGCGGGTGCGAAACGGAATCCGTCTACAGTTGATCAGCAAGCGATGATTCGGTTTCTGACAGCTGAAGGATGTCGACCAGTTGACATTCATCGCAGAATGCAGGCGGTGTATGGGGACACAAGTGTGTCGAAGACAACAGTGAAGAACTATGGGGTGATGGACGGGTTGGGGTGATGGGTGGGTTGGGGTGATGGGTGGGCTTGGGTGATGGGCAGGTTGGGGTGATGGGTGGGCTTGGGTGATGGACATGTTGGGGTGATGGGTGGGCTTGGGTGATGGGCGGGTTGGGGTGATTGGTGGGTTGGGGTGATGGGTGGGCTTGGGTGATGGGCGGGTTTGGGTGATGGGTGGGCTTTGGTGATGGGCGAGTTTGGATGATGGTTGTGTTGGGGTGATGGGTGGGCTTTGGTGATGGGTGGGTTCGGGTGTTGGGCGGGCTGGTAGAAAAAAAACAAGAGTGTTGAGGGGAAATAAATGGAGGGAGAGATGAGTGAGTTGAGTGAAAGATATGGGGAGGTTGAGGAGGGAAGCGATGATAGAGTTGTTGGGAATAATTGGGAGGATTGGAAGGCAAAGAGAGAAAGAGAGAGAGAGAGAGAGAGATGGCGCAATGGGGTGGGGATTAGGTGAGGTGTGAGGAAAACGATTTAAAAAAATGAACGTCTTTCATAATTATCCCGGGCAACGCCGCGTACCAAAGGTAATATTTTATATTCATACTCTTTTGATTTATTATTAATAACATATTTCCTATTTAACATTATCAGCACATTTTACACTTTATTTAAAGTTATTATAAACCCTATACATTTTTCCAGTGGACCTCATCAATGGGATTACCAGTGGACCTCGTCAATGGGATTATACACTGTGGATATATATATTTTTTTAAACGTTAATTAATGGTTGACTTCCTGTGATCTTGGAATGGCCGCTGTGCGTGCCTTTATGTAATGTTAAAAAAAAATAACACAATAGATACACTCCGCGTAATTTTTGCATATGAGTTAGAATTGATTTCACTTTGTACAATAGTGCACACGTAGTGGTGACGTTGTTAGCAAATAAAATATTAACAAAGGAAAGGCTAGTACGTCAAGCACATTGTGCAGACGATCGACATCTTGAAAGTACCAGATCCTACAGTGGCACGCTAGCGAATTTGATGACCATGGCATATAGTATCCTTAAAATAAAATGGAACAAGGCTCCAATGTTGGTTAAAATGAATAACTGTTTCTCATAATTCTTATCTTTCCTTCCAGTGGTGGTGGTTGAAATAGTCGGCGATAACACTTGACCGGAAGTGCCCTATCCGGTAATTAGCATCACCAGAGACAGTAGCCACGTCATATACAGCTGGCTGGCTAAATATTAGCAGCATGAGACCTAAAATCCCCATAATTGTACCTTCCCAAGTGAGCTGCAGGAAGGAAATCACCAACATTTACTATAAATAGTCAATTGTTAAAACGGGATCAAGATGCTAAGAAGCGCATCAGCTGCAGTGGTCAGCTACTCATAGCTGACTGCTAGCGCCAGGGACAGCGAACCAGAGCTGCCAAGACCTTTCTACACCTCCACGCGGTGATCCTGGATAACAGGTTGCAGCAAGGCAGACTGGCTAAGAAGAAGGGATCGAAGAGGGAATGCTAACCCGGTACTCAAAAAATGCTTGCTGAAGTCGTATGTGTTGGAACGAAAGGTGCTAAGCTTCATAACGAAAAGCTACCCAAGCATGGACTGGACCCATGCATACACCGACGGTTCTGTAACAAACACTACACAGAACGGAGGGGCAGGAGCATTCCTGAACCTACCAAATGGCAGAAAAATAACAGTCATTCGCTACTGGTAAGTACACAAGCAATTTCAGAGCGGAGGCAGAGGCACTGAGGGCGGCAGTGGAAGAAATGGTGACACACAGTGAAAATGAGAGCCATATAGTCCTGCTGACAGATGCTCTCGCCGTAGTCACAGCGCTAAAAAGCAAGAAAAACACTGAGCTTAATGACTTAAGAGCAGCACTCTGCAAACTGTGCCAGCAGTCCACACCAAAAAGGGTAGTGGTACAGTGGGTCCCATCACACTGCAACATCCAAGGCAACGAGGAAGCAGACAGACTGGCAAAAGAAGGTGCAAGACTACCACAAACAGATACCAGTATGACGTACGAAGAGTCAAAACGGCTTATCAAAGCCAGATACATGACCGAATGGGAAACCGAACATACTGGTTACACCAAAAACGATGCCTATTACCAGTTGAACCGAAGAGAGCAGGTCGTTGTCTTCAGACTTCGCACTGGCCACAACAGACTGAGGTACCACCTATTCAACAAATTGAAGATAGGGTGTACCGACGAATGCCCGTGCGGTACTGGTAAAATGACCACTGAACATCTGCTGCAGAACTGCCCGACATACGAGGATCAGAGAAAGCAGATGTGGCCATTACCAGTGGAACTGCAAGACAAGCTCTATGGCAGTGGCGAGATCCTCAGGATGACCGCCGCTTTTTTCGAAAAAATAATGGTTACTGTCTGACTGTGTACGCAGAAGAAGAAGAAGAAGAACGAAAGGTGCAAATATCGCAGTCAAGCTGCAAACTACGACACAACGCATTCCGTTCTCTGGACTACATTCTGCTACTTAAGCCCTTTCAGGGTTTGGTGCGGGAGATTAAGAACGAACGAAGCCAGCCAAGCAAATTGTTAAAACAGTTTTGGTCTAACTGACATGAGACTAAGTTGTATCCGATTAAATACCATGATTTCAGGTTACAAATACAGTAAAATAGTAAGTTTACCTTTTTTGTGTTCCCTGAAAAGGGAGTAAAGTGACCGGTTGCAGTAACTTAACTTAACTTAACGTCTTTATACTGGTTTAGAAGACCCTGCAGAGTCTGTATACAACCAGTTACATTTACATCACCTTGCTCTAAAAGCTATGCGCATCCAGTTTATTCTTAAATGCATTAACTGTCCCTGCCTCCACTTCCTCTCCTGGCAATGCATTCCAAGCAGACACCACTCTCTGACTAAAAAAATATTTCCTAATATCTAACCTGGACCTCTCTTTAGTCAGCTTGTAGCTATTCCCTCGTGTTATTGTAGGTGGCTGTATTTTAAAAAAACTTGTTATAGTCTAATTTATCGATTCCTCTGATCATCTTATAAACCTGTATTAAGTCACCACGAATTCTTCTCTCTTCGAGACTCTGTAGGCCGGTTTTTCTGAGTCGTTCCTCATAACTGTAATTCTGGAATCCCACTATCATCTTTGTCGCTCTTTTCTGTATTCTTTCTAGCATGTTTATGTCCCCTCTATGATAAGGACTCCACACCTGTACACAGTACTCCAATCTAGGTCTAACTAAAGCTTTATACAGTTTGACGATCACTTCCTTGCTCCTATGTTTAATATTTCTTTTTATCATACCTAACATTGCATTTGCCTTTTTCACAAAGTAGCTTTCCTAACACCCAGAGTGTGTTGATGTTAGGATCTATTCAATTGCATTTTTGATTCTCTCTCGTATTTGCAACTTACTGATCATATTGATTATATTTAATTGATTGATATTATTAATGTACTTCATTTGTACGTATGTTCCCCATCCGCCTTATTTATCTATTCACTAAGGCGGTGTGCGTTGCACTATGTTGTTATTTTGCTCCTGTCGACTCAGTGCATCCAAATTCGCCGTGCATTTATGTAAGGGTCTGCTTTCTCCTGCATTTTGAAGGGCTTAATTCCACGGGGTAACGGCCGGTGCTGTGATTGGGCAGCGAACCCAGCCCCTGCAGTTTGTGAGCCGTGTCACTTAATCACTAGGCCCCACCGTTCCCTATTTGTATGTATAATACTGCTAATTTAGGGGTGAATTAATATCTTGGTATAGACACGATCTGAGACACTCATACAGACATCCAATTAAGAATACAAAGACGAAAGGTGCTTTTATTGCTTGAAGGAATTTGTGAAAATCGAAAGAAATTAAGTCCGCCACAAAATACAGATCTTCAAATCAAATGTCAAGTCCGTCCTATTGTGTGGCTCTGTGATAGGGAAAACAAAGGAATGACCCTAAAAAAGGTCCAAAAGCCCATATATGGATTATTGAAAAGAAGGAATAAAATGATATGATTTGTCGCTTATATAAAACTGTGCGAAAGAGTCCGACAGTTTCCAGAGGGACTAGACGTAAAGAGAAGGAGATGGCAATAACTAGGGTACATTTGACTGAAACCGGCTGATAGATTTCATGCAGTCGCTGTTCTGGAATCCTCATGGCAAGAGAAGTAGGGGCAGACATACTTTTATGGAGAAGGAAAGTCGAGAGAAGCCTGAAGATGGCAAGAAATGCGTTGGGGAAAAACGGTGGGGGTGGGGAGGAGGGGGGAGGAGGAGGTGGAGGGGAGGGGGAAACTGGAAAGGATGATGCATGTAGGAAAAACGCAGAGAGTAGTTGTTGAGGATCTATGTTCCACAGAGAGTTAAAGGGTTTTGATTGATTTGATGAGCAATTTCAGAGCGGAGGCAGAGGCACTGAAGGCTGCAGTAAAAGCAATGCTGACAAGCGAAAGCAATGAAAGCCAGATAGTCCTGTTTACAGATGCCCTGACCGTGGTCACAGCACTAAAAAGCCAGAAAAATACTGAAATGAATGATTTAAGAGCAGTACTCTGTCAACAATGCCAGTAGTACGCACCAAAAAGAGTAGTGGTACAGTGGGTTCCATCCCACTGTAACATCCAAGGCAACGAGGAGGCAGACATACTGGCAAAAGAAGATGCAAGACTACCACAACCAGATTCTAGTGTGACCTACGAAGAGTCCAAAAGGTTTATTAGGGCCAGATACATGGCCAAATGGGAAACAGAACATACTGGCTACACAAAAAATGTTGCTTATTACCAGTTGAACAGAAGAGAGCAGGTCGTGATTTTCAGATTCCGCACAGGCCACAACAGACTGAGGTACCATCTATTCAATAAACTGAAGTTAGGTGGCACTGACGAACGCACCTGTGGTACAGTGAAAATGACCGCTGAACATCTGTTGCAAAATTGCCCGACATACGAGGATCAGAGAAAGCACATGTGGCCATCACCAGTGCCAACACTAGACAAGCTCTATGGCAGTGTCGACAGACTCAGGATGACAGCTGCTTTCTTCGAACAACTTCAAGTTGACGTCTGACAGCGTACGAAAAAGAAGAAGAAGAAGAAGAAGAAGAAGAAGAAGAAGAAGAAGATTGATTTGATGTAAGGGTTCCTTGAGAGCAGAACGCCTGCTGAAGACGGGTGTGCCGGATCGAAAAGTGCAAATATCGCAGTCAATCTGTAAACTAGCGACACAATACATCCTATTCTGCGGACTACATCCTGTTACATGTAAAGCCCTGTTCGGGGCTTGGTAGTTGGAGATTGAGAACGAACACAGAAGAAAAAGAGAGCAGAACATTCATCCGAAGTCTCCTCAGAGACAAACGATTGAGACAGGGTGTCTTATGTGGACAAAGCTGATCGTTGGTGCGGTTATAACAGTAAAGAAAAATCTTGGAATGGTCAGCGTTCGAATGAAATACGAGACCTCCCAGATAATAGATTCCGCCGTGTCAAGTCTGGACAAATAAGTTGACTTGATTTAACATCTGGTCGGGATATTGACCTTCCGTGTAGCTGGCCCGACTAATGTAGAAGACTACCTTAAGTTTGGAGTTAGCCTCTCTCTCCCTCTCTCTCTCTCTCTCTGTGTCTCTCACGTCCACATACACACAGACATACACTCACAAGCACAAGGCAGGGACATGTTTTGTAGCAGCTTGATCTGTACTTGCCAGCAGCCCAGATGTGAAGTGACGTATACAGAGCGTGACCTGGTCAAAGACGTGGCCTTCTTCAGCACAAAAAAGCTAATCCCGTAGCAGACACTGCTGTCGTGGATGACGTGTTTGCGATTTCATTGTAGAAGGCGTCAGCTTTTGTGAGTTGGGGTGATTGTTACTTGTGTCTTAATTTCCCACAAACAGAGTTTCCCGGGGTTCTATCGTACGTCACGGCACATTCCATTTCGGGTTATGGGGAGGACTGGTCAATTAATTTTATTTTAAATAAATAAGTACAGCCTTAGATAAAGGCGGAAGTGAAGAAAGATGGTTATATTCCGTTTTGCGAAGGCTTAGGGTTATGGTTAGGTTTAGGGTTAGGGCTAGATAACATGGTTTAATTACATCGTCTGACAACATGGATAATGTCATGCTGCTGTAGAACCTGGATGCAACTCTGCTTATCATGGACCAACGTTGACAGATTCCAGAAATTCATGGCTGCCATGATATGAATAAGCGGCAGAATAAGCAGAAATTCTCGTCTATTCTCGCAGAATGTTAGACACCCCCAAGAGTTACAAAATAGAATATTCTTTGACGTCGGTGCTAAAAAATATATTTTTTATTTGGGGTGAATTAAGATGATCGTCAGTTGTGAGAGTTCATCGCATTGAGATGCGCGTGCCTCACCTCTCGACCACAGCGACCCAATTAGCGATTGTGGCTTCATCAAATATTTTGCCAAACTAGAGCACAAATCAAGTAAGTATATTTGACTTGGTTTGGCTTCGTTCGTACTCAATATCCCGCTACCAAACTCTGAAAGGGCTTAAGTAACAGAATGTAGTCCAGAGAACGGAATACGTTGTGTCGTAGCTTACAGCTTGACTGCGATATTTGCACCTTTCGGTCCAACACATCCGACTTCAGGAAGCATTTTTTTAGAACCGGGTTAGCATTCCCTCGTCGATCCCTTCTCCTTAGACAGTCTTTCCTGCTGCAGCCTGTTATCCAAGATCACAGCGTGGAGGTGTAGAAGGGTCTTGGCAGCTTTGGTTCGCTGGCCCTGACGCTAGCAGTCAGCTATGAGTCGCTGACCGCTGCAGCTTATGCGCTGCTCATCATCTTGATGCCAAGTAAAGGTATATTTGAACACGAAGCGTTACAGACTGGAGCATCGACGAGTAAAGTTCGAGGCTAACGCTAACAATACAAGCTTTCAATAGTAAAACTAGATTCTTCTTCTTCTTCGTACGCTGGTTACAGCGATATACGTTGCACTGTGTTACTATGTTAAGCCTGTGGCCCAGTACATTCGATTTCAACAGGCGTTATTGTAGGGATGCCCTCCTTAGCCTTTGGCTGTCCCCACCAGCCTATCTGCAAGACAGCAGTTGTTTTTTGTCAGAGTTGTCTCTATTAGGGAAGTTGTCTAGCAGGACTATCGAGCCTTCCCCACTCGTGTCTATAAGGTGTGGCAATGATATGATATAATGGACTGTATGTACTAGTTTTTCAAGTATCTCGGAAGAGAGGCAGTCCAGTGTGTCTGTGTTCCAGGATCGTCACGTCCTGCAAGAACGTAGCATATGCATGTGAGTGAGGTATCTCCTTGCTCCTTTTATTTTCTCGGCTCATCTGCAGTGATGGTACGTCTAGCATTCCCCGCCACCTGGGAGTTTGTCACAATAGGGCAGGGGTGCAATGTCCGCTGGCCTGCATCTCTTCTGCGTCCATTGGGATGACTGATAGCAGACAGAGATAGAGAGCGAGGCAGGAGTGCATTTATCCAGGGGACAAGCCTGGTCATGGCACGGAGATGTTGTTCGCCTGGTGTGCGGACATATCTCATGATCAATGGTTTAGTCTCAACAGTTCGAAGTGAGGTGGCTGCTCTACTGCTTACGACACTCAGACGGAGAACTAAGTCTTCTACTAGTGGTTTCACACATCATCGCCGTATGGGGTGAATATCGGGCAGCCTCTCGCCCGCTTTGATCGGCGGACGGCAGAGACTTCTTTCTGCGGCTCGACCGGGTCGCGCTGAGACGCGAGCCCCAACCATATCGTAGCCTCCCATCGCAGTGGTGCTGAGATTTAGGGCAGGATTCCGGCTTAGAGGCTTTCGGTCGTAATCCCTCAGATGGTAGCCTCGCACCATTGGCTTATCAGCCAAGGGCGTGGACCAAATGTCTGCGACCTGCGATTCCTAAACTAGACTCAAATTATCTAAATACAAAACAGAAGCACGAAATGACATGGCAGTCATGCGTGCGATGTGTGTTCTGCTACATCAACCGCAAACATTCGTCACACCAGTTCGAGCACGGAGCCGACCATTCCCGTTCGCTGCTAGAATCAAACGCACAGACACATCAATACTATTCAGGTAAAATCATGCAGCCATATTCTTATATCAGTATTGCCTTAAAGGATGAAGTGTTTCGAGGCCTAGGTTTTTTGTGTGACTTGGAGGCTTCTACTGCAGTCCTTACTTCATTAAAATGTTAAATTTGGGGACTGCTGATAGCGACATAACTTCGATACGTTAAGGCAAAATACTTTTTGACGGATTTCATTTAATTAGATATATGACATTAACTGCAGTGTAAGGGATAGACCACTGTAACTGTCCAGTCATGTTGTTAACGGCGGCTGTAAACGGTTTGTCTGCGGCTAGCAACCTCTTTATGCAAGACGAATTGCTACGCAAACCACACCAGCAGAACAATGCGTGTAAGTGTTTTTATACCGACTTTATAGAAAGTAGCAGCTGCAGTAGTTACCATATGCTTCAGATGGAACGAGAAGAACATGCATAAGGATGTGCGCTCGTGAAGGCATTCTGGAATAGTTGTGTCACAGTCACATTATGGGTAAAGTTAAATGATTCTTTGCTCCTGCCTGGAGGTTTCTTCCATCCGATAATATTAACTAACTTGGCGAGCATGTGAGAACGATTTGGATGCAGGACGAAGAGCGCAATGGTGAACTTAATGCTTTTTGTTTCAGGTGAGAAGTAACCCATCAGATACAGTGGTACAGTGACTAAGAATGTAGTACAGTGACAAAGAATGTGGTACAGTGACTAAGAATGTGGTACAGTGACTAAGAATGTGGTACAGTGACTAAGAATGTGGTACAGGGACTAATAATGTGGTACAGTGACTAAAAATGTAGTACAGTGAATAAGAATGTGGTGGTACAGTGACTAAGAATGTAGTACAACGACTAAGAATCAAGAACTTTTTGACCTAACATGTTAATTGTGGCGCGGAAAGAACACTAACATTATAGGACAATAACACTTGATCTGAGTATGAACGAAGAGGCAGATGAAGAAGAAAAATAAGAAAAATAGAAGTGAAAAAACGGTGGAAAATAAGGAAAAGAAAAAAATAGAGCAAAAATAAGGAGAGAACAACAAGAAGCAGACAAAAGGAGAATAAGAAAAGGAAGAAAGAGAAGAAGAACAAAAAGAAATGCTGTCGTGCAAAATGATGAGGAGTATTCATAGTAGCAACTATACAAATGACGGGTGAAAACAACATTTACAGAAGATATGGTTCACAAATTCCGCACTGATTTGAAGAGATTGTTGATCTGTCTATAACTGCCAGATAAGCTAGAAAATAAAAACATCTTTGCTGTATTCATCTATGATTTCTATAGGAACCCCTACATGTCTTTCGGGATACCACTATAGACTTTTCGCGGAATCACTAGCGACTTTTCGCGAGACCACTAAAAACCTTTCACAGAACTACTAGCGACGTTTCACGCGACCACTAATAACCTTTCACAGAACCACTTGCGACCTTTCACGAGACCACTAATAACCGTTCACGGAACCACTAGCGACCTTTCCCAGAACACTGGTTTCGAAAACCTTCACTAGACTATATATGTCCTTCACTACAACAAAACGTATAGACAGATGGAACACTTTGTATGACACTAAACAACAACTAACAAACACGTGCTGATACCATTTCATGACATCGGGCCGAAGGTCAAGAGCCTGATGCTGTTAGATCCGTAACAGAAACAACAATTTCATTCCGACGCAATATGAAGATACCTAACATATGTTAACACAAAGAGGATTGGCAAGTAGTAATAACCGACACTAAACAGAATCAATCAGCTGGAACATGTTAGGGATGTAGAACGGCTGCTCATTCTTTTCGTTCAACGCCCGCTCTGGTAGTCACCATCTTTTGTTTTCTTTTACTCAGATCTAATCTGTCTATTTATTTCGCTAGACGTTGTTCATGCGTAATATTGCAATCTTTTTCTATTGGTCGTCTGTGTGAACGCTGATATTTTCAATCCATGCCTCTCTACTGTTTATTTAACGATATTAATCCATATTTTCATTAGTTTCCTCTTGCTATTAGACGATCGAACGGCTGGAAGGCTTGGAGACATTTAGTATCAATATCTTCAACGTTCGTTCTGAAAAGGATGTTCTGTTACGCTGTGTCGTAGTTTACAGCAAAGCTGCGATATCTGCGCCTTTCGGCTCGATACAACCGATTTCGGCATACTATTAAGGGGGCAGTGTTGGCCTTCCCTCTTCGATCCCTTTTCTTTTAGACGAGCTGTAGAGGGTGCAGCCTGTTGTCAGGGTCACCATTAGGAGACGGAGCATTGTCTTGGTCAGTTATCGGCCACCGACCCTGACACAATTATCCTGAAACGAATCGCTGGCTGCTAGCAGTTCATTCATTACCACATCTTTGGTACTAATATGACCAAAGACTTCGGTATCATTTTCCTCCGGCGCCACATGCCTTCACAAACGCTCCTCCTTATGCATCTTCTTCTCGTTCCATCTGAAGCATATGCTAGCTACTGCAGCTGGGTAATTTCTATAAAGTCGGTATAAAAACACTCACACGCATTGTTCTGCTGGCGTGGTTTTTGTAGCAATTTGTCTTGCATGAAGAGGTTGCTAGCCGCAGACACAACCGTTTGCAGATGTCGTTAACAACATGACTGGACAGTTACTGTGGTCTATCCTTTACACTGCAGGAAACTCACCTGCTGTTCCGATTTGACTTGATATAAACGTTAGCCTTGACTTAGATTCCACAAAACAATTTGATCAAATTTCGCATTGGACCCTGAAGCGAATTTACACAAAAAATGGCAAGGAAAATGACAAAAACTGTTGACACTAGCCAGACAAACTATCAACCGCTAGTGTTTTTGTGGCGGGAAATTGCAAACCCACAGGCGCATACAGGTAAAACGTGACATGTCCTAATTATATTATAGAGTTAACTATGTTATTATGCAATTTCAGATAAAAAGTTTACGCTGTGTTAGTGTGTACTGGAATAATAGAAGAGTTCCGTTAAATATGAAGAAAGAAAGATTTATGTTAGAACCGTTTGTGTGGGTCACATGACCTGTCACTTGAGAGCAAAGAGCAGCACAACTACGTCCTATCAGGAAGGTCGTTATAGGTGGACAAGGAGAGAAGTGCATTGGATTAATGTTTACTGTGTAGCCGAATCAGTATCATATAACTCCAACAGGTCAACAGTACAGCATCATCTTTCAACAAATGACGAAGTGTAGATATGCGAATGATTTATGTAGTCCGCTGACTGTAAACACTCATGACTCATCATCATTGTTCGTACTAGGTTAAGTTTGGCATTCGTGGAGTGTCATGATTGCTGATTGAAACACCAATGTGTCGTCATCAAACACGTGGTTATTAATGTACTTGTTTTCAAAAAATCTAACGTCAGCCGGGTACAAATATTGAGCGAACGTTTTGCGTACAAATTTGTGTCCAGACATTTATGTAATTATAAAGTACTCAAGAAAAACATATATGCCGTTCTCAAGTTTTACATAGACAGAAGAATAGGACACACATCTTATAACTACTTGACGCTGCTAGTTAATCAATACTCAGTTTTTAAATTCAGTTCAACAGTATCGAGCTGAGATGGAAAGCTACCCAGCTCTCTTGGTGCAAAATGATAACTCAGTTCTTAGAACCAATCGTATTCGATTGTAGGGTACTATTAGTCCGAATATGACCAGTTAACTTATTTCACTATTCTACACTGAATCATTTACAAATTGAATATTTGGCGCATCCATAAACTTGTCTAGTCAGTGTGGATACATTCTTTTCCTTCGACTAGAATTCCTAATTTGTTACCTTCCAAACGTCCTCTGTGCTTGCATAATCCACGACATCTCGCATCTGATCTTTGTTGTGTTGAACTCTGCTTGATTATTCTCATGAACTCATCTTCCTCAGTAATGCACCTGTCTTATTAATACACGCCTAAACATGTACCTGATCGATTTTATTGTTCAAGTTAACAAGTTGTCGCGAGAAAAATTCGAAATACGTTCCAGGAAATTAAGAAAGTACTTTTACGACAAGCATCATTATGTAGTTAGTGAATTATGCGAGAGATTTCTAGTGACATCTTGCTAGAGGCGCAGGTCCAAGTGTGAAGCCCAGGCACAGCCGACTAGAATGAAGATGGATGTTCGCCACAAGTTGAAACAGATTGTGTCACTGCGTGTTGTATCACAGAAAGGAGATTTTTGTTTTGTTTTGTTTTTTGTGTGTTTTTGTTGCTTTCGCCGTATTTCACCAAGGCGGTGTGCGTTGCACTGTGGTTTTTATTTTGCGCCTGTCGGCCCAGTGCATCCCACTTCAGCATGTATTTTATGTAAGGGTCTGCTTCCTCCTGCATTTTCTAAGGGTTTGCTTCCCCGGAGTAACGCCGGTGCTGTGATGGGGATCAAACCCAGCACCTTCTGATTGTGAGCCGTATCACTTAACCACTAGCCCACGCCGTCCCCCTAGAAAATAGACTAAACCAGTGTCTGTGCTCAGGCGTGAGTGTGATAATTATTAATTATTTTTGAGCGTGATAGATACTGACCGATTTAGAATGTCCCATTGAGGAGATAAACAGTTTATTAACAACTTAACAAGCATAATCAAAGAAGGGGAAACACATTTTGTTTTGTCTGTAAATAGTTTTCCCGAGGGGTCCACCGGGATCTTCGCATTTGACAAGGACACGAATAGCACTACTACCCCACAGAGAGAATGCCATACGAGGCGACTAACTGTGTGACATGGCATATCACCGGCCATGGTTTGTTTAGAACAGCATAGATGGCGAGTAACAGACTGCGGGTTTACTTTACTTTAGTGTTTGAGTTCATTAATATGGACTCGCACATCAGTTAACCACCCTCCTCTGGACTTGTCCCAACGAAAGGGAATAATAAGATGCTCGAGCCTAGCCAGATAAGCAAGAAATCCTTCTCCTGGATTCATCCAGCTCATACCAGAGCTGGAATTAAATACGCTCAACAGACTTTGTTGAAGACTGAGACGCAAGACAGGACATCATCTTGTACACCATCTTGGTGCGAAGCTGTGGCCTAGTGCAATGAAGTCTTCTAACGTTTTATCCCCCACAGCAGTATGGTATTTGTCGCCAGCGAAAGTTTCAACGTACCAAACGAAGCGTGCGCAGAAGACCACATGAACATTTCTGATAGTAAACCATTTCTGAAAGCTCTTTCACGTCAATTGAAACATCAATACATGACTTTATTTAGGAAGCCGCAATCAAGCTGTAAACTACGACACAACGCATTCCGTTCTCTGGACTGCATTTTGCTGCTTAAGCCCTTTCAGGGTTTGGTAGTGGGAGATTGAGAACGAACGAAGCCAAGCAATTTAGGAAGCTCTTTCCAATGCAAACAGTTACAAAACAACTCATATTAGAAACACATTGTATATAATGATTCCGTGGCGAAGTGGTTAAGCCGTTGGCTTCGTGATCAGGTGGTGTGAGTTCGACTCCGGACTCCGCCATCTTTTTCACGGGTGTTTGATGAGGAGTCCCTGCATCTCGTAGTCGCCCCCCTAGTCGTCTTGTCCTTGACTTGCCACTGGGGTCGGGCGGCACGAGACGAGAGAGTGAGAATAAAAAGTAGCGCAGTTAATCCTTACTAAAAATAGGGGTAGCAACATAAATTATGCCATCATCGTCCACGATGGACGGCGGCCTTTGCCTTTGCATATAATGGATTAGAATGGGTTTCGATTGGGTATGCATGGAGAACACGGATGTGAACTTGTACATTAAACAGAAGTCAAGGTTAAAAAATGGGCATGGGGTATTAGGAATAACTTGTCACGAATACAATGTATAAAGGGAGACTCATTTTGTTAACAAATTTCCTCCAACTCTAAATGCACACGTTTAAAGTGAGAGAAAGAGAACGTACGAATGATGAAATCTGTCTGAGAACAGTATGAACTATTGAGGCGTAGATGCTAAGTGATATTCGAAAATATCATGTATAATATAAATTAACAAAATCACTGCAGGACAAATTGAGAGTCGCCTAGGCCTGTTTTGAAAGACGCTTGGTCGGAATCACTCTCCGGAACCAACGTATACAAAAGCTCTACAACTCCGATTGACAATGATTGTCAATGGTTAATGATGCGGTAATGTATAGTAAAGGTAATGTATAGTCAAGGTAATGTATAGTCAGGATAATGTACAGTAAAGGTAATGTATAGTAAAGTAATGTATAGTAACGGCAATGTATAGTAACGGTAATATTTAGTAAAGGTAATATATAGTCAAGGTAATATATAGTGAAGGTAATGTATAGTAAAGGTAATGTATAGGAAAGGTAATGTATAGTAGAGGTAATGTATAATAAAGGTAATGTATAGGAAAGGTAATGGATAGGAAAGGTAATGTATAGGAAAGGTAATGTATCGTAGAGGTAATGTATAGAGACAAGACAAAATATAGATGGGCAGGTCACATGTTTCGACGAAGCACGGTGACAGCAATCTGGTACCCCTAAGGTAAAAAGAGACGGCGGGGAAGAATTCCATTGCGTTTGTCCGAATCCCTTGCTGTACACACATCATCCGATACGCCTCTGGAAGAGGGCTTACCATGCACTGGACTCCGTGCTCCAAGACCGGGTCCGCTGGAGACGAAGTTGGGATCCACAGCTAAGCCCAGGAACGGATCATCAAAATCAAGATATCAATTCCCCACTACAATTACAGTACCTGTAATTATGCAAATATATGTATGTAATAGCATTTTGTTATTCTAAACACGCAAAATTTTGTATCCCATTTTATGTAGAAGTAATTGTTTGTTAAAAAATCAGGTCCAGTTGTAAAATTACATTAATCTCAGTTGAAATTCGTTTACTTTAATAATTTAACAATATAGAATGCAGAAACTATAGAAAATACACATTTTCTTATGTTGTGCCGTGTACTTTTATTATATGCAAAAAAAAAACAACATATATGTGGGATGTTAGATTTTTATTTAAAATTTTTTTTTAAAATCAATAAAATATTGAAATAATTACTTTTTAATCCAACCACTTCACGACCACATAACTTATGTTTTAATTATAATCAAATGTTCGTGTTTTCATTTTAATTTAGATCACAATCTTGTCTGTTATGTTGAATCATCAATAACCTCATTAATAGACACATTCTTCAGGCGCATGTATTTTTTCTACCCCTCTGCAAAGTAAACACTGACATTTCTTCCCCCTCCCCCCCCACCACCACCACCCGCGCTTCCCTGATTAACAGACGCAATCGGCGCGCCATTGTATGGCAAATTCTAAGGACGCGGTCCTAAACCTACAGCATGTTTTCCAAGTTAGCTGTTAATATGTTCAGAAAACCTCAGAGCAGAATCTATGCCCCCCCCCCCCCCCACCCCCTGCGAGCACTGAGAATACTACAAACAGAAAGGCAACCACCAACATAAATAGCTGTTTTTACATACTGCAGAGTACTATAAGAGGCAATTAAAAACCAAAAAAAAAAACCAAAAAAAAACAACGAACCACTGTTATCAGAGATAGAGCAGAACTAGGAAAACTCCAGAGATCCTGAAACAATATCGCTCCAGTGGCTACCCTCCCATTGCGGAATCACGGGAAACGAGAGAGCTGATGCTCTGGCAAAAGATGTCAGCAAAATGGCCCAATTTAATCATCGAGTACCATACAGATAGATCAAGAACATCATCAGAAATTAGTATAAACACAAATGGAGAGAAGACAGAAACATAAGCAGTACAAATGACCCAATTCACTATCTCAAATGAAATCAACAGACTACCTTATTTCGCCTGAGAACTGGACACTGCAGACTCCTAGTACATCTATACCGACTGAAGATCTCACACCCCGATGTGTGCCCGTCTGGATCAGGAGGCCAGAACCATGAGCACATTCTACAGGAATGCCCAATCTATAGGGAAAAGAGATAGCAGACCTGGCCCGAGGGTGCGGAGCTGAGACAAAAGCTGTGGGGCACCCGCTCCGACCTGGTGAAGACTACAGACATCATCATGGCGAATGGCCTGCAGATATAGCATGACCAAAAGATCATGAACGCAAAGAAGAAGAATGTGTTCAGACTGGAAGTTGAGTCCAAACTTTCTAATGTGGGTCTAAAAGTTTTGTGCTGAAGAGTAAAGAATAAATCGAATGTAATCTGCAGGGCAAATTATTGTAGGTTTGGTCGGACTGTGCATATAATTGTCCATCTCAATACTTCTAACAGGGTACTACAGAAGCTAACTCTGCATCAACAAATACATTCTTGTACACAGACTACCTGCAAGGACACTAATTAAAGAGGTATCCCGCCATGCTCTTAATGGATTAACAGAAGGACCAGATGATCCGAGTTCTAACCAGACGGTCGAGTAAGAGATAGGGGCAAGTACGAGTTAGGGGCCGAACAGAACAAAGACGTTTGGGGTCACATCTTGATCATGATGACTCGTCCATGAACTGCGGGTCCCAACTTTGTTTCCAACGGACGCTGTCTTGGACACCTGAAGTCCAATCAGTGGTAAACATTTCACCAGAGGCGTCTCGGATCTTGTTGGGGACAGCAAGGGACAATGACCAAAACACTTTAAGGTCTTCGCTGCGTTCTCCCTGTGCCACGTGGATACTAAATTGCTGACGCCGTGCTCCATCGGCGATCGTTTCGTCGTAACACGTGACCTGCTCATCTATGTTTTACCTTGTCTGCATCGATTACCGCATCATTCATCGAGGTAACAATCAGATACTTTGGTTTGCACATTACTTAAAATAGCAGATATATCTAAGGGTCAAATAAGTGCGATATACATAATCGGGTGGGATGTGAGGACTGAGAGAGAGATAATATATATATATATATATATATATATATAGAGAGAGAGAGAGAGTGAGAGAGAGAGAGAGAGAGTGAGAGAGAGAGAGAGAGAGAACGATGACGAATAAGAAGTGCATAATATTGCTTCAACAAGTAGCAACTCCCCCCTCCCCCTCCGCCACCTTCCCTTCGCTATAGACGAGATCTGGCAGAGCGCTGTTTCGAATGGTCATGGTGGAGTTTGACCACAAATGCCTTGGCGAACATTATTATTATTATGATATAGATGTCAGGGATCAAGATGCTGAGCAGTGCATGAGCTGCGGTGGTCAGCGACCCATAGCTGACTGCTAGCGCCAGGGCCAGCGAACCAGAGCTGCCAAGACCCTTCTACACCTCCACGCGGTGATCCTGGATAACAGGCTGCAGCAGGGCAGACTAGCTAAGGAGAAGGGATAGAAGAGGGAATGCTAATCCAATACTCAAAAAATGCTTGCTGAAGTCGGTTGTGTTGGACCGAAAGGTGAAAATATCGCAGTCAAGCCGTAACTACGACACAAGGCATTCCCTTCTCTAGACTACATTCTGCTACTTAAGCCTTTTCCAGGGTTTGGTAGCGGAAGATTGAGAACGAACAAAGCCAAAGCCCATATTGATGTCAAAGTAGAAAATGTAAAATCATAAAGAAAACGAAGGAAATGAGAAAGATTAACAATCAGAAAAGGGAGTCACTCAGCTGAGTACCTAACATAACGAAGACCTAACATAAAGAAGACCTAACATAATGCAGATATAATATTATGCAGACATATCAAAATGAAGACCTAACATAATTATAACCTAGCATAAGGAAGACCTAACATAAGGAGGACTTAACGCAATGAAGACCGAACATAACGAAGATCTAATATAACGAAGACCTAACAAAAAGAAGACCAAACATAAAAAGAACTAACTTAATGAGACAAAAGACATAACACAATGTGACTAAATATCTCAGATAATGAAGACCTAAGATAATGAAGACCTAAGATTATGAAGACCTAAGATAATGAAGACCTAAGATAATGAAGACCTGCTACACGGAAGACCTAACATAATGAAAATTTAACATAATTGAAAACCTAAAATAATGCAGTTTACAACATTTCATTCCATACAGTATTACTCGTTCTGGGACAACTTCAACTGTAACCCACTCAAACAGAGCGTGGTCGCTGCTTGTAAGAATTTCCTAAGAGCAGTATATTCCAATTCCTATAAACACTATGTATTAAAATTCTCTCGTCCAAAACTCAATTACAAAACTCATTTACAAGACTCATATTCAAAACTCCTTTACAAAACGTTCCTTCTCATAGCTGTCTTTGTCTTCGTATATAACACCTTCTCTCTCGCGATGTCTCTCTCTCCCTCCCCCTATCTCTCACTCTTTCATTCTCTTTTCGTTCCCCTACCCTATCCCAGATCCACACTAAAAATGGTACCATGTACCGATAACGATGAAGCCAAACTACTCACAAAAGAAAAGCCACAAATCTATAACCAGTATTGGAAATCTACCACAGCCATACAATTAACCAATTATAGATTGATCGGAAGTAGGTTATAGTGTTTACCGCCTCCTTAAAGTACGCATAATTTGACAGTCAAGGTGGCGGTTGACGTCAGCTCATTAGAGCTGTCTAACAACCGGACGTCACAAGTATAGGTTATAAGTTAGGCCACAGGTTTTAGGTGTGATTCCGCCTATGTCATCAACAACCTCGGGTATGAGTGCTATTATCAGCTCTTGAACTCAGCTGAAAGATGATCTGCAAAGTTACCAGATAAACCTGAAACAAACTGTACAGATTTGGAAGGAAAAGATGTTATTAATTCTATTTTCTGTTCCGCTCAAAATTTCAATACGATAACTATTGGTACTTGTTTGACTAACGTGGTTTGATTTTTGAAGATGTTTGATATTTGTTCATGTTTCGTCTATTTTTGTATGTATGCAATCATATTGAATATTTCCTGTATGGTTCGCCCTTTGTCACAAATGGCATGCCGTGTCTCACACTTTCCTGGCACGGTGGCGAACCGCTCATTTTACATTATTCCTTTGGACGCTCTACAATCGAAATTGGCGGTGTCTCTAAAACCCTTTCTGTGGAGGTGTGCCTTGAGTCAGCAATGTCTCATTCTGAGTCTGAAGATCTTTGTCTGTCCATTTCTACCAAGTTTGTCTATGCTGTCATTTTCGTGCTTGTATTCTTTGTACTTGTCTCTCCATTCCGTTCTCATGGATCGTTTTATGATTTTCTTTGTTTCTTTAATGCTCTGTGGATGGCGAGTTTGCGTGCTGCCATTTCTGGCTTTTGCGAGCTCATCTGCATTCTCGTTTCCAAGGAGCCCAAAGTGGGCCGAAATCCAATGCACGACTAGATATGTTATTTAGGACAGGAATACGATGCTGTATTTTATTTCGTATAAAAGTCTATCTTGCTTCGGGGTTTGAGATGGCTTGGAGTACGCTCCTGTTAGAATGACCGTTTTCCTTGCAGTTATGTTTTGGCTGATAAGAACCTGCGCTGCTTAATGAACAGCTGTTGCTTCAGCTCTGAAATTGGCACAGGTCTCTCCTGCTGGTATGGATGGTTTTAATGCGATTTGGTGTGGGATATGATTTGGGAAACCCATGTAGTCCCTGATAGTTCATAACTGTTGATGATGTACATAGTCAAACACTTTGGTGTAGTCTATGAAACAGCTGTGTAGGTAAATTTTAAATTCTTTGCACTTAAAAAAACCCAGCATCTTAATGTTTAGTATGTCGCCTATAGTGTGTTTTCGTGTCCGAAATCCAGCCTGTACTTCGTGAATTTATGTGTCCAGCTCTAGCTGCATTATTTTATTTGTAATCTTGTTCTCGATCTTGATGACCCGTTCCTCAGCGTAGCTGCGGTCTCAACTTCGTCTCCAGCGTACCCTGTCCTGGGCCACAGAAGTCCAGTGCTAGGAAAACTTCTCCAGAGGCATCTCTAATGTTGTAGCGTACAGAAAGGGAGTCTGACCAGCGGATTGGAGGTCTTCCCCGCAGTCTCTTCTTACCTCGGGTGTACCAGACTGCTGTAGCTGTGCTCTATCAACCATCGTTTCGTCGCAAGATGTGACCAGCCCATCTAAATTTTGGCTTGTCTGCATGAATTACCACATCCTTCACAAGGGACAATCGTCTTATGTCAGAATTGTGGAGACCTTGCAAACGTTGGTTCCGGGAATTGATTCCGACCAAGCATCTCTCGTGAGAGATCTAGGTCACTCTCAATTTGTCCTCTGATGATTTTGAGTATCCACGCCTCAGCGCCGTAACACATCACAGGGAGAACAGTGGAATTGAAGGTAGGGGGGGGGGGGGGGATGGAGGCTCGTAGGTCCTGGTCATGGCTATCGTCTAGGATTAATATAGACGAGAATTCTGTCCAAACCGCGCGGCGACGTCTTGTCAGTTCAGGTTCCAAGTTATTCTCCATACTGAGAAGGCGCCTAAGATAGATGTACTTATTGACATCCTCTAATCGTACCTCGCCAAAGAAGACTGCATCACAACTGGCGAAGAGGTCGTGCAACACTTTGGTTTTCGAGACATTCATCTCCAGTCCCGCTTTCCTGCCCTCTACATCTTTATAATATACAGCAAAATCTTACTGGCATGACTTATTGGAGCTTTAGTTCTATATGTTTACTGGCATGACTTATTAGAGCTATAGTTTTATATGTTTACTGGCAAGACTTATGGGAGCTATAGTTCTATATGTTTACTGGCATGACTTATTAGAGCAATAGTTCTATATGTTTACTGGCATGACTTATAGGCGCTATAGTTCTATATGTTTACTGGCATGACTTATGGGAGCTATAGTTCTATATGTTTACTGGCATGACTTATTAGAGCTACAGTTCTATATGTTTACTGGCATGACTTATAGGCGCTATAGTTCTATATGTTTACTGGCATGACTTATGGGAGCTATAGTTCTATATGTTTACTGGCATGACTTATTAGAGCTATAGTTCTATATGTTTACTGGCAAGACTTATGGGAGCTATAGTTCTATATGTTTACTGGCATGACTTATTAGAGCTATAGTTCTATGTGCTCACTAGGAGGACTTACGAGATCTATAGTTCTATGTGCTCACTGGCAGGACCATCGAGATCTATAGTTCTATAATGTGTACATAATTTCGGGTAGCTCTTTATTGGTAATGGCATGTAACCGTCCCAATCTTTGGGACATACTTCATTCTGTAAAATATTCGTGCACAATTTTTAATATACGTGGACGCTGGCTTCTTTTTCTGCGTGTCTCATTGCGGCAGTCATTTCGTCACAGTCATGAGATAATCTTCTTTTCATGTTTGATTGCATTTCTAATTTCATCAGTTGTATGTTCCAGTTGAGTATCACTGTTATTCTAGTTGATTGTTACTTGGTTTTCTTCAGAATGCATTTTCTGACAGTATTCCTTTCAGTATTCCGCGAAGCGCAGTGATTATGGCGATGGCTTCGCATCTGAGTGGTCTTGGGTGCCTGGGTTCATTGCTCAGTTGAGGCGGTAATGTTTTTTCAGGCCGCAATGGCTCCAGGGTCGACCCAGCCTTAAATGGGTACCGGTTCAGTCCGGGAAGTAAAAGCGGCGCGGGAGAGGAGATGGCTACAGTCCTCATATAACCGAGCCTTTGAAATGTGAGATCGCTAACACCTCATACCCCCTACGGCAGTAATGCTATGGGTTACTTTACTTTACTTTTATTCCTTTCATCGTTTTGGGACGTGTCGGCGTTCTTTTGGATTTTCCTAATGACGGCATACGGTTGTGAGACATGGACATTAAACAAATCATTTGCAAAAAAAAACAAAAACAAATCAGTTTATAAAAAATGAAGTGTTTCAAAAAGATGTTGAAAATATCATGGACAGATAAAAGACAAACATATATATTTTGCCATCGCTGCACATGAGGATCACATGAGGATACATTGCGGACCGGAGATCACGTGGTAACGGAGATCATGGTTCCTGGAAGGAGGAAACGAGTTTGGTCCCGACAAAGATGACATTAGGGACAGTTTGAGGATGAGAGGCATACACAGCTGCTGTTCGGAGACTACGTTCTAGAAAGAATGTGTCACACGATGATGATGATGACATATGTATATGTGTATTTGTGTGCACACATTTTAAGTAAAAATATTTATGTATGTATCTTGATATATATATATGTTCGCGGGCGATTTGAAAAGTTTTACCTCCAGCAATGTAACTATCACAACGCTGCTCAGAGTCATGTGACACCTACATGAAAATAATATGTAACTATCACAACGCTGCACAGAGTTATGTGACACCTACGTGAAAATAATATGTAACTATCACAACGTTGTTCAGAGTCATGTGACACCTACGTGAAAATAATCTATATAATTAATTTCAGCTGAACAGGAAATTACGTAGAACATTTTATCATTTTCATATTCCACATTTCTGGAATTTTTATCATTGTGAGCCATAACCAGAACAACCTCTACTTTTTATTATCTTTGCCACATTTGCACTCACAAATTAACATATGCATTTTCCGGCATACTAAAGAATGTAGCTACAGAGAGTGCAATGTTGGTCGTTAGAGGATATTACGCAATTTTAAAATTGTAAAAGGCTGCCGTTTGGCATATGTTGCTAAATTTTAAAGATAAATTGTCTAGTTTAGTACACGAATAAAGGAATATCGTTGCTTAGCCATGCTGGAAAGAAATCCTGCGAAATACTGGAATTAAGACCGCGCCCAAACATAGAACTGCACCTTAGGGAAGCACAAATGGTAGTTAGGTAAAACGAAATGTACAAATGCAGTCTTTGCGCTCAGACAACTAGCAGAGAAACCAATAGAGTACGATCAGACAACTAGCAGAGAAAACAATAGAGTACGATCAGACAACTAGAGGAGAAAACAATAGAGTACGATCAGACAACTAGCAAGGAAAACAATAGAGTACGATCAGACAACTAGAGGAGAAAACAATAGAGTACGATCAGACAACTTGCACAGAAAACAATAGAGTACGATCAGACAACTTGCACAGAAAACAATAGAGTACGATCAGACAACTAGCAGAGAAAACAATAGAGTACGATCAGACAACTAGCAAGGAAAACAATAGAGTACGATCAGAAATTGCACGTTGTTTACGTGGACCAAGAGAAGGCATTAGCTCGAGTGAATATATACCAATTGTGGACAACATTAGAACGTTATGGAGTAAAATAAAACATTTGACCAATCGATGTAAAAGTCTTTATGTGAATAGCCAATGTCCAATGAGATCGACCGCAATATATTTGCGAAAAATCTCGTATTGTGACAGGCGTACGGTACGGCAAGATTGTGTACTATCCCCTTTACTGTTTATCACATTGCAAAAATGAAAAATAAAGCAGATGAGAGATGTCTCGTATCTGGGTAAGATAATCTCAGCATTTAGTAAAAGAGACATTGAAATCCAACATAAATTTAATAGAGCAAGTCAAATCATAGGGAAAATTTCCCCGATATTTCAATGCAAACACGTTTCAATGGATTTAAAAAAAACACACTTTACAACAGTGCTAAATCTCATCAAGAGACAGCAAACTAAATGGTTCGGCAACGTCAAACACCAAACAGTATCCCTCAGAACGCATTGCTATACAGATAAAATAGATATAAAGCCATAACTGACCCAGAAAACAATGGATAGCACAAAAAATAACTTTATATCGAATTAGTAAATTATGAGAAGACATTTTGATAGTTTAGACAGAGAATCACTTTGGAAATTGCTCCGGCACTGTTGAGCGTCCCTGATGTTCCCAAACTTAAGTAAGAAAAACTAGAGTTCTGCAAGGTGAAGAGCTTTCAGAGACCTTTGAGATAAGAACTGGGGGGAGACAGAGCTGCCTCTTAACACCATTACTCTTTTCACTAGCTGTTGACTGGATTATGAGAACATGGCTTTTGCTTACGAAAAAATGATGATCTGGGCGTGGGTGATGAATTGGCTCTTCTTTCTTATAACCGCAACCAAATGCAAAATAAAATAAATCAGCTTACTCAATGGTTCCTCAAATTAAGCCGAGCGTTCACAAAGAACATATACAGTATTTGTGAATATAATAGTTGTCCATCACAAGTGATGAAGACCACTCTCTTTGTTCAGCCGTGTGGACAGTCGTATCTCTTGCTGTGTCCGCTGAAATGGGGGACTTTTGGATTAAAGTGAGGAAGAAACTGCGCCTTTTGTCAACCTCACTCACAGAGCCTAAGCTACCTTTTGCCAGTGGCAAGACATTCATCGAGACGACTGGAGATAGCATAGGATGCAGATTTTGCCTCAGGGTTACCACCGAAGCCTTTCCGTAAACATGTAACCCGCAGGGTAGAATGGTTGGAAGGCATCTAACGCAGTTTGTCGTGCCTTTTCGATAACCACAAGAAGTCTTATGGACAACACTCAGCGTGTGAGTGAGTCTGGCATCTCTCCCCAGCTGTATTCAGCTCATCATAGTAGCATCTAAAATTCCCACACGCCAAATTCGTGAAGGTGAACCGGCAGAACTAACCCGTGAAATACGACACAGGTATAAGCGTAGTTCCATTTATTTCGTTCTTTTTTTGTGATTTCTTCCATCCGTTTATCCTGGTCTGGACGCCGGCTGAAAAGTATTTGTGAATAAAAGCACCAAATGACAGTGATAATTGTTTTGAGGACACGATACTGCTAGATGTAAATTCATTCATATGTCTTGTTAGCAATATAGACAAGTTCTGAGGTACTTGTATATTTCAAATTAAGAATACTGCAAAAGGCATAGAGGTTTGTATTCCGTCATGTGAATTTCTGGAAATCGAAAGAAATAAGTCTACCACAAAAATACAGATCTTCATATACAATGATTCCCTCTTTCGTATGGCTCTGTGACGTCTGGAAACAAAGAAAAGTTCAACTAAACCAAATAGAATGAACGATTGTCACAGTCACAATAACCAGGCAGGGATTGCAGAGAATTCTGCAACAGGAGAACATAGTTCGAGATTAACACGCTGATAAATGATAACATGAAGTATAAGGATGCCATCATAATATATAACGATGGACAGGTGATACGAAGTGAGATATCTGGTTGGGGTTTCTCTGATAGTGAGAGCTAATCGTCGCTAAGCAGAACGGTTCATACCGAACAGCAACCTCTGTTACGAGAATGGAGATGGAAGTAGTGATTGAAGCTATGAGATGGCTATCTGAGACCTTTTTAACAGGGGCAGTCATCGTTTTTGATTCCCAATACTTCCTTCGGACTTTACAGAAGGGCTGACTAAGGTATTAGTGGATGGCAACTGTCGAGGCATTAAATCTGGAGGAGCTGGCGTGGATCTACTGCTCTGGACAATTTGGGGCTCAGGAAAACGAAAAAGCTGACATCATGGCTCCAGAAGCATCAATTACGGGTATACTAGATGTGGATATAAGTGACATTTTGAAGTCTATCAATGACCGGCTGTTAGATGACGACACCGAAATCAATGAATCAGCAATTCATAAACTGAAGATCGTTAATATCGAACGAGGTTCGAGCAAACTGAGGCGCAAGAGAGGACGGAGCAGAAATGTGTACAACCAACGAGCTGCAGGAACCATCAGTATCCACACCACCACTATTTATTGAGAGAGACTGAGCACGTATGGGCATGCCCTAAGTGCAGTAGAATCGTTTCTTATAAAACAGAACAGAACGTAAAGAAGGCCTCATGCAGAAACCTAATTTTTGTTTTTGTTCTATTTCCGTACGGTTACTGAGCCAAACCTTTTTATGGCATTATCAATATTTGGCCGTCAATACCGCTGCAGCTTCGATTTATTTGGGCTTTATCTTTAATCCAGCTTATTATATTCCCGCTTTCTCTATTCCCACTAGTCAGCTGTATGCCCAGGAAAAACCTCGATTTGTTGTCATTAAAGTATTCAGGTACTTTATTCTGGACAAGAGACAATATTGACAGAATCGATTGCCGAGAATAAATGAGAATATTTATTTCTAAGCAAGGCCTTCAAGACAAATCATACTCAATATAGAACTTTAAATGCAAAATGAGGTCAAGGTATTTTTAAATGATAATTTATAATTTTCACGGTAATTTTCCAGAGCAATCTTCCGGAGCAATTTTGCAGGAAATTTTCCAGGGCCAATTTTGAAAGGCAATCTTCCAGGGTAATTTTCCAGCAATGCGTATGTGTCTGTTACCGATAGAGGAGCCCACCGTCATCATCATCATCATCATCATCATCATCATCATCATCATCATCAGTCCCGTAACCTGAAAGGTGATTGGGTCACCAATACTGCAGATTGTTGGACCAGTTCCCGCTACCCCACTTGGTTTTGTGCGAAGATATTTTTTGAAGCTATGGACCTTCCCGTCTACTCTCTGATTTTGTCTTTCCGTATCATTTTCTGCCTTCCTCTCTTACGCTTCACAGGCACAGTACGTTGTAGGGCCGTCTTAGTCAACCCATACGATCTTGAAACGTACCCATACCATGTGAGCTCCTGTGTTTTTACCACACTCTATAGGTCTTTATATTGGCCGATCTCTCTTTTAACGGTGTCTCTAACTACCTTATTCGTGACGTGGTCTAGATACGAAATGCCAAGGATACAACGCATCCAATTGCCATTGCACAAATTCTTCGCTCTAGAACTTCTGTCAGAGTCCAGGCTCGCACGCGTAAAGGTACACGGAAGTGACAAGCGTATATATTAAACCAAACTCGGGGGAACGGCGTGGCCTAGTGGTTAAGTGGCACGGCTCACGACCGGAAGATGCTGGGATCGATTTCCATCACAGCACCGACCGTTACCCCGGGGAAGCAAACCCTTAGAAAATGCAGGAGAAAGCAGACCCTTACATAAAATGCGTGCTGAAGTCGGATGCACTGGGTCGACAGGCGCAAAATAAAAACCACAGTGCAACACACACCGCCTTGGGGAATAGAGAAATAAGGCGAACGCAAAAAAGAAAAAAAAACAAACAAACCAAACTTGGATTTCAGGTTCATGCTTTTATCCCTCCATATCGGCCTCAGGTTGATCAGAGCTGTTCGTACCCTAATCTCAGTTCCACATCCATCAGTGCTCCCAGGTATAACCTCACCACTTTGCTGGGGTGGCTGATAAGACTGATGGTTCGGCAACTTTGACATTGTTGGAGGTTATCTTTCTTAAAAATAAAGTAAAGTAACCCATAGCATTACTGCCGTAGGGGTGTGAGGTGTTAGCGATCTCACATTTCAAGGGCTCGGCTATATGAGGGCAGTAGCCATCTCCTCTCCCACGCCGCTTTTACTTTCCGGACTGAACTCATTTAAGGCTGGGTCGACCCGGGAGCCGTTGCGGTCTGAAAAAAAACATTACCGCCTCAACTGGGGAATGAACCCAGGACCACTCAGATGCGAAGCCAGAGCGCAAACCACTGCGCTACGCGGCTCCCATCCTTCTTAGGTAAGGTAATAATCAGTGATTTTGTCGAATTTGTTAACCCTTCCCCCATCTGCCGGATCGGGTTAAACAAATCCTTGTGAGAATGTCTATAACCACAGCCGTCCGTGTGTTAGTTGTTCGTCTGGTATGTTGTCTATACCAGCCGACTTGTCCTTCTTGAGAGACTTTCCTACCACATTACTTCTTCACGTAGGATGGTGAAATTATCGTCTTCTTCAATTGATGTCACTCTTTGGTCCACAGTGATCTGTACGTTATATAACTTGGAACAGTATTCGGTCCATCTCCGTATAACATCTTCTTCTGCCGTCAGAGTGTTCCTTGTCTCGTCCCGTATTGTTCTCACTTTAGGTACGTTCTGTCTTGTCAGGTCCTTAACCAGCTGGTAATCTGTCTTACTGTTGTTCCTGGTAATGCAATCCTGAAATTCTGTACATTAATATCCACTCCTCCTTTGCTTCTGTCATGTCTTTAACTAGTGACGTATAGTCTTATTAATGTTCCTGTATTTGTCAGCCCCAGAACGCTTATTGTTGAGTTCCAGTCGAGCGCCAAGATGGCTACTGATCTAATGAACTCCCGGATCATGTATTTCCTGTGATCTCTAGGTCTACAATTACAATGTTACAGATTCCTATTGAATAACATTGTACATCGATGTGTTTCGCTATTCCAATCGGACTTGTGCCAGACAGTGTGCTGTGATGTGTGTCGACATACAAGTTGAAGACACGATCCAACTAATCATAAAACTGACCTCTGAACGTTACCGAGCTTGGACACGGGTCACGGATCTAGGCTGGGTCGGGTCAAAGGTCAAGATTGCAGTATCGCCACTCTGCGATGTGGTGTTGATTTTCATTGCCAGAGGGTTGGATGTGTCGACGGCTACACCGACAAAGATAATCCAATACTCGAAGAACCACCTCCTAACTTTGCAAACCCGCACACCGCCCGACTTGAGAGAACGCTCAAATATTAATCAGATACTAAAAGTATTTTAGTATAAAGGCGAACACGAAATACATAAGAGCGAATAATAGCAAACTGCCAAGAGGAATACGAGGCAGAAAAAGAATAAAAAAAAGAATAATCATGTGTGTGAACATGTGACGTCATGCTTGAGCAGACAGGGAGACCACAGACAAATTCAAAATGTGGAGGGACCTGTTCAGGGTCAAGTTCCCTGACAGGTTGCCTGGAGAGGGATGGTCTCCGCCAGGTGCAAAACGGCCCAAGTAACACCAATACTGCAGAAAAGATTGAGACAAATCTGCAATGCGCCAGCCGTCTCTGTGCATTATAATCATACCACTGAGGTTAACCCAATCCAAGCGGAAGATTCAAGTACGTGCTAATATTACATTTGTCACGAGGAATGTGGGGTCATTAGGGCAGATGAGAGAACTGAAGGAACTGGCACATGAAATGAGTAGATATCGATGGACACTGCTGGGAGTATGTGATACAAGATGCACAGTACTGGGATTGTGTGAGACAAGATGGACAGTACTGGGACTGTGTGAGACAAGATGGGCAGTACTGGGAGTGTGTGAGACAAGCTGAACAGTACTGGGAGTGTGTGAGACAAGATGAACAGTACTGGGACTGTGTGAGACAAGCTGGAGAGTACTGGGGCTGTGTGAGACAAGCTGAACAGTACTGGGAGTGTGTGAGACAAGCTGAACAGTACTGGGAGTGTGTGAGACAAGATGGATAGTACTGGTAGTGTGTGAGACACGATGGACAGCACTAGGACCGTGTCAGACAAGATGGAGAGTACTGGGGTTGTGTGAGACAAGGTGGACAGTACTGGGAGTGTGTGAGACAAGATGGAGAGTACTGGGGCTGTGTGAGACAAGGTGGACAGTACTGGGAGTGTGTGAGACAAGATGGAGAGTACTGGGGCTGTGTGAGACAAGATAGACCGTTTTGGAAAGATGACCACTGAGGAGGGTCATATATTTTATCCCAGCGGCGAAGAATATATCCACCGACGTCGGGTAGGGCTCCTGGTCCATAGAGATAACAACAACTTAGTATTGGAATACCGCCCTATCTCCAGTAGGCCACCTTTCAACATTACTGTGATAGATGAGCTAGGAATAGTTAAACTGTAACCTGATAACATACATGCCACACGAAGCGACTAAGGCGAGTTGGCTATGGACGCTGCTTCTCCAATCGGTAGAAATTATCAACTCCAATAATAAGAACAATTGATACCCTCTGGTCGAGAAGGGCGAACTCACCGCGAGTATGAAATCTGGTTTGCTGAATATTCTAATAGCGCAGACACAAAATGATCAATTTATGAGTACTATCTCGCGATCTGTGAATGTGTGTTTGTATGTGTGTGTGTGTATGTATGTATTTGTGTGTATGTATGTACTTGTGCGTTAGCGCCTGTCCGTGTCTATGTCTACGTGTCCACGCAGGTGTGAGTGTGTGCGTGGAGGTGTGTGCGGGTGTATGTACGTTGGCGTGTGTGTGGAAAGGGGGGGGGGGTATGTTGGGTATGAATGTGTGTGGACATGAATATGCATGGATATGAAAGCGTCTGGGAGTATGTATGTCGGCGTGTGTATATTCATGTGTTGACGTATGTGTGCAGGCGTATGTGTGTACTGATGTGCGTGTGTATACATGTGTTGACGTATGTGTGCAGGCGTATGTGTGTACTGATGTGCGTGTGTATACATGTGTTGACGTATGTGTGCATGCGTATGTGTGTATTGATGTGTGTGTGTGTATATACATGTGTTGACGTATGTGTGCGTACGTATGTATGTATGTATTGATGTGCGTGTGTGTATACATGTGTTGACGTATGTGTGCAGGCGTATGTGTGCACTGATGTACGTGTGTGTATACATGTGTTGACGTATGTGTGCAGGCGTATGTGTGTACTGATGTGCATGTGTATATGTGGACTTTGTATTTATGCAGGTACAAGGCTGAGGTGACTGTGCTCGAAGTTTCAGATAAATACCAATCTGCATGTATTTACATCAGATTGTTTGAGATCTGCAATTGGAAAGTCTTCTACTCCAGATTGTGTTATATGCATTGTTAATGTCTACTTGCGATATGATATAAGTGGGACAGATATGATGCTCTCGTCTTTGTCTCACGGAAAAAGTTTTGGTAATGAAAGACAAAATTCTGAGGCTTTGAAAGACAGCCTGATACGATGGTTATGAAAGTCGCAATAGATTAATAAGACAACCTGTCCAGTAGAGACATATGTGGCATCATTCAATTGCTGACTTAAAATAGATTAGGAGCAGCCAAGGGAGTACGAAAGATGGCCGCGCCCGATTTGTTGCGCTTTCAACTCGCTCCGGCGTTTGTGTCGTTTTCTGAAGTTTGCTAGTTCCTGATCGGATTATAATTCTCAAATTCTTCCCCAGGTGGTATAAAGAACTTTATTCTGTGAAACTGATGTTCTTTCAATCGGATATCCTGTTTGTTATGCGGCATTTTGCTGCATATCCTGCCTGGCTTAATACGTGGGAAACCAGTCCAAGATGACGGTCAACGTTACGCTTAACTGCATCCAGAATTCAGAGCAGGTTATCATTACTCAATGACCTCCCTGCTTGGACAAGCCCCGTTCCTCCCGCCCCCTTTACCGGAGGTTACACGATACCTCTCCCAATCTCGGATCCACAACACAGCAAGGGTCACGCTGAGGTGAACACAATCCAGAGGTTTCGGGGGCGGAACACGAAAAAACAAGGAGTCAAACACGGACAGAAAAAGAACCTGACACAAACATTGGTATAACACATGCTCCTGGCGCCCCTCATTCTGAGGCAGCGGAGTACTTGGTTCCACATGAGAAGTCTGTAGGGATTTCAATCGGCACGCTAGGCATGAACATAACCTCAGCAGTTGGACATGTTAGTAGCCATTTGACTCAACGGACTTTTGACACCTAAGCGAACATTATTATGAGATAGGGAAACAGTTTTAAACAAATGCACGATGTATGCAGATGTTGATGGGACCCGCGAACATTAAACAGAGCAACACAACTCGCCTCGTAAGGTCAAGGCCAATAAATTTCTTTATAAGAGCAATCATTTAAATTATTTGTCGTCTGCCCCTTTGTCCCGAGTTTGAGGGTAGAATTTGTTTTGCTGATTGAATCACGTGAAGGAATCTCTATTATGGTACGAAAAGTAGAGGCTTCGGGGTTTACATCTCGGACCTGCCCTAATATATTTTTCCTTCTCATATTTCCTTTTCAAATCTGTTAATTAAATTGCGTTTGCTATAGCGTCAATATATAAATAATTGAGATCGGGTAGTAGCTGCAACTTGTTTATTTTCTGGCTGTAAGCACAACTCACCGAATTTACAAAGTGGTTGAGCAAGCTCATTTATTGTAATAAACAAAACGAGGTACTTTGTGTGTGTGTGTGTGTGTGAAACAAACGTGTTTCTGTCTGCCTGCGTAGTCAAAGCAAACCAACGTTAGATGTTTCATTTGCGAAACTATTTTTAATGGGTACTGTGGACTAGGGGGAGCATGAGTCTCGCCGAGGTACTTGGAAGTCAACAGTTCAAACCCTAGACGGGGACGGCTTGGATTAGTGGTTCAGTCCATGTCGCTTACTACTACGGGGATCACGTCAATTCCTAACACTGTTAGCCATACTGTCATGAAACAGTATGCTTCCAGGCAGAGTTAAGTGGAAATGAGATAAGAGTCTAGGTCAGGTCATTAGCGCCTGGCTCTGACTAACAGGTCCGATCAGTATGTTTTGTCTGACCCTGACTAACAGGTCCGATCAGTATGTTTTGTCTGACCCTGACTAACATGTCCGATCAGTATGTTTTGTCTGACCCTGACTAACATGTCAGATCAGTATGTTTTGTCTGACCAGTATGTTTTGTCTGACCCTGACTAACATGTCCGATCAGTACGTTTTGTCTGACCCTGACTAACATGTCCGATCAGTATGTTTTGTCTGACCCTGACTAACATTTCCGATCAGTATGTTTTGTCTGACCCTGACTAACATGTCTGATCAGTATATTATGTCTGACCCTGACTAACATGTCTGATCAGTATATTATGTCTGACCCTGACTAACATGTATGATCAGTATGTTTTGCCTGATGAGACGTTAGTCTCCTTTTACAAGCTAAAATAGATACAGTAAGGATATTAGGTAACGTCAAATAGGCTAGCAGACACAAACGTGAAGGTAGCACAGACAGTCACATACAAATTGTACCTTAATGGCGTTTCCGTCGTGGGACTTCTCATCCTTGGCAGCAGACATCATCTTGAGAGCCATCCAAGCGATCTGTTGAGCGTGGAACTGGCTGACACGGTGCAGACCACCTGCCACACAATAGGCGTCTCCTATGGTCTCGATCTGTGTGCGAGATATTTGACCTGTCATCACGTCTGTCGGCGAGACCGCATCACTTTCCACGGGATGACTTAGCAGGTCCTACCCTCCATAGTCGTCTCTTTCGACATACCAGGCAGGTTGCAGTGTTACTATTTGTTACTCTCCTTTCAGACTTCAGTAATACTTGTGTAAAACAAATATAAACAGACACATAATGAGTATATTGCCACACGTTAACTCATACATACAGACATGAGCTCCGATTCGGGGAAGCCGGGTGCTTGTTGAGGTACGATTTGATATGACTTATTTATCTATTATGGTTACATTTAACAGTTTTTCACAGACAAATTGAATGGAATTTTTCTATTATTTCAATAATATAGCTTAGCGTCTTTTGAAAGTCGTGGTATCGACAGGAATCCAAATTGTTCATTGCTAAACATAGTAATTTAATGACTTTTCTCTGCTGCTTATCGAATTTTTCACAAACTCGGTTGGCAACGATTTGTTTTCAAGGAGGATATATTCCTGCAAGCTGTAATAACACAAATTGGCGAGCAGTTTTCGAGTAGAATGTTGTTCGTCCATCACTCGTGATGAGGACCTTTCCTTTTTCATTTTAGCTAGTCCTTCCAGACGAGTATACTGTACTTCCGAGTTGCCAAGTTGTGGATGGGTGAGGAGATGGCTGAAAGTCCGAATTTGGATCTGCATACTCGCAGGCAGTGAGAGCATGGAAAGTTTGCTTCGCGAGACTGTGATATTTCACGGGCTTTTCTGGCCTTTCTCCGTTGTTCTGCTGCAGTCTTTTTAGAAGCCTCGCATGACATTGCTCCTCTACGGAGAGCTGTACGCCAGGCTGTACGGTCTTTTGCAGCATCCTCCCATGTTTCGAAGTTTATGCTGAAGGCTGTTAAAGACGTTTTTAGTGTCTTTAAAGCGCTTTTATTGGCCTCATTGGGAGCGTTCGCCATTCTGCATCTCGCCATAGAAGATTATTTTTGACAACCGATAGTCTGGTATGCGAACCACATGACCCGCCCAGCGAATCTGTGATTGCATCAAGATGGTATCAATGCTAGGGATACCAGCTCTCTCAACTACAGCAGTGGTCGGGACCCTGTCTTGCCATTTGACATTCATCACCCTCCTGAGACAAAGTGTGTGAAAGTGATTCAGCTTCTTAGCGTGACGCATGTATACAGTCCAAGTTTCACTTGCATATATCAACACAGAGACCACCACTGCTCTGTACACCTGTAGCTTCGTCTGGAGGCTTATACCATTTTGACGCCAGACGTTTGAGTGTAGAACTTTGTCTTTAAAAAATGACAGGGTAGGTTATATATTCAAACTATTATAATAAATAAGGTATGTCTATTGAAACATAAAAACATTTTGCATCACTACTCTTCTACTAAAAACGATGTAACTTCACTCCGGGCAAACTTATAGGTGCTCAGTACCTCTCAGCAAATGGCACGGATACTAATGGTTATCGTAGTATTCATATTTTATGCTTCGCCCGCATCTCCTTGACGAATCAATGTCTGAAAAAATATTCGGAATCTCTAGAATGCTGAAGTGTCACCATCCAAGATACTCGATTAACCATTTTTGTGTGGTCGTGGTGTGGTCTATGTATGCACTTTTATATTGCTTCTCTGCATATGTTAATCATATTGTCCATTTCATATTTGGTACACCTTTTCATAAATGGCACACAGTGACTAATACGGTCCTAGCCATACACTTCCTGATAAAGGCTGCCAACTCAAAGCGTACTGTCTCATTTATTGTGTATTGTATTTATGTTGTGATTTGTTAGTTTTTCCTTTGTTTTCTTTGTCTTTGACGAAGGCAATGTGGCCTTAAGTTTTCAGTTTGTTTTTCTCTTGCTGCAGTCACTGATCTATTGTGTGTATATTCTAACATAGATTATTGACCTTCAGTACCGCCGCATCTTTCATTTATTTATTAATGAACCTCAGAATAGCAATAGTAGAACTGACCTTGTAAACGTCCAAGTCTACACAGAACTGGTCGAAGTGTGTGTAGAGAGAGCTTAGCATGTTGACTACCTGCATAGGAGTCGCAGTGCTACAGATGGCAGTAAACCCAACGATGTCGCTGAACAGCATGGACACGTTCTCCACCGTCATGGGCTCGACTTCTTCCCCTGCAATTAAAAAAAAAATAGGTGACGATAATTTCAGGGACAGGGTTCACGTAGGTTATAGTGTATAATAGGTCAGAGTTCAGATAAGTCATGACACGGACATAGTCGGACGTTTCATATGTCCAGGTAATGGGTGTATCGGTATTGATACAAATCAATCAATACAAAAACACAAAGTCAGGGTTGTTGCAGGTCATTAGACACACAAGATAAGGGTTAATGTAGGTCACCAGAAACACAAGGTCATGGTTAATATGGATCATGATAGTAAAAGCTTCTTTTATTATGTTAGAAATAAACAAAGAACGAAAGACAAAGTATGCCCTCTCATAGACAGCACAGGAAAAATAATAAGTGAGAACAGGGAGGCAGCTAATATACCCAGTCTGTGCTTTGGGACAGTCTACACAAAAGAGGACTGCTCTATGATACAAGAGCTTATATATATTTTTCAAAGAGACATGGATACAGCGGGATTCAGGTCAATCTGTATTACAGAGGAACTGATTTTTAAGGTGGGTAGGGGGACTGGGGGTGTAGGGTGGGGTGGGGTGGGGTGGGGGGATAAATGTCCCGGACAATATAGTATTCATCCAAAATTGCTGTTTGAAATTAGAGACCAACTAGCAAAACCATTGGCTATATTATGTTCTCAATCACTTGCAAAAGGGATTATTTCACGGGATTGGAAAGATGCAGGAGTGATCCTCTTATCAAAATAGGGAAAAAATCAGTTCCAGCAAATTATAGACCGGTGAGTTTAACGAGCATAGTCTGTAAATTGTTAGAGCCAATAGTCAAAGAAAACATTGTAATGCATTTAGACAAGCTTAATCTAATCAGAAATAGTCAGTGTTGGTTTACTAGAGGGAGATCGGACTTAACAAATCTATTCATGGAGGGGGTTACTGAAATGACAGATAAAGGGGAGCCAGTAAATGTTATTTATCTAGATTTGGCATAGGCCTTTGATAGAGTACATCATTAATAATTATTTAGAAAGTTAAAATCATATGGATTACGCGGAGAAGCTGTCAAATCGATTGAAAATTGGTTAACAGGAAGAAGGCAGAGAGTGGGCATAAATAAGGAGTACTCTGAGTGGTGTGAAGTGAAAAGTGGTGTGCCACAGGGCTCGGTTTTGGGACCAATTTTATTCTTGATATATATAAATGATTTGGACATTGATATGGGATCCATGATTGCAAAATTTTGTGATGACCCAAAACTATGCATTAGTGTCTCATCTAAAGCAGAAGTGGATATATTGAGGTCAGATTTAGAATTAATTCCAGAATGGTCTGCAAGCTGGCAAATGGAGTTTAATGTAGATAAATGTAGTCATCCATATGGGTAGATTTAATATAAAACATAAATACAGAATGGGCAAGAACAATATTAGAAAGATAGTTAAGGAAAGGGACCTAGAGGTTAAAATAGATCATACAGGTAATGTGGGTGAGCAAGTTCAGGTAGCAGTGAAAAAGGCAAATGCAATGATAGGTATGATAAAAAGAAGTATTAAACATAGGAGCGAGAACATTAAAGAAAAGGAAATCTCCCGGAAAAGACGGGATAACAAACGAAATGCTGATGGGGCTGGGCCAAACAGTGAAGAGAAAACTGCTATCGGTCCTGAACCAAAGCTGGAAAAGGGGAATTGTACCCCAAGCATGGAAAGACGCAATACTGGTACCAGTACCAAAAACAGGAAAGGGCAAAACTGATCCAAATGGATACAGGCCCATCAGCCTACTGAGCTGTGTCGGCAAGCTGATGGAACGTATGATAAACACCAGACTGATGTGGCATCTGGAAGAAAAACGAATACTAATTTCACAGCAAGCCGGCTTTAGACAGCACAGATCCACTGAGGACCAGGTCATCCTCATAGCCCAGGAAATAGAAGATGCCTACCAGGCACAGAAACACACAGTAGCTGTTTGGGTGGATCTGGAAAAGGCATTTGACAAAGTCTGGAAAGACGGACTTGGAGCCAAGCTAAGAAGAAGTGATGTTTATGGGAAAATGTACAAGTGGATCAACCACTACCTCAAACAAAGAACGGCCAGAGTCCAAGTACAAGGGCAGATGAGCAAAAAGGTGACACTCGAGCAGGGATTATCCCAAGGGGGAGTACTGTCACCCACACTCTTCCTGGTATATATAAACGACATTACAGAGAATATACCAAGGAGAGTACATAGCTCAATGTTTGCAGACGATCTGGCTATGTGGACCTCTGAAAAGAATCTCACCATAGCAAGAAATCGGATGCAGCAGGCCCTAACATCGCTGGAAGAGTGGGCGAACTCATGGCTGGTCAAAATAAACGAGGAGAAACCACATGCACAATATTCGCGCTTTCAATCAAACCCCAAAATACCAAATTAAGCTTAAATGGCAAATTCCTGCAGCCAAACGACAACCCAAACTATCTGTGAGTCACATTTGATCGGCGCATGACATGGAAAAGTCAGATCGAGAGAAACCGAATGAGAGCCAGAGAAAGAATGGCAATCATGAGGAAACTTGCTGGCACAAGCTTGGGAGCAGACGAAAGTATACTAAAGAAACTGTACACTGGAAGAGTGAGACCAGTTCTCGAGTATGGCATTGCGGCATGGACAACAGCAGCAAAGGCGAACTTCGATAAAGTTAGCAAACTTCAAAACCAAGCAATGAGAGTTATAACAGGAGGCATGAAGTCAACGCCAATTGTAGAACTTGAAAAGATTACAAAACTGCAATCCATGACCGATAGAAGAGACTGCAGAGCCCAGCTGCAGTCAGAGAAACCCCGAAGACTGACTGACCATCCGATGCACCAGAGACTAGACAATTTGGGAAATGGGAAACTAAAGCGGAGAAACTTTGCAGAAATAGCCAAAGCAAAGATGCACGAAGATCCCATAAACGCACTAACAACACCAAAACCCATCACTACTGTACGAAAACCTACCTGGAGGCAGGATATATTTCCAGAGGTGGTAGAAAATATACCAGGTATTGGAAACAAAAACTGCCAGACTGAAAAAGAAAGGAGAGATACTACCCTAAGCTTCATATCGAAAAGCTACTCAAGCATGGACTGGACCCATGGACATGGACACAAACAATACACAGAATGGAGGGGCAGGAGCATTCCTGAACCTACCAAATGGCAAACAAATAACACTGTCATTCGCTACTGGTAAGTACACAAGCAATTTCAGAGCGGAGGCAGAGGCACTGAGGGCAGCAGTGGAAGAAATGGTGACACACAATGAAAATGAAAGCCATATAGTCCTGCTTACAGATGCTCTCGCCGTAGTCACAGCGCTAAAAAGCCAGAAAAACACTGAGCTTAATGACTTAAGAGCAGCACTCTGCAAACTGTGCCAGCAGTCCGCACCAAAAAGGGTAGTGGTACAGTGGGTCCCATCACACTGCAACATCCAAGGCAACGAGGAGGCAGACAGACTGGCAAAAGAAGGTGCAAGACTACCACAAACAGATACTAGTATGACGTACGAAGAGTCAAAACGGCTTATCAAAGCCAGATACATGACCAAATGGGAAACCGAACATACTGGTTACACCAAAAACGATGCCTATTACCAGTTGAACCGAAGAGAGCAGGTCGTTGTCTTCAGACTTCGCACTGGCCACAATAGACTGAGGTACCACCTATTCAACAAATTGAAGATAGGTGTTACCGACAAATGCCCGTGCGGTACTGGTAAAATGACCGCTGAACATCTGCTGCAGAACTGCTCGACATACGAGGATCAGAGAGAGCAGATGTGGCCATCACCAGTGGAACTGCAAGACAAGCTCTATGGCAGTGGCGACAGCCTCAGGATGACCGCCACTTTTTTCGAAAAAATAATGGTTTTTGTCTGACTGCGTACGAAGAAGAAGAAGAAGAAACATAGGAGCAAGGAAGTGATAGTCAAACTGTATAAAGCATTAGTCAGACCTAGATTAGAGTATTGTGTACATGTGTGGAGTCCTTATCATAGAGGGGATATAAATGTGCTGGAAAGAATACAAGAAAGAGCGACAAAGCTGATAGTGGAATTCCAGAATTACAGTAATGGGGAAAGACTCAGAAAAACCGGCCTACAGTGTCTAGAGAAGAGAAGAATTCGAGGTGACTTAATACAGGTTTATAAGATGATCAGAGGAACTGATAAATTAGACTATAACAAGTTTTTTACAAAATACAACCACCCACAAGAACATGAGGACATAGCTACAAATTAACTAAAGAGAGGTCCAGGTTAGATATTAGGAAATATTTTTTTTGTCACAGAGTGGTGAATGCTTGGAATGCATTGCCATATGAGGTAGTGGAGGCAGGGACAATTAATGCATTTAAGAATAAATTGAATGCGCATAGCTTTTAGAGCAAGGTAATGCAAATGAAACTGGTTGTATACAGACTATGCAGAGTCTTCTAAACCAGTATAAAGACGTTAAGTTAAGTAATGTTAACTTAAGTAATGAAGTTTATTTGATACATAATGTCAGGAGTAATGTAGTCGATCAGACACACGAGGTCAGAGGCAATGTAGGTCGTCCGATACACAAGTTGAGAGGTAATGTAGAGGATACGAAACATAAGGTCAGATGTAATGTAGGGGATCAGAAACACACTCTCGAGGGCAATGTAGGTCATCAGACTAACATCGTCATGGGTAATGTAGATGAGCACGTGGTCAGAGGTAATGTAAGTCATCAGACACGTAAGGTCAGCGGTAATGAAGGTCATCAGACACACATGAGCAAGGTTAATGTAGGCTGATAGACATATGGCGTCAGGGTAATGAAGGTTATCATACACGCGTGGTCAGGAGTAATGTAGGTCATCATCACCAGGGTTATTTGTAATGTAGGTCATCAGACACACAAGGTCACGGTTTATGTAGGCCATCAGGCAACTTGGATCAGTGTTAATGTAGATCACGAGGCACAGAAGGTCAAGGCTCACATTTGTCATCATTCATACAGTTCACAATTTAGACAGTTCAGTTCTGTCGCAGACGGATGAGTTGGTAATGCCGTGGTTTCGAAATGTGTTCATAAATTGGTCAGGTACTCATTTACAGCTGGGTTGAGTGGGAGAAGCGTTCAAGACGTGAAATAACCCACGGCATGCTTCATCAGTCAAACCGAGCGTGTAGTGTTTTTGAACGTGGTACGTTTGGATTGTAAACTTAGTTTACAACCAATAGGCCACGCGCTCCCCTAGCAACAAAAGAAGATAAACAAAATTTGAGCTACGTTAAACAGATTTATCTAAGCCAGTCTCTCATTATTTTTCACGCTTCTAGACCTTGCTGTGATCGTTGTATGTTTGAGGGGATTTCTATTTTTCCTATTCTTCTTCTTCGTTCGTTCTCAATCTCCACTACCAAACCCTGAAAGGGCTTAAGCAGCAGAATGTAGTCCAGAGAATGGAATGCGTTGTGTCGTAGTTTACAGCTTGTCTGCGATATTTGCACCTTTCGGTCCAACACATCCGACTTCAGTAATCATTTTTTGAGTACCGGGTTAGCATTCCCTCTTCGATCCCTTCTCCTTAGCCAGTCTGCCCTGCTGCAGCCTGTTATCCAGTATCACCGCGTGGAGGTGTAGAAGGGTCTTGGCAGCTTTGGTTCGCTGGCCCTGACGCTAGCAGTCAGCTATGGGTCGCTGACCACTTCAGCTCATGCGCTGCTCAGCATCTTGATCCCTTTCCTACTCTACCTTCCCATAAACCTAGCCAGCTGTAATTGTGTTCATATATTTTACTAGTACGGCCTATTAATCTATCACATGTTGACGGTCTGGACAGCAGCCATCAACATCTAATAGAACAACAAATTAAGCGAAGAAAATGTGGCTGGATAGAACATACGCTTCGGAATGCAGTCCAACATAGTCAGACAGGCACTTACGTGGAATCCTCAGGGGAATAGAGATAGAGAGAGTGTGTGTGGGTGTGAGACAGAGAGAGAGAGAGAGAGAGAGAGAGAGATAGAGAGATAGTAGTAGACCCCAAAAAATATGAAGAACAGAATGTGAGAAGGAAGTTTAATTGAATTAGACCTGGAAAAAGGCTGAATGACCTATGCACTGAAAGGAGCGTCAGACTTTGACTGATTGATTGATTTAACCTGCCATGGCCGTTGTCTATTTGCGTGGACTTCTATTTTTCCTATTCTAACTTTCCCTTAATCTAAATTAATAAAATTGTGTGCACAGCTTCTACTATTACCTGTTAATATATCAAAGCTGGACGGATCATGGACAGGAAATTCAAAGGTTTGTACCGAAGAACGTAGATTAACAACTTCACGTCGCATTTAAACAGCTGCATACATTCGTTGAGTTGGATATTCACGTACTACTCAAAGTATGACGCAGATGATGCAGGTGAAAAAATTGACATGAACGATGATCATTTTCATAAGTTACAGTCAGCAACGAATGTTGACCAACTTGATCTCTTCAATTTCTTTACGAGAAATATACGTGATCATGTGATGAACCATGCACATGAACGCATCAAACTTCTAATCACTGGTTGGGCTGAACTGGAAAGAGATTCACTTTGAAAGTGGCGAAGGAACAGATAAAACGGTGCTATAGAAGAAATAAAATATAGCTGAAGGTCTGTGCCTTTACTAAAGTTGCTGCACGACTAATCAACGACTCCACTACAGTCGATCCTCAAACTTCTAGTCCAACAACACAGAACAATTCTCAACATAGTCTAATAGAAAAACGTTGTATTTAACACACACAAATATTTAATTGTTTTATTATGAATCCTCCCTTAAAAATAATCTTCTCGTAAAAGGGAACACTGTGCCAGAATTACTGCAATTTAAACTCAAGTTAATTTATAATGCAAACATAATAATCTAATAACGATATCTGTGCTCTTCAGATTGATATGTTATTTAATTCTGTTGATAAAATAGACATTTATTTGTAATGTTGAATAACTTTTCTATTAAAAAATATGGTGTCAGAACTGAATGGATATAAATTTTAGTCTATTTCATAAATGCTGACATACAGGGCATTCTTGTCTTTACCCACATCTGTGAGGTAAGCTGTTTCTTTAAACGAATTTCTGCTGCTTCTTTCGTTCGCTTGAAAATAAAATGTCTGTATTTGCAATGTCTCTTGTATAAACTTCAGTGTCTTTTGTAGTTCACGTGCTGTTTCATACCGATTTTCTTCAAGGGTTGTTTCTCCGAGCCGGTGGATTCAGCTCAGTAAACGTGTTTTATTGAATTTTTCTTCTTTATTGCGTTTCTACTTTCTTCTTCTTTTTCTTAGTTATTCTTCTTCTTCTTACTTCTTCTTCTTCTTCTTACTTATTCTTCTTCTTACTTCTTCTTCTTCTTACTTATTCTTCGTCTTCTTCTTACTTATTCTTCTTCTTACTTATTCTTCTTCGTCTTCTTCTTACTTATTCTTCTTCTTCTTCTTCTTCTTACTTATTCTTCTTCTTACTTCTTCTTCTTCTTACTTATTCTTCTTCGTCTTCTTCTTACTTATTCTTCTTCTTATTCTTCTTCTTACTTATTCTTCTTCTTACTTATTCTTCTTCGTCTTCTTCTTACTTATTCTTCGTCTTCTTCTTCTTCTTACTTATTCTTCGTCTTCTTCTTCTTCTTACTTATTCTTCGTCTTCTTCTTACTTATTCTTCTTACTTATTCTTCTTCGTCTTCTTCTTACTTATTCTTCTTCTTACTTATTCTTCTTCGTCTTCTTCTTACTTATTCTTCGTCTTCTTCTTCTTCTTACTTATTCTTCGTCTTCTTCTTCTTCTTACTTATTCTTCTTCGTCTTCTTCTTACTTATTCTTCGTCTTCTTCTTCTTCTTACTTATTCTTCGTCTTCTTCTTACTTATTCTTCGTTTTCTTCTTACTTATTCTTCTTACTTATTCTTCGTCTTCTTCTTCTTCTTACTTATTCTTCTTCGTCTTCTTCTTACTTATTCTTCGTTTTCTTCTTACTTATTCTTCTTACTTATTCTTATTACTTATTCTTCTTCGTCTTCTTCTTACTTATTCTTCGTTTTCTTCTTACTTATTCTTCTTACTTATTCTTCGTCTTCTTCTTACTTATTCTTCTTCTTACTTATTCTTCGTCTTCTTCTTACTTATTTTTCTTACTTATTCTTCGTCTTCTTCTTACTTATTCTTCTTCTTCCTCTTCTTACTTATTCTTCTTACTTATTCTTCGTCTTCTTCTTACTTATTCTTCTTCTTCCTCTTCTTACTTATTATTCTTCCTCTTCTTACTTATTCTTCTTCTTACTTATTCTTCTTCGTCTTCTTCTTACTTATTCTTCTTCTTACTTATTCTTCGTCTTCTTCTTACTTATTCTTCTTCTTACTTATTCTTCGTCTTCTTCTTACTTATTCTTCTTCTTCCTCTTCTTACTTATTCTTCTTACTTATTCTTCGTCTTCTTCTTACTTATTCTTCTTCTTCCTCTTCTTACTTATTCTTCTTACTTATTCTTCGTCTTCTTCTTACTTATTCTTCTTCTTCCTCTTCTTACTTATTATTCTTCCTCTTCTTACTTATTCTTCTTCTTACTTATTCTTCTTCGTCTTCTTCTTACTTATTCTTCGTCTTCTTCTTCTTCTTACTTATTCTTCGTCTTCTTCTTCTTCTTCTTCTTACTTATTCTTCGTCTTCTTCTTACTTATTCTTCTTACTTATTCTTCTTCGTCTTCTTCTTACTTATTCTTCTTCTTACTTATTCTTCTTCGTCTTCTTCTTACTTATTCTTCGTCTTCTTCTTCTTCTTACTTATTCTTCTTCGTCTTCTTCTTACTTATTCTTCGTCTTCTTCTTCTTCTTACTTATTCTTCGTCTTCTTCTTACTTATTCTTCGTTTTCTTCTTACTTATTCTTCTTACTTATTCTTCGTCTTCTTCTTCTTCTTACTTATTCTTCTTCGTCTTCTTCTTACTTATTCTTCGTTTTCTTCTTACTTATTCTTCTTACTTATTCTTCTTCGTCTTCTTCTTACTTATTCTTCGTCTTCTTCTTCTTCTTACTTATTCTTCGTCTTCTTCTTACTTATTCTTCTTACTTATTCTTCTTCGTCTTCTTCTTACTTATTCTTCGTCTTCTTCTTCTTCTTACTTATTCTTCGTCTTCTTCTTACTTATTCTTCTTACTTATTCTTCTTCGTCTTCTTCTTACTTATTCTTCGTCTTCTTCTTCTTCTTACTTATTCTTCGTCTTCTTCTTACTTATTCTTCGTTTTCTTCTTACTTATTCTTCTTACTTATTCTTCGTCTTCTTCTTACTTATTCTTCTTCTTACTTATTCTTCGTCTTCTTCTTACTTATTTTTCTTACTTATTCTTCGTCTTCTTCTTACTTATTCTTCTTCTTCCTCTTCTTACTTATTCTTCTTACTTATTCTTCGTCTTCTTCTTACTTATTCTTCTTCTTCCTCTTCTTACTTATTATTCTTCCTCTTCTTACTTATTCTTCTTCTTCTTCTTACTTCTTCTTCTTCTTACTTCTTCTTCTTCTTACTTATTCTTCTTCGTTTTCCTACTTATTTTTCCACTTCTTACTTATTCTTCTTTTTCTTTTTCTTACTTATTCTTTTTCTTTTTCTTCTTCTTTTTACTCCTTCTTCTTCTTCTTTTTCTTTCTACTTCTTCTTCTTCTTCTCAATTTTTCTTGTTCTTCTATTTGTTCTTCATTGCAAAATTCTTTATTTTAATTTTTTTTTCTTTATTCTTTTTCTTATATTTTTGCTTCGTTTCTTCTTGCTTTTAATATAATTTTTGTTCTTCGTTCTGCATCTTCTTCTTCTTCTTCTATTTTTTCTTCTTCTTCTTTTTCGTCTACTTTTTCCTTATTTTCTTCTACTGGTTCTTCATTCTTCTTCTTTAGCTTCGTATTTTACTTTTTATTTTTATTCTTCTTCTTCTTCCTCTTGTTTTTTCTCTTCTTCATTCTTCTTGTGTTCCAACGTTTCCATACATCATCTTGAACATACCCAAAGAAACCAGTAGTCAGCCTGAGGTTATTGATATCTCAATAGAACTTGGCCAGGAATGTTAATGGTAATGGCCATATGGGCTTTCTCTGTGTCTTGCACGTTGGACACCTTTAAAATAGATGTTCAGCAGTAGCTCTATCAGTGCACCAGAGACATTCATTAGTAGTTTCCATATTTAGATTGCTTAATAGATAGTATTCCATTCTGTTTGTGGCCTTTACCCAATCTAAAGATGTTCACTTGGCCTGGATGTTGAGCTGGTAATAATACTACATTTTGTTGTTTGCTTTATTTTGTTTAGTCAAAATCGTTCACAAATTGGTAGGAACACAAAAACAAAGAAGAAAATAGTGGTAGAAACATAAAAACAAAGTAAAAAATCGTGGTAGAAACATAAAAACAAAATAAAAAATAGTGGTAGAAACATAAAAACAAAATAAAAAATAGTGGTAGAAACATAAAAACAAAATAAAAAATAGTGGTAGAAACATAAAAACAAAGTAAAACATAGTGGTAGAAACATAAAAACAAAGTAAAAAATAGTCGTAGAAACATAAAAACAAGTAAAAAATAGTGGTGGAAACACAACAACAAAGTAGCGAATAATGATGGTGCTCAAGAACAAAGTAGCCGAAAATTATAGAACAGAAGACGTAAGTACCAGACAAAGCTATAACATATTTCAATTGCCAAGAGTAATAGAACACGTGAATCACGTAGGACACACTGAGAGAACACAAATACAATTTAGCGGTCAATGATTAAATCGAATAATAAAGTAGACGACAATGACAGAATATAAGAACACATAGCAGGGAATGATGAAATCTAATAATAAAGTAGGCGACAATGAGGGAACTATAACAAATTAGTGGACATAATTTGGAGCGTCGTAATATAGTAGGCGACAGTGATGGAACGCTAGAACAAAGTAGGTGAAAATGATAGAACACAAGAACAAATTATAGAACAATAATGGAACAGATGAACAAATTAGAGAACAATGATGGAACAGAAGAACAAATTAGAGGACAATGATGGAACACAAGAACAAATTAGAGGACAATGATAGAACAGAAGAACAAATTAGAGGACAATGATGGACCAGAAGAACAAATGAGAAGACATAATTTGGAACGTAATAATATAGTAGGCGACAATGATGGAGCACTAAAACAAAGTAGGTGAAAATGATAGAACACAGGAACAAATTAGAGGACAATGACGGAACAAAAGAACCAATTAGGTGACAATTACAGTTCGCATGAACGAAGTAGTCGAATATGACAGAACATAAGAATCAAGTAAGCGACAATGGAAGAACACAAAAACAAAGTAGACGGTAATGATAGAATGCAATGATAGAACACAATGATAGAACACAATGATAGAACACAATGGTAAAGCACAATGATAGAACACAAGAACAAAGTAGACGTAATGATAAAACACAAGAACAAAGTAAATGGTAACTATAGATCACAAGAACAGAGTAGGCGTTAATGATAGAACACAATGATAGAACCCAATGATAGACTACAATGATAGAACACAATGATAGAACACAATAATAGAACACAATGATATAACCCAATGATAGACTGCAAGAACCACATAGACGGTAATGATAGAACACAATGATATAATACAATAATAGAACACAAGAACCATGTACATAATGATATAACACAATGATATAACACAATGATGAACACAATAAAAAGGTGAGCGTAATGATAGAACACAATAATAGAACACAATAATAGAACACAATGATAGACCACAATGATAGAACGCAAGAACCAAGTAGACTACAATGATAGAACGCAAGAACCAAGTAGACTACAATGATAGAAGGCAAGAACCAAGTAGACTAGAATGATAGAACGTAAGAACCAAGTAGACCACAATGGTTGAACACAAGAACCAAGTAAACAATTATAAAACACAAGAACCATGAACAAGACAATGATAGAATACAAGAACAAAGTAGACTATACAAGAACAAAGTAACCCACAATTATATAACACAAGAAGCAATTAGACCACAATGATAGAACACAAGAACAAAGTATCCCAGAATGATAGAACACAAGAAGCAAGTAGACAATGATAGAACACAAAAACAAAGTAGACCACAATTATAGAACACAAGAACAAAGTAGACCCAATGATAGAACACGAGAACAAAGTAGACTACAGTGATAGAACACAAGAAGCAAGTAGACAATGATAGAACACAAAAACAAAGTAGACCACAATTATAGAACACGAGAACAAAGTAGACTACAGTGATAGAACACAAGAAGCAAGTAGACAATGATAGAACACAAGAACAAAGCATCCCAGAATGATAGAACACAAGAAGCAAGTAGACAATGATAGAACACAAAAACAAAGTAGACCACAATGATAGAGCACAAGAACAAAGTAGACTACAGTGATAGAACACAAGAACAGAGTAGACCACAATGACATCTGACTAACCTCTCCAAAGTTTCTGGGCAATGGTTGTCGGGAATATCTCTAACAGGAGGTCGACGTTTCTCTGCTTCTCTGAGTCCACAGCCTTGCTGGCAGTTTCTATACTCTGTTTGAGCTGCTCCATCCGCTTCTTCAGTCCATCCTTGTGAAGAAAACGGCAATGTATGAGTTGTTTACAGATTAACAGACAGATGGACTAAACGACAGGTGAGAATTGAAGGTAACAGTAAACATGTGGTAGACACTGCTGTCAAGGATAACGTGTTGGAGACTTGGCTATGCTGTGTCCCAGGTCGTTGTGAGCTACGAGTGGTTTAACTGGGAACCAGCCACACTTGTGACTTTGACACTCTCTATTCAACATATTCTAAATCCGACACGCAGGTACGTATTTGTGTGGAAAAATTGATTAAATGTTTAACTTTTTATCCAACCATGTCGACACCACCAGAGGAGCCAAGTCACAGTATAGCCATCTCCAACTTTATTAAAGATTAAACTGTACCATGATGTGAGAATCAATAAGCAGGCAGCCACGTTTATGAGAGAAATAGAGAAATAGTTATTTGGGCGCGAACATGAGTGAAGAAGTAGAACAATGGAAGCTTTAACTTCATCAGTAGAACAATAAGACCAACAATATCATGGGTAGATAAATAAGTCCTTCAACTTCACAAGTCGAACAATGAGATCAATAATTACACTAGTAGAACAATGGAGCCTGCGGCTTCATCCGTATAAACAGACCAACATTATCATCAGTAGATCAATGAGACCGGGAGCGTCACCTGCAAAACATTGGAAGACAAAATTCCACCAGGAGAATAAACGGGGCAACAACCTCATGAATAGAACAATGAGACCGAGAATATTGTCAGTAGAACAATGAGATCAACTACTTAATTATTTATAAGAATGGGGCCTATAATTTGATCAATAGAACAAAACAAAATGCAACTTCATCGATAGAACATTGAGACCAACAACTTGATCAGAAGAGCAATGAGTCAAGCGTTTTTCTCAGCACAACAATAAAACCAACATTATAATCCGTAGAGCAATAACACCAATGAATTATACCGTAGACTAATTAGACCATCAACATCACCAGTAGGTTTATTAGACCAACATCACCAGTATGCCCATTAGACCAACACCATCAATAGAACAACAGGATTAACAACACCATTAATAGAACAAGACTAACAACACCATCAATAGAACAACAGGATTAACAACACCATCAATAGAACAACAAGACTAGCAACAGCATCAATAGAACAAATAGACCAACAACACCATAGCAGAACAATAATCCAACAACATCATCAATAGAAGAGTTGGAAGAGGTCCAAGTTCTAAACATACAAGAATGTCCAGGTTCAATCCAAGCAGTGAACTTTAATTACGCCTTTGTCGATAACCACAGCAAACCTCGAGTCACAAATACATCTGAAAATGAGGCTTCGATTGCGCGGCTTCCTGTGTTTGTACAGAAGACAAAACCTGGCCACGTGCGGTCAAAACCAGGGAATACAATCAGGTCCGAATAAACGGCTAGAGAAAGCACAAACAACGTTTGCCAACAAACACACAGATTAAAGAAGGAAGAATCGACTGACGCCATTCATGCGATAATGGGGTGCTCATACCTCTAGGACGAGATCGGCCGAGAAATCTGGCCTTTTGTCTCGGAAAATGAAAGCCTGGTTTTTGCCTGTGGGATGCCAAAGCGCAGAAGCTCAGCCGTACATGTGTGGTCAATTTTAAGCGGACAAATGATGTCTGATTTAAAAAAAACTGGCGGTTGCTTCGGCAGACTCTTGTTTATAATTTTCAGGCTACGCAATGACCCCCTTAAAGACCAATTTATAATATGGTCAACACAAAGTAAGGTCTACCATTATTGCAGACTTTATCTTGATGGAGTTCTGTAGCTGGAGTACTTCGACAACCTCTAAAACTATTCTAGCGGGAGTTTCACTGTTAGCATGTACTACCCAGATGGCCAGGCCTGCGTGGGAAGAAGTAACACAAAATAAGGCACCCTGATTCTTCAGGTTCGGGGTTTAGGCACACGAACGACATCCCTGTCTTTGTCAAAGCTGCATTAAAACTGCGATAGACTGCTGTGCTTGGAGACACCAGCAAGTGGCATGGACATTGATCGCTCTTTCACAGACTGACCATGCTTTCAAAAAGGCAATGTTCGATTCACACAGGAATCTAGAACAGCACTTACCGCAGAAATGGAAAATCTCAAAGTACTAAGCACCGCTTGAAGATCGTCTCAATGACGCAATGCCAGTTGCCTATTTAGGCCATATGTATTTCTGATGGCGATAAATACGCGTATATTCTTGTCCAAGCATTCATATCTCTTATCCAAATTTGTGATCCCCAACATTCCTGGCAGCGGCGAGATACGATCTGATAGGTAGAAATCACCAAATTGGAAGCGCTGTCGCATGCCAGAATAGTTCTCTTCACAGACTGCAAAGCACCACTCGAATCGGTAAAGAACACAACAAATGAGGACATAACACATACAATCTGAGCAGAGCTAAATGCCATACAAAAGATCTCAAGGATCACACTCCAGTTGCTTCTTTCTTATTGTGGAATTATGGGAAATGGGAAACGAGGAAGCCGATGAACTATCCAGACAGGTGGACAAAGGAACAATACATATATAATGTGTCATATAAGGAGGCTAAAACTATCATTCGCAGCCAGTATAAAATAAAACTGGAGAAAGAAATGGGAGAGAGTAACAGTCCAGACCAAATCCACCAGCAAACTGCAATCTTCCCCATGAGAACGGGCCACGGCAGACTACTGGGCCACCTTTATTGGCCCAAATCTCCCAAACATATGAATGCTCACGTGGGACAGGAGTCCAAACCCGGACCATGAAGAACTAAGATGCTAGACCTGGCCAGATGGAGCAGAACTTAGACAGAAACTATTGGGTCATCGATCAGACCTGGAAAAGACGGTGGACTTCATCCTGGCGATAGGGCTGAAGATTTGGCATGGTGAGAAAAACCTGAACTCAGCAGCAGAAGAAGAAGAAGGTAGGTCGAATACGACAAACAAACGGTATGGTTCGGTCATACTGCAGGCGTTCATGTCTAGCACAACTATAAACATCCCTATCAGACCAAATACCATCACGCCATCACCAAAACGTCACTTCAAGTACAAGTACCATCCCTTTTTGCATCGTCACCAGCATCCCCAATGACACCGCTATTATTATTATTATTATTATTATCTTCATCCTATTTAGCCTAATCACCTTTGCAATCAACGATGACGTGGCTATAACTATCAACATCACCTTCAGTCCTTGTTATGCATTAGCAACTCAAGATCACTCATAGCTTTCCCCTTACTATCAGCACCACCAACATTGGCATCATCACAGCCATGACCACAATCACCCCTACCATCACTATTAATATTTAGGTCAAGTCATCCCGTAACCGGTGAGGTCGTTGGGGCACACATGAAGACATCCTCACAATCCCACGCCACCCTTCTCTGTCAGCGGCCGCTGCCTGTGCCTCTTCTGGTCGGAGATTGGTCCATTCTTTTATGCTGTCCTCCCACCTCTTTTTGGGCCGGCCTCTTCGTGGTCTGCCTTGCACCTTTCCGTGGAGGATCGTATTTACAAGACCATTTCTTCTTCTTCTTCGTCGTTCTCCCGCTACCAAACCCTGAAAGGGCTTAAGTAGCAGAATGTAGTCCAGAGAACGGAATATGTCGTGTCGTAGTTTACAGCTTGACTGCGATATTTGCACCTTTCGGTCCAACACATCCGACTTCAGCAAGCATTTTTTGAGTACCGGGTTAACCTATTCAACAAATTGAAGATAGGTGGCACTGACGAATGCCCGTGTGAACATTTGCTGCAAAACTGCCCGACATACGAGGATCAGAGAGAGCAGATGTGGCCATCACCAGTGGCAACACTAGACAAGCTCCATGGCAGTGTCGACAGCCTCAAGGTGACCGCTGCATTTTTCGAAAAAATAAAGGTTGATATCTGACAGCGTACGATGAAGAAGAAGAAGAAGAGTACCGGTTTAGCATTCCCTCTTCGATCCCTTCTCCTTAGCCAGTCTGCATTTCTGCAGCCTGTTATCCAGGATCACCGCGTGGAGGTGTAGAAGGGTCTCGGCAGCTATGGTTCGCTGGCCCTGACGCTCATGTACTGCTCAGCATCTTGATACCTTACAAAACCATTTGATCTCGATATGTGACTGTACCATTACTATTACCCCATGATGTTTACCACACTTACTTTCACAATCATCGATAATACCACTATAACTATCAAGACCATCATCTTTAGCGCTATTCCCCCATCACCCAAAATACCAATATGACTATCAGTATCATCGGATGTATCGTCCTCACCACTATCACCAATAACTCCGATATTGCTTACACTTGTTTGACAGCCAACCCTGACACTTCAATCACCACAACCATCACTTTTTACATCATCACAACTAAACATCTTTAGCGCAATGATCCAAAAAATTACTATTACCACTATTATCACCACCTCGTCACCTCTAACATCACCTTTATTATCATCATTCCACCATCTCTAACACAGCTGTCGTCACCACTAATAGCATTCCATCGCCAATAAAAAGAAAATAGATCACGTCACGCCATGAGGCGCAAATGAAACGTGATATTAAGCCCATATTATGTTGAAACCCACGGATCTTAGTGGATGTAGTGGTCAGCATCACGTCGGCATCCTTTACTCCCGAACTAAACCGCTATCCATTTAAGGCTGGGTCGACCCGTGAGCCGTTGTGATCTGAAAAAAACCATTTCGGCCTCAACTAGGGAATGAACCCAGGACCATTGATGCGAAGTCATCGCGCTACACGGCTCCGATATTCCATCGTCACTACTGACACCAAAATAATCCCCATTCTGCCTTCAACACTAACATCATCTTCACCTTAATAACATCATCTTTATCACCACTACCATCAGCATCATCTTACCACCATCAGCACACCTCCTTCCCCGCCCCCAACAATTCACCTCCCACCATTTCCTTACCTGCGCCTTGGTCTGTTCCCCAACTAGAATGACATCACGAGTCGCATCGTGGATGGGAATGTCCGAGATATAGATGCCTTTCCCAATGAGCTCCTCCAGCTTCTCCACGCTAGGCGATCCCAAGAAGAGGATGGAGTTTGTCTCTTGTAGAAACAGCATCTGTCCTTTCAGCTCCAAGTTCTATTAAATAAATGTCAGAACACTAAACAAACAAAATAAGACTTATACAGGTAACCCCACGGCAGGCAATGCTGTCGGGGTTGAAGTGTTAACAACTAAATGCACTTCTTCTTATCTCTAGTTCGCTCCAAACAGAACATAGAGTAAGACAGCATTTGGTTCCGTTCAGATAACCTGCACTGAAGCACTTTGTCCGTCTGCAAAAAGTGTGTTCTGGATAAACGTGATTTACATCAGGGCTTCTCAAACTGCTTTAATCAACAATTGTATTTTTTCACCACTCTTTCACGACTCTTCACTCAATGTCATAAATGCAGCTGACACTAAGTCTGTATAAATACCATATATTCCACATAAAATGTTACTGAAGACTGAAAACAGATAAGAATAAGTTGACATTTAATGGGATAGATGTGATTGTTTATTCTGACAACTCGAAACGGGGCTTTATATTCGTCAGTGCTGGTCTCATATCAATCTCAATGTTGTTAAGATTTAAACGGTATTTTGTTGTTTAGTGCCGTAATTGTTGAAAATGTCGGTTCGCACAAATATGTGGTAGCAAATGGTAGATGTGCTGCCATCGTCTATTTTGACTGTTCTGAAAATTCTGCTTTAACGCCAAGCTAAAGGGTGTTAAAGTTGTGTTTTCTTGAAAATTCCGGTTTGAGATTTGAATCACATGAAAGTTTTACAAGTTCTTCCTGAGTTTTCAACGAGAGGTGTTTCACATTTCCCATTTCCATCATAAAAGGGTTTTGAACCAAGTCTAAATGATTATTGTCTAATTCCTGTAAAAATTATTTATGAAAACTGTTTTCCAGGCATACCAAATAATCAATTATGATTTACTTAATCGAATCAAAACGAAACATATTATCAACAATTAAATCTTATATTCATGAAAAATGTCATGTTGTTTTCAACTTTATGCATTCATTTGTTTCAGCCTCGTTTTATCTTTCAGTGTAAACATATTCGTGTTCTTCCTTTTGGAGATACGTATTAGGTTCGCGTTGAGTTTCTCATATAAATCTGAACAAATGGTATAATTTGCACAGCTAATTTTCATTGTGAAAGAAATAGACATATTCTGAGTAACTTTCAGACATAAATAGTATTATTAAATTTGTTAACACCAATTGTCGTCTCAAGGTTCGTCCCTTTGACAGCTATCACACCAATGTTTACAGTCAAAGTGTAATGAGATTGGATTCTATTTCATCACATACATTTCCGAAGAGATGACTATTTAGTGGCCGACTTTTAATAAAATTGATAATTCTAACTGCATCTTACTAGTACAGGATTCAGATCTGCAGAGATGTTCTTAGTTACTAATGTCTCTCAAAGAATCATGCAAAGATTGAAGAAGGTAAATCCACTAATTGCATTTAACTTTCACCTGAAGTCCAGCTATTCTTCCTGTCATTGGCTCTGCGCAGTAGGTAAATACTCCAACACAGTTATTCCATTCTAGGCCTAATTCCTCTAAATATTCATTCCCTTTTTGAAAAATCGTGTTACCCATTGTACATCCAGCTAGCGAGAGACAAAATAGCAAATTTTCGTAGGCCTTGATATTGTAACAATACCCGGTATATGCCAATAGTTGCGGAAAGTTTGAAATGTCAGTTCGATTCATCTAGTTGAATTGCAAATTACGAACTTTCTTTGATTCTTCCAGTAAGTTGCTCACGCTGGTCATTGATAATTACCCAAATTCGTCTACTCACGGTATCATTTGACAGTGACATTTAAAAAAAATGGGTCTGCATATTTTTTTTCTCGCGAATAATTTCATTCATTCGAAATTCCAATTCTAACACAAGATCTTCACCAATGGTATATGGTTTCTTAGCATTTGCTATTAATTAAGAGGATTCGTAAGATGCTCTTAAGCACTTTCTATTAACCAGTGCTTGAGTTTCAAGAGAATGTGTTGTTTTTTTTCGATGATTCCAACGGGCCTTAATATAAATGTACAGGCTTATTGGAATAGGAAGAATGCCTTGTATGTATATGCCTTTTAAAGTTGCAGGTTTAAGACTTTAACTCGTCAGGAATTCATTACAAATCAAGCAGATAGTTTTGTAATTTGTGGAAATTGCAACATATCCATATTGCAAACATGTTTCATTGTATTTCCTCTTTTTTTTGCGGTGAATGCGAATTATTTTGCAGTTTTATCTATCTACGCATTCTTGTTGTTGCTGGATGATCCCAGTACTGCAGAATCTATAGCGTTATCTGCTGTCCTAGCGATACATTGTATCCCCTTTCCATGGGTAAGGTAGTTTGGATGTTGCTCTCTTCTTTCTTCTTTGAGTTCAGAATCTTTTTGGTCATGCTATATCTGCAGGCCTGTCGCCATGATGAAGTCTGTAGTTTTCACCAGGTCGGAGCGGCTGCCCCACAGCTTTTGTCTCAGCTCCGCACCATCTAGCCAGGTCTGGCATCTCATTTCCCTATAGATTGGGCATTCCTGTAGAATATGCTCAGGGTTCTGGCATCCTGATCCAGGTGGGCACTCATCGGGGTGTGAGATCTTCAGTCGGTATAGATGTACTAGTAGTCTGCAGTGTCCAGTTCTCAGGCGAAATAAGGTAGTCTGTTGATTTCATTTGAGATAGTGAATTGGGTCATTTGTACTGCTTATGTTTCTGTCATCTCTCCATTGGTGTGTATACTGATTTCTGATGATGTTCTTGATTTCTCTGTATGGTACTTGATGATTAAATTGTGCCCTTTTGCTGCCATCTTTTGCCAGAGCATCAGCTCTCTCGTTTATCGTGATTCCGCAATGGGAGGGTAGCCACTAGAGCGCTATTTTTGAGGATCTCTGGAGTTTTCCCAGTTCTGATCTGATCTCCGATAACAGTGGTTCGTTGTTTGTTTTTTGTATTGTCTCTAATAGTTCTCTGCAGTCCGTGAATACAGCTATTTTTGTTGGAGGTTGCCTTTTTGTTGCTGTAACTTGGCTCTGAAATAATAGCAGCAATTAACTGGTGACAGTTAATTTATTCGCTGGTCCAGATAAACTTCGCGCGCCAGAGATACTGTAAGAACAATGTACAACTAACACTGAACAAGTAAAGTCAGTTTCACAATGGATGGCACCAATTGCCGTCTAATATCTGAATAACCCTTGCACCGATAAATGTAAATTTTTGCTCATGGACTTACATTTCCAAATGTCACAACGACTTTATAATTTACATTTTGTCAGGTAGTGCTGTTTTCTTAAAGCGGCTAGTTCCTTTGATCTTTGTTAGCAAATTATTTAATTTGGCTCTGCAGAAAATAATTTACTGTAAATTAAAGAATCGTCATAGACATCTCTCCATTTTGAATGAGATTTCTACATTAGGTACCACATAATGCCATTTTTACTATAGCTCATGTCTTGTAGGTACTGTAAGAAGTAACTGCGCATTTCGTAGAAAGAATGTGTGAACACGTACAAGCACATGATATTTAGAACATAGAAAGTACATACTTAAGATGGATTAGTCTTGTTTTATAAATAGATGCTGAAGCAAACAATAAATGGTTATAATTCAGTTCTAAGATCCATCTTCTAGCTAATTGAGCTGGCATTGAAAAGGACCGTTTTGCCAAGTTGATAGAAACTTCTGTTTGTTTAGGGGGAAAAAAACATGCAAGTTAATTTCTCACTTAATCAGAGTCAGACGATTCCAAGAAATTGACGACTGCTCTCGGCTGAACGAACGACAGTTCATCTTTTTTTCAATAGCCTTCTTCCTCTTTTAAGATGTGGTCCTCACATTTAACTCAATAATCTCTGTCTATATGTTAGTTCTTTCATATAGCAGAGTTTGAAAGTTTTATTTTCAGCTGCAACGTGTCCTTTAACTTTCGCCCAAACGAGTTCAATTGGGTTTAAGTGTGAATGGTAAGGTGGACGTCTTAAGCATACATGACTATGCTCTTGGATCAACTTATCGATATAAAATACCGTTTCCTTTCGTGTTTGCTTGAAAAGAGAAAGCAATTCAGGTTTTCGATACGTTTCGTTAAATGGTATGCGTTCTTGTGTGAGCCACATCTTTATTGTATCTTGTGTACTGCATGATGTCGGGATTTTTCCTTCTTGTGTCACTCCGTTGTGGTGGGATCCATTGTCCATTATCAGACAAGAGGGTCTATCTAAGGACGAAAGAACCGTTTTTTTTTTCAATCATCTTTAAATGTGTTACCATTCATTTCGATATGATAGTCCCGATAGTCTGTAAAATTTGAAGGAAACACAAGTTCAGCATTCTTTATCAGCCCATTATGTCTGCTACCTGCATGTGTTATTACCAAATGATGTCCTTAGTCCCTTGGTACTAATCTTTTAATCGTTCCGTCCGCTGACTGCCAATTCTTTTCACTTGTGTGATGATCCTTTATCCAAGTCTCATCCACATACACAATATCATACCATTATTTACGCATTTCGCGTACGTCACGTAAATACTTGCTTCTCATGGATACTAGAAGCAGCTTCTCACATATGACGTTCCTCCCGCTAGCAAACTTTCTAAAGGTAAAGCCTATGCCCTTTACAGTTCTCCACAATAAAGATTTCGATACATCAATGTCATTATATGTTCTCAGTCAAGACTTCGGGTTCCTTATTGTCACTGCTTCTTTGGAATAAAACATTATACAAATCTCTCTTATAATCTCATCCCTGTCAAAGCTATTTGCTCTTTTCTTTCTTCCTTGCGTATGTGTCTTGATGGAACATGAACTTCCATAGTCTTTGAGCAATCGATGAAATGACCATTTACTAAAAACCAAAGAGTGAATAGTTCTATTTCAGGGTTTTATATACTCGGGTATAGTTTGAAACGCTTAGCTTCTCTGCATAAGTATTAATACATCTTCAATGTGATTGTATGGAGTGAAATAAACTTGACTATCAGACTCATTGTAGTCGCAAATGTTATCAATTAAGCTACGCTTTTGTCACAATTTGTATTGACACATTAACACACCGTAAGGTTCATTATAACTGTTAAAAATCAGTGATAAATGACCTTTACACTTGGCCGTGAGTGTGCTTTGGGTTGAAGATAGAAAGATTTCGTGAAGCACGTGAAAAATTTAATTCCAAAAATACTCACTGTTATGAAAGGGTAATCATTTTAACAAACGGTTGATTTCATTAGGAGGGCTGGTTTTTTTATACCCTAAATAGAGAAAATTGTATACCATATGTTTGTGGGCAAGAAAAAATATTCATCATTGTGGTATAGTGATCTGCAGGTTATTAGCAACATTTGAAAGATTTTGTTCAAATGGAAGCTGAGCTATTCAATTTTAAAAGCTGCAAACGTTGTGAAACGCACTATAGCAAGAACTCTGAACACGAAGAATCTCAAAATGCTACTAACGCCTCTGTGGCAGTTCCAGCAGGAGCATGGGTGTTTAGGACAGGGAGATTGGAATGGCGACTCTGGCGAATGGAGTTCGGAGCTAACCGATGGGGGTTGGTGACAGTCTGATGCTGTCACGACCGGCTACGACAATTACAGTGACAGTGACTCGTGCATGGTCAACCAATACCATTTAGTTGGGAGTAGTTCCAAATTGGAGTGATGGTCAAGTCAGACATCCCACCGAAGACCATTGGACAACCATGTTGCTGATTAAGAATATAAAATACTCTGCAACGAAAAACTCAGAGGCTGACTAGGAGACTGGCAAGAGAGCTGAGCGTGAGTGAGTTGCAGGGTGATTGTCTCATCATACACCTTGAGTTTTGGCCAATCGTGCTCAATAGGTGCTTATGCTGGACACCCTGTGAACAGTAAGAGATCTGAATGTGTATTGTATGTGCGGGACACCTTGTGAACAATATATGCTCTGGTATGGTTACACGAGTTTACATATCGCCGAAAAGGACGAGATCTGAATGTGTGTTGTACGTGTAGGACACCGTGTGGTCGATGTATGTTTTGAACGGTTACACGAGTGTACAGATCGCCTACGGACAAGATCTGAATGTGTGTGGTGTGTGCAGGTCTCCTTGGGAACGATGTGTATTCTGGAGTGTGATTGCACATATCGACTGAGTACGTGATCACAAGTGATCTAATTACATGTGAATGCACAGATCGTTTGAATACATGATCTGATTATGTGTGAGCGTACAGAATCGTATGAGTACGTGATCTGATCTTGAGGAAGAGTTTGTGATCGTGTGTTGAGGGGGCAGAAGAAAGAGAGCGAGCTAACTGGAGCCATTAAGTTATGGATATAATATTTCTTAAAGGTGTGAAGTTTTATTGTTGCAGGCTTAGAGATAAAATTTGGGTTGACACGTAGTAACAGAAACACCATCAATAGCATTTGTTTGCATTCTCTGTAGCAGTTAAATATAATAATAATAATAATGTTCGCCTAGGCATCTGCAACCAAATATGGGCGACAGAAAACTGGCCGAACTTATGGACAAAATCAATGGCTATACCGTTACATAAATCTGGAAACCTAAAGCTGTGCCAAAATTACCGAATAATCAGCCTCATCAGCCACCCTAGAAAGGCCATGCTTAAATTAATCCTCGACCTATTGAAACCCCAAGCAGAGAACATCATCGCCGAGGAGCACGGAGGGAAGAAGCATTACAGAAAAGATATTTAATTTAAGGCTGCTAAACGAGAAATATCTAGCAGAAGCAAAATCTGTATCATGTGTTTGTTGATTTTAAGAAGGCGTTTGATAGTGTATGGCATAACGCGCTATGGGCAACCATGAGGAGTATAAAATCAACGGAAATATTATAAAGGTCGCTGAACACCTGTATGACAAGGCGTCCAGCGCAGTTCTTGTGAATGGCAGGCAAGGGAACTGGTTTCGCACATCAGTTCGTGTGAGACGGGGGTATACACTCTCTCCAACTCTGTTCAATATACTTCTTGAGGGAATTATGAGTGAGGCACTTGGAGGTCACGTTGGTACTGTCAAGATAGTGGGCCAAACTTCTTCTTCTTACGCTGTCAGACGTCGACCTTTATTTTTCGAAACAAGTAGCGGTCATCCTGGGGCTGTCGACACTGCCATAGAGCTTGTCTAGTGTTGCCACTGGTGATGACCATATCTGCTCTCTCTGGTCCTCGTATGTCGGGCAGTTTTGCAGCAAATGCTCAGCGGTCATTTTCCCTGTACCACACGAGCATTCGTCAGTGCCACCTATCTTCAATTTGTTGAATAGGTGGTACCTCAGTCTATTGTGGCCAGTGCGAAGTCTGAAGAACACGACCTGCTCTCTTCTGTTCAACTGGTAATAGGGTGGGCCGAACGATTACCAACCGTCGTTGCTCAGAATTCTCGATGAAACAGCTCTTATGGTATGGAGATAAACGCAGGAAGGACAAAATTAATGACCAATAACGCCGAGGACTTCAACAGCAGAATAAAAGCTAATGGTCAGGAACTCGAAGTGGTTGACCGTTTTAAATATCTACGATCGATTGTAAGTGTTGAAGGATCAAAATGGGAGGTGTTGCCACAATAGCCCAGACAATAGCGGCGCTTGCACGCTAAACACAATCTGGCAAGATAAACGGTTAGTACTACGCACGAAAATCAGATTAATGCAAACACTGGTCCTGTCCATATTCCTCATTGCTTGTGAGACATGGACATTTACAGCTGACCTTCAGCGAAGGATACAGACCTAGGAGATGAGATGTTTCCGAAGACTTTTAAACGTCACGCACAAAGATCGAGTTACAAATGAGGAAATGCGAGATAGAATTACAACAGCAATAGGGCCTTTTAAAGACCTCTTAGCAACTGTTAAAAGAAGGAAACTCGCTTGGTATGGTCACATATCGAGATCAAATGGTCTTGCAAATACGATCCCCCACGGAAAGGTGCAAGGCAGGCGACAAAGAGGCCGTCCCAAAAAGAAATCGGAAGACAACATTAAAGAATGGACCAACCTTCGATCAGATGAGGCACAGGCAGCGGCCGCTGATAGAGAAGGGTGGCGTGGTGTTGTGAGGATATCTTCATGTGTGCCCCAACGACCTCACCGGTTACATGATGACCTAAGGCAAATGAGGCCCGCTGCGTTGGTCGAACGCCACCACGACCAGTCAAAACGACGATCTGCCAGACCTCGTTTATAGCAGAGGGGGGGGGGGAGGAGGCGGGGGGGGGGATTGTTATCTGGTAAAGCCACCTGTTTCAGAGACGGCCTCCCCTGCACTTTCAGCCTGCTAGTTGGATACCCGTAGGACTTTGAACTGCCTTGAGAAGGTTCTGGTGAGCTGTAACTTCCCGATTCAGTAGGACAACATGTCCAAATAGGGATTGGCGATGCCGGTCCGGGACTTCTGATACAGTTGGGAGGTTAGTCATAGTAGAGATCTCGACATTTCATTCGAGATCGTACCAACGAATTTCAAAAACACGCCGCTGATTGTGCATATTAAACATACACGAGTCTTGAGATGTCATTTTTCAGTAGAGTCCAGGATTCGCCTCCATAGATTAGCACTGAAATCACACACGACTGGTAAATATATATATGATGATTGTTTAGTTTAAATGTACTTTTCTTTTTGTTGATACTGTGCACCGATTATTTTTGTAATAAATAATTTTGTTCTGTGTTGTAGTCAGGATAGTGTTACTGTACTTTCTGTGTTGAGCTCGTATCGTGGTGTAGATACATGCTCTAACGCTTTAGTTAAGTAGACTACGCAACTAAACCTAGACTTTACCAGTCATCCGTTTTTGGTGCCGTGCACAGGATTAGGTTTTTTAGTTATGTGTGTAGAGAGGATTAAGTAAGGAGTCGTTGGAGTTTAGAATAGTACCATAGTACGTACGCCAACCATAAATCAAGACGGGCCACTTTTTCCCATTTTCCATTGTTTTCATTACAGCCAGACTTGACATTTCTTGTGTTACTTGACAATCTCAAAATTTAAAAAAAAACAAAAACCAAAAAAACAAACAAACTGGGTTATTCCAACGACGACGAGACGTCAAGTGAAACAATCAGTGTCTAGGATTCAACCATTACATTGTCTAGGATTCAACCATTACATTGTCTAGGATTCAACCATTACATTGTCTAGGATTCAACCATTACATTGTCTAGGATTCAACCATTATATTGTCTAGGATTCAACCATTACATTGTCTAGGATTCAACGATTACATTGTCTAGGATTCAACCATTATATTGTCTAGGATTCAACCATTATATTGTCTAGGATTCAACCATTACATTGTCTAGGATTCAACCATTACATTGTCTTGGATTCAACCATTACATTGTCTAGGATTCAACCATTACATTGTCTAGGATTCAACCATTACATTGTCTAGGATTCAACCATTACATTGTCTAGGATTCAACCATTACATTGTCTAGGATTCAACCATTATATTGTCTAGGATTCAACCATTACTTTGTCTAGGATTCAACCATTATATTGTCTAGGATTCAACCATTACATTGTTTAGGATTCAACCATTACATTGTCTAGGATTCAACCATTACATTGTCTAGGATTCAACCATTACATTGTCTAGGATTCAACCATTACTTTGTCTAGGATTCAACCATTACATTGTCTAGGATTCAACCATTACATTGTCTAGGATTCAACCATTACATTGTCTAGGATTCAACCATTATATTGTCTAGGATTCAACCATTACATTGTTTAGGATTCAACCATTACATTGTCTAGGATTCAACCATTACATTGTCTAGGATTCAACCATTACATTGTCTAGGATTCAACCATTACATTGTCTAGGATTCAACCATTACATTGTCTAGGATTCAACCATTACATTGTCTAGGATTCAACCATTACATTGTCTAGGATTCAACCATTATATTGTCTAGGATTCAACCATTATATTGTCTTGGATTCAACCATTACATTGTCTAGGATTCAACCATTACATTGTCTAGGATTCAACCATTACATTGTCTGGGATTCAACCATTACATTGTCTAGGATTCAACCATTACATTGTCTAGGATTCAACCATTACATTGTCTAGGATTCAACCATTATATTGTCTAGGATTCAACCATTATATTGTCTTGGATTCAACCATTACATTGTCTAGGATTCAACCATTACATTGTCTAGGATTCAACCATTACATTGTCTGGGATTCAACCATTACATTGTCTAGGATTCAACCATTATATTGTCTAGGATTCAACCATTATAGCGTTGGCTGTGTACTGGTCTTGCGTAACTTTGGTTAGAGAGCGACGAAACAGGGTGGAAACATAAGTAAAAACGACAGACACGTAAGCAGAGAACAAACGGAGACAGTTCCAAAACCAGTTAAAGGAACTAACGGGCAGAGTTGTTCTGTTAGAGAGGCACGATAGGGAGAACATGGCAGTGTTTGACCAACTTATCCAGGTCAGCAGTCGGAACGACCGAATACAAAGCGGAGAGAGAGAAAGAGAGAAAAGGATGGACCAAATAGAAGATTAAAGAATGTAAACACTGCCAAGGGCCCACCACGTACATATGGTAGAGACGATTACACACCGGCCAGACCAACGCATTCTTCTTCTTCTTCTTCTTCGTTCGTTCTCAATCTCCCGCTACCAAACCCTGAAAGGGCTTAAGTAGCAGAATGTAGTCCAGAGAACGGAATGCGTTGTGTCATAGTTTTACAGCTTGGCTGCGATATTTGCACCTTTCGGTCCAACACATCCGACTTCAGCAAGCATTTTTTGAGTACCGGGTTAGCATTCCCTCTTCGATCCCTTCTCCTTAGCCAATATGCCCTACTGCAGCCTGTTATCCAGGATCACCGCGTGGAGGTGTAGAAGGGTCTTGGCAGCTATGGTTCGCTGGCCCTGACGCTAGCAGTCAGCTATGGGTCGCTGACCACTGCAGCTTATGCGCTGCTCAACATCTTGACCCCCTACCCATTCCACGTGGAATGAAGGCGAGGATGATATCAAGTCGGTCAAACTTGAATGTCAGTGAAATTTTCTCCAGTTTAAAAATAAATAAACAAAGATAATTGGCTCAGCTATAAATTCGGCGAAACAAACTGTTCTTAAATTAGTTACAATGAAAATCGGGTCGGGTAAATCTGTAAACCATAACAAAATGCAGCTTCTAAAGGAATAAGTCAGGAACTATAACAGAGACATAGAGGGGAAGAAGAAAAGACAACAGAAATAAATAAATGTAGGTTCTGTTTATCCCGAGAAGTTAGAAACAAAAAAACAAAAGCAAAGTTTACCCAATGAAACTGAGACAAACGCTCTGCGATGCTCAGACCCCCAGATAAAATGTAACACCTTTAGTCAGCTCAGTCTATTCAACAAATTGAAGATAGGGTGTACAGACGAATGCCCGTGCGGTACTGGTAAAATGACCGCTGAACATGCTGCAGAACTGCCCGACATACGAGGATCAGAGAGAGCAGATGTGGCCATTACCAGTGGAACTGCAAGACAAGCTCTATGGCAATGGCGAGAGCCTCAGGATGACCGCCGCTTTTTTCGAAAAAATAATGGTTACTGTCTGACTGCGTACGCAGAAGAAGAAGAAGAAGTCAGCTCAGTCAAGAGAATTCTCGAACAGCGAGAGTTACGACTGATTACGTCCGAACTCAGTTGGGAGTCGCGACAGATCACATGGTCGGGTCTGATAAAAGATGTGAAGTTTACAAGGAACCTGAGTTCAAGCCTAGTAGTGAAATAGTTGTAGACGATGAAGCAATAAAGTTAGTTGATACAGGCTTAGACTTTAGGTTAGGTATTGCTCTTAAGGTGGAGACAGGAATTCACAAATGGAAGAGGCCAGTCTACACGACAGATAGCGATTGGGCGGATGACGGGGAAAAAGAAGATATAAACATTAAAGAGGTGATATAAGAGGATAAAGGACGGGTCAAACGAACACAGGGTAAACGAGTTGAAAGAATTTTCAAGAAAACTGCGGAGACTTGAACCGGTAAGTTGCCAAGATGGCGATGTACATGTACAATCGGACAAACAGTGTGAAACGTCTGTCCCATAAAAATGTAAAACAGGTAGATCGAATCCTGAAGGCGTGTTAATCAACATAATCAGATGTAATAACACGTTGGAACGAGGCGAGACGAACAAATAAACTGAGAAACAAACAGTACGGTAGTTAGAGACATCTAACAGTGCACACAACGGGGTTGCGTTGAGTTCGGTGGCCACATCACAGAGTCCGTCTTAAGAAGCCATTACTACTAAGAAAGAAATGATGTTCCATGGAGTCCATTGAATCCATGATCCTTCAATTTTAGGTGCGTCGGAGTTGGCCTCCGCCTAGTAGAAATTGCGTATCGTTCACACTGTCGAGTTCCACTAACGACTCCTTTGCTCCGTTCCAACTTGCCGGGTTTTCTCAGCCCGATAAGACTCAACCGATAAAGCCTTAAATCGCGCCTTAAATCGCGAAAACACAAGCTATCCCACTAGTGTGATGGTTTAAACTTAACTAAAGAGGCTCATATCCCAGACGTGTTGAGACAACATTCTAACCAGAAGACACAACAAGCAATGTTGCCACTGCTGTCAAAGATGAAGGATAGGATTAGTTACCTAATCATTTAAGAAATTGTTTAAAATGTTACTGCGAGCCCAGATAATATTTACGCGACCCTCAGAAGAGTCGTGACGCCTAGTTTAAGAAGTTCATTACATGATGTCATTGCTATCCCATGCACAACACTCTTCAGTAGCTGTTTATGATATGCATGGAAAGTTACAGTGACCTTATTCTTTGCTTCTCGAGATCAACATGGCGGCTAATAATGCTATGTTTATCACGTGTATTAGTTGCGTTGCTTTCAAATGCCAGATTAAATCCTTATCCAATGCTCAAAAGCGACTTGTGACATAAAATGTCTAAAGAAGGTCATTTATGTCACAAGAAGACATAGAATTACAAATGAGGAAATTAGAGATGCAATAATAATAACCATTGTGCTGAATGCATTCATAGGCGAACAATGGCAATAACCCTTTGTGTTAAATACATTTCTAGTCAGAACATACGATAGCCCATTCATCTCATGCGAATGGGCCTTGAAAAACTCTCACTGCATGCATATAACGCATGAAGTTCTAGTTACTGGACACAGAGACACTGGGAAGATGGTTAGACGGCATAAGAGTAATCCTTTAACGATAGGAGCTTACTTACAACGATCGAAACAACATACGTACATACTTACATAATACCTGCCTACCTACCCACCTACTTACCCACACACACCACCTTCCTACCTACCTTCACACACCACCTACCTGCCTGCCTTTCTACCTACCTGCCTGACTGCCTACCTACCTACACGCACGCACGCACACATGCATGCAAACATATATACATACACACACACTAATATAGCATAGAACGTTGCTCTCATAACATTTATACATACACACATACATACATACCATTATATTAAATTACATTACATTACATACACACATACATACATACATACATACATACATACATACATACATACATACATACAAACACACACACATACATACAAACATACATACATACATACCATTATATTAGATTACATTACATACACACATTCATACATACATATATATATATATATATATATATATATATATACATACACACACACACACACATACATACATACATACATACATACATACATACATACAAACACACACACATACATACAAACATACATACATACATACCATTATATTAGATTACATTACATACATACATACACACACACACACACATACATACATACATACATACATACATACATACATACATACATACATACATACATAGGCAAACCATTTAACATATCCTTCACAGAACGATGGTCTCGTAACAGCCTCCATGTATTACTCGGTCTTAAGGCCCTATCCAATCCTCCGTTACCCTCCCCCTTCTCCATCACCGCCCCCTCTCCATCACCGCCCCCTCTCCGTCACCGCCCCTCCTCCGTCACAATTTCCTCTCCTCATCACCCTCCCCTCATCTGTCACCCTCTCCTTCTCCATCACCACCCCCTCTCCATCACCTTCCCCCTCCCCTCTCCATCCCCCTCCCTCTCAGCCTCTCTATCCCCCTCCCCCTTCTCCATCACTCCCTCTCTCCATCAGCCTCCCCTTCTCCATCACTCTCCCCTCCTCTGTCATCTTCTCCTCCTCTATCACCCTCCCCTCCTCCCCCACCGCCCCCTCCTCCGTCGTCACAATTTTCTCTCCTCATCACCCTCCCCTCATCTGTTAGCCTCCCCTTCTCCATCCCCCGCCCTCTCCATCACCTTCCCCCTCTCCATCACCCCCACCTCTCCATCACCCCCACCTCTCCAACACCCTCCCCCTCTCCAACACCCTGCCCCTCTCCATCACCCTCTCCATCACCCTCACCCTCCTCCGTCACCCACACCTCTCCATCACCCTCCCCCTCTCTATCACCCTCCCCCTCTCCAACACCATCACCCTCCCCCACTCCATCACCCCCACCTCTCCAACACCCTCGCCTCTCCAACACCATCCCCTCTCCAACACCCTCTCCATTACCCTCCGCTCTCCATCACCACCACCTCGCCATCACCTTCCCCCTCTCCAGCACCCTCCCCCTCTCCATCATCCTCCCCCTCCTCCATCACCCTTCCCCCTCTCCATCACCCTCCCCTTCCTCCATTACTCTCCCTCTCCTTCATCCCTCCCACCCCCTCATCTGCAGACTACCTTTGATGCCATGTATCTCTCCTCTCCCAGGCCTTCCCATTTCTCCAGGTACCAGAGATTTTCCTGAAGCATTTTAGCTATATAAGGTCAATTTTCGCCTTTACTCGGTGTATGATTGTCCATGTTTGACATCCTTACTGTGCCACGGGGGATATGGATGTCCTTAGAACTTGTTTGTGTTGTTATGTTCGCGTTCTGTCACACATTTTCCATGTTATATGTGCATGGGCCTAGTATGACCACCTTCTGCTAGTTTCTTTTGGGTAACCCCCATTGTTTATGAAAATGGAGTCGAAATAGTCGAAACTTGTGACTTTTTTAATGACATTTTCTAGAGTAACTTTGCTTCTGTTTTTTGTGTGGTTACTATGTTCATCGCTTTGTTATTCAACAGACTGGATCTTCTGTTCTAGCCAATCCTCACTCTTTGAGAAGATAAATGTAATTTGTGAATCTAGGTTCTGGTATTTTGTTTCTACCGATTCTAGGAGGGTTGAATTCTTCGTAATTTTGGGCGCTTCTTATACATCTACTTATAGTTTCTGCATAGATGTTGATAAACAAGGAGAGAGTCTGTACCCTTGTCTTACTCCCTGCTGCACGTTAAACCAGTCTGTTTTGCCAGGTATTCTAAGCGTTGTTTCTTGGTCCTCATATCAATGTTTTATCAATGACATTGACCAAAGAGACACGACACAATTGTTTAATGAAAAAAGGACGACTAACATCAGAAAGACAGTGAATAGAGAAACGCAGTTAGATAATAAACAAAGAGAGACAACTAACATCAAGTAGATGGTGAATAAAGAGAGGCATGACCAACTTATATCAGGTAGACAGTGAACAAAGAGAATAAATAGCGCTAAAGATGATGGTCAGAGACGAAGAACTTACATCAGGTAGACAGTGAACAAAGAGAATAAATAGCACACAAGGTGATTGTCAGAGACGAAGAACTTACATCAGGTAGACAGTGAACAAATAGAATAAATAGCGCTAAAGATGATGGTCAGAGACGAAGAACTTACATCAGGTAGACAGTGAACAAATAGAATAAATAGCGCTAAAGATGATGGTCAGAGACGAAGAACTTACATCAGGTAGACAGTGAACAAATAGAATAAATAGCGCTAAAGATGATGGTCAGAGACGAAGAACTTACATCAGGTAGACAGTGAACAAAGAGAATAAATAGCACACAAGGTGATTGTCAGAGACGAAGAACTTACATCAGGTAGACAGTGAACAAATAGAATAAATAGCGCTAAAGATGATGGTCAGAGACGAAGAACTTACATCAGGTAGACAGTGAACAAATAGAATAAATAGCGCTAAAGATGATGGTCAGAGACGAAGAACTTACATCAGGTAGACAGTGAACAAAGAGAATAAATAGCACACAAGGTGATTGTCAGAGACGAAGAACTTACATCAGGTAGACAGTGAACAAATAGAATAAATAGCACCCAAGGTGATTGTCAGAGACGAAGAACTTACATCAGGTAGACAGTGAACAAATAGAATAAATAGCACCCAAGGTGATTGTCAGAGACGAAGAACTTACATCAGGTAGACAGTGAACAAAGAGAATAAATAGCACACAAGGTGATTGTCAGAGACGAAGAACTTACATCAGGTAGACAGTGAACAAATAGAATAAATAGCACCCAAGGTGATTGTCAGAGACGAAGAACTTACATCAGGTAGACAGTGAACAAATAGAATAAATAGCACCCAAGGTGATTGTCAGAGACGAAGAACTTACATCAGGTAGACAGTGAACAAAGAGAATAAATAGCACACAAGGTGATTGTCAGAGACGAAGAACTTACATCAGATAGACAGCGAGCAAAGAGAATAAATATCCCTCAAGATGATTGTCAGATACAAAGAACTTACATCAGATAGACAGTAAAGAAAGAGAATAAATAGCATGACAAGATGATCGTCATATACGAAGAACTTACATCAGACAGGGCACAAAGAGAAAAACAATAGCGCACAAAATGATGGTCAAAGAAGAAGAAGGACTTACATCAGATAGCCGATGATTGGTCAGTCCTTTGGTCCGGACCACAAAATTGGAGTTGACTCTTGACAAAATTGATGACAGGCTGAACTTGACCGTGGGTTTTAAGACGTCAAAGTAAGTAGACAGGTGCTTGCCTTTGGCAGGCACATTCGGGGAGATCATCTTGGCCAACGTCGTCCCGAGTTGGGTGATGTTCAAGTCCTGGTCAAAGACCATGTGAAAGGGGAAACAGGCACAGAACGTGCTGACGCCTATCTTTGAATGAGCCGGGTTCGAGGACATGTTCAGACGGTCTGGGAACAGTACGTGCGCGTTGTTTTCGTTGTTCTTGCCGGTGGTGGAGATGAAGAAGATGTGGTGAGGTGCCGTGGAGTCTTTGTTGGGAGATATTTGCACCTGAAGGTCAGCGTTGAAGAGAAGTTTGGAGACGCCCTCAACTGTTCCCGCCACGAAGCTCAAGATGGAGTGGCGTAACGAGTAGAAGTGTACTGTGACCTTACCTGACTTCCACTCACACCGGAAGGAAGGAGGTGGTTGTCCATTGAAACGGGGATAATCTTTGACCTGCAGGAACGAAATGAAATGTTAATGACACTCATTTGAAAAGAAAATAAGTCACATCTTCCCGTGGAGTACATGTCTTCAACAACTACACGCAAAGTCATCAAATATTGTCCTGATCATGTCTTTTGAAGTTTTTATAGCTTAGAGCTGTTACACTAATGGGTAGCCAGCTACACTGAAAGCCCTCTTTAGTCGTCGTTTACGACACGCATGGCAGGTTGCGTTATTACTTTTTGATACACGCATTTTTTCTGTGTTGACGGTAAGCCCCAAATTTAAACAGGAGAATCTATTCACCTTCTTCCTCTTCGTCGTTCGGTCTCAAACTCCAGCTACCAAGCCCTGAACGTTCTCAAACTCTCGCTACCAAGCCCTGAACGTTCTCAAACTCCAGCTACCAAGTCCTGAACGTATTCAATCTAGCACTACCAAACCCTGAACGTTCTCAATCTAGCGCTACAAAACCCTGAACGTTCTCAAACTTCCGCTACCAAATCCTGAACGTTCGCAATCTAGCGCTACAAAACCCTGGACATTCTCAAACTTCCGCTACCAAACCCTGAACGTTCTCAATCTAGCGCTACAAAACCCTGAACGTTCTCAAACTCCCGCTACCAAGCCCTGAACGTTCTCAAACTCCCGCTACCAAGCCTTGGACGGTCTCAAACTCCCGCTACCAAGCCCTAAACGTTCTCAATCTAGCGCTACCAAGCCCTGAACGTTCTCAAACTCCCGCTACCAAGCCCTGAACGTTCTCAAACTCCCGCTACCAAGCCCTGAACGTTCTCAATCTAGCGCTACCAAGCCCTAAACGTTCTCAAACTCTCGCTAGCAAGTCCTGAAAGTTCTCAATTTCCCGCTACCAAGCCCTGAACGTTCCGTATCTCCCGCTACCAAGCCATAGAAAGAACTTTGCAGGTAGCAGGATGTAGTCTGGATAACGAAATGCGTTTTGTCGTAATTTAAAGCTTGACTCACCACTGGGAGACGGAAAAGCGTCTTGGCAGGTCTGGGTCGCAGGCCCTGACGCTAGCTGTCAGCTATGGGTCGCTGACCCTGATCCTAGCTGTCAGCTATGGGTCGCTGACGCTAGCTGACCGCTACAATTTATGAACTGTTCCACGTCTTGATCCCATTCTATCCACCGAGTTAATGTCTATAACTTAACTTAACTTAACGTCTTTATACTGGTTTAGAAGACCCTGCAGAGTCTGTATACAACCAGTCACATTTACATCACCTTGCTCCAAAAGCCACGCGCATCCAGTTTATTCTTAAATGCCACGGATAACCTTGTGTTTACTACGACAGATTGGCTATCCACCTGCTAAGTCAACCATGTTTTAACTTTGTCCTGTACATTAACACAGCGTGCCTAACTGCCTGTCCCAGAAAGGCTCTGCACTAACGATTAACATAATTCGGGATCTGCCATTGTTGCTGTATACCCACAATGAGTAAGGTTATTGTTTTGTGCGGCCCGAATAAGGGCCTTAATAGGTGAGTTGAGGTCAAAGGGGGCTCAGTGGTCTCTGGGTAAGGTGCCCGCCTCAGGAAATCGCGGGTTCTCCTTCTTCGTACGCTGTCAGACGTAAACTTGAATTTGTTCGAAGAAAGCAGCAGTCATCCTGAGGCTGTCGACACTGCCATAGAGCTTGTCTAGTGTTGGCGCTGGTGATGGTCACATGTGCTTCCTCTGGTCCTCGTATGTCGGGCAATTTTGCAGCAGATGTTCAGCGGTCATTTTCCCTGTACCACATGTGAATTCGTCAGTAGCACCTATCTTCAGCTTATTGAATAGATGGTACCTCAGTCTGTTGTGGCCTGTGTGGACTCTGAAGAGGGTCACCTGCTCTCTTCTGTTCAACTGGTAATGAGCATAATTGTGTATGTAGCCAGTATGCTCTGTTTCCCATTTGTCCATGTATCTGGCCCTAATGAACCTTTTGGACTTTTTGTAGGTCCCACTAGAATCTGGTTGTAGTAATCTTCGACCTTCTTTCGCTAGTCTGTCTGCCTCCTCGTTGACTTCCATGTTACATATGGGACGCACTGTAGCACGACTGTTTTGGGTGTGGTCTGCTGGCACAGTTGACAGAATACTGATCTTAAATCATTTAGTTCTGTATTTTCCTGGCTAACTAGTGATGAAACCACAGACAGATCATCTGTTAAAAAGGACTATCTGACTTTCATTGCTCTCGCCTGTCAGCAATGCTTCTACTACAGCTTTCAATGCCTCTGCCTCTGCTCTGAAATTGCTAGAGAATTTTCAGTTGCCCCTAACATTGTTATCCCTCTACCGTTTGTTAGCTCAGAAATGCATCGCGGGCTCGAATCAGGGTGGAGACCGGTTTTATTTCATGTGGATCTTCTGGTAAAAATTTTCCATATTTCTCGGTAGTGATATCGGACTCCCGTGTACAGTGTGGAGCACGTTAAAAATCTCTGGACAGTTAGAAATCGAAAAGAGTAGGCTTTAACGACTGCTGCCCGGACATCATTAAAAAATTCAAATGAAAAATCTACACAAATTATTTGTACCCTCCCCCAGGTCTAGTAAGCCACAGGAAGTCCAAGAATACCTACTGAGCATAGCCGAAACCTTCCGCTACTTGGTAATAGACATTACACATGCCTGTTTGAATGCCATAATTTTAAGTAGAGGTAAATATCCTCATATCAATAGCGCTCTGATCAAGGTGGACCGGGGTCCATCAAGCGGTTGTGCTATTTTTGGTTCCCTATGTGTCGATCCCCCAACTGCATATCCAGACTTCTATGAAAACAACTCGTAACCATGGAGATTTGCGTGGAAGAGAGGTAGGGGTCTTGATCAATAATTTTTGCCTGGCTGATTAACATGTCTGATCAGTATGCTTTATCTGACCCTGACTAACATGTCCGATCAGTATGTTTTGTCTGACCCCGACTAACATGTCCGATCAGTATGTTTTGTCTGACCCCGACTAACATGTCTGATCAGTATGTTTTACCTGACGCTGACTAATATGTCCGACTATTATGTTTTACCTGACGCTGACTAATATGTCCGACTATTATGTTTTACCTGACCCTGACTAATATGTCTGATCAGTATGTTGTACCTGACCCTGGCTAACATGTCCGACTATTATGTTTCACCTGACCCTGACTAACATGTCTGATCAGTATGTTTTACCTGACCCTGACTAACATCTCTGATCAGTATGTTTTACCTGAAACTGACTAACATCTCTGATATGTATGTTTTATTTGACCCTGACTAACATCTCTGATCAGTATGTTTACCTGACCCTGACTAACATGTTCGACTATTATGTTTTACCTGACCCTGACTAATATGTCCGACTATTATGTTTTACCTGACCCTGACTAGTATGTCCGACTGTTGTGTTTTACCTGACCCTGACTAATATGTCCGACTATTATGTTTTACCTGACCCTGACTAATATGTCCGACAATTATGTTTTACATGACCTGACGATAGTTTCCTCTCCACAAAAAACGGTAATCTTACGAAGACAGTTCACGAAACGCCTACTCTCCATTACTTGTTTCCTTCCCTCCTCGGCCTGTGTTTCCCATATCAACGAGGGAGAGTATCCTGCTCGTCAAATTGATTAATTTAACCAGAACCAGACCTCAAAGATTGCCTTGAAGTTAATTTTGATCATTTGAATTACGTTGCTTGCGGCATTATTTTTGAGCGAGAAATATACTTAATAATATTGTGCTACAAATTGGCAATTCCAACGTTGTCATGTGCTTTTTTTGTGTGTGTGTCCCATCCTTTTCATTCTATGTCTTTTGTTTAATCTCTGATCAAACTGTTACAGACCAGCTCAAAGAAGCTGCCACACACAAACATGAATAACCTTTCTTATACACTTGGGTGAAAAGTAAAATGGACGTGCCTTAGTGGCTGCGCTCTCGACTCTCCTGTTTGTGTCGAGTTTTCCGATGTTTGGTGGTTCCTGTTGAGATTATATTTTACAACTCCTTCACCAGGTGGTATCAGAGACTTTATTCTGTGGATTTGATGTGCTTTCGAAAGGTTATCTTGTTTGTTATTCTATATTTTGCTACATTTAACGCCTGGCTCAAGTCGTTGGAAATCAGTCCATGAGGGAGTTCAACGTTCCGCTTAACTGCACACCAGAATTCAATCCAGGTTACCACTACTAAAGGACCTTTCTGCTCGGGCTGAAGCAGACTTACTCCTGCCCGCCCCTCCCTCCACCGGAGGTTATACGCCACCTCTCCCATCCTCGTATTCTCAGCACAGGAAAGCTCACGCTGACCAATAGGTAAACACAATCAGAAGCCTCGGCGGCGGGACACGTGGAAACAGGGAGTTTGACGCGGACAGACAGGGAAAGCTTGACACATACATTGGTCTAACACACTCCTCGCGCCCTCATTCCAAGGCTGCGGAGTACACGGATCCACCTGGGGAGTCCGTAGGGATTTCGGTCGACACGCTACCCATGGACATAATCTCCGCAGTTGGATATGGTAGTGGTCAATCGACGCAACCGGCCTTTGACACCTATGTGAATATTATTAGGATCCATACCCTCATACACTTGGCATACAACCTCCATACTCTCATACACTGCCTTTAATTTACCAAACTGTAAGCTAGTAATCAGTTACAGCTGGATTGAAAAGAGTCTGTCGATTGACTGGGATAGAATCCAGCACTTTTGAGCACTACCAATCTGCCATTCAGATGCCCCACACCCTTCATTTTAATGCTTTCATTACCTGATCTTGAAGACCGTCAATGTTGCTGAAGAACTCCAACAGGTTGCTTCCCAACAACCTCAAGGCCCTGCCGTAGTCGGCGAGACACAGCTTGAAGTACTCTCTGCCAACAGCTCGCAACATCTGCTCCTTCTGCATTCCTGGAAAGGACAAACAGATGATCAATAACATCAGTCACCAAGTCGGTTGTTCTCGGTACGAGGCAGGATGCTACAGATTCTTTAGGATTGCAAGTGAATAAGATGTTCTTTCTTCTTAATTGTATCCTTACTCTTCTAGGCGGGTCGTGGTCTTCAGACTCCGCACAGCACACAACAGACTGAGGTACCATCTATTCAATAAACTGAAGATATGTGGCACTGACGAATGCACCTGTGGTACAGGGAAAATGACCGCTGAACATCTGCTGCAAAATTGCCCGACATACTTCTTCTTCTTCTTCTTCGTTCGTTCTCAATCTCCCACTACCAAACACTGAAAGGGCTTAAGTCGCAGAATGTAGTCCAGAGAACGGAATGCGTTGTGTCATAGTTTACAGCTTGGCTGCGATATTTGCACCTTTCGGTCCAATACATCCGACTTCAGCAAGCATTTTTTGAGTACCGGGTTAGCATTCCCTCTTCGATCCCTTCTCCTTAGCCAGTTCGTCCTGATGCAGTCTGTTATCCAGGATAACCGCGTGGAGGTGTAGAAGGGTCTTGGCAGCTATGGTTCGCTGGCCCTGACGATAGCAGTCAGCTATGGGTCGCTGACCACTTGCGCTGCTCAGCATCTTGATCCCGCCCGACATACGAGGACCAGAGAAAGCACATGTCGCCATCACCAGTGGCAATACTAGACAAGCTCTATGTCAGTGTTGACATCCTCGGGATGACTGCTGCTTTCTTCGAACAAATTCAAGTTGACGTCTGACAGCGTACGAAGAAGAAGAAGTATCCTTCCTCATTTATTTTCTTCTTTTTTTTCTTATTCTTGTTGTTGCTGCTGTTGTTATTATTGTTGTTGTTGTTCTCATTCTTCTTCTTCTTCTTCTTCTTCTTCTTCTTCTTCTTCTTCTTCTTCTTCTTCTTCTTCTTCGTTGTCTTCTGTGTTTGTCATGAAAAAGGCGCGGTGTCGCAGCAACGCTTTGATATCTGCGTCTTTCGGCCTGACACAGCCGATTTCAGTCATCTTTTTTGAGTACCTGGCTTGCCTTTGCACTGCGATCATTATGGTCTTTGCCAGACTACAATAGTGGAGGAGGAGCAGGGTATTGGTCAGCTCTGATTCACTGAATCTGATGCGAGTAGCCAGCTATGAGTGGCTGACAGTGTGGCAGGGGTTATCTTTTCATCTCCACCATACACAATATCTTCTTGCATCACCTGGGGTAGCTGTTCCAATATGGAACATAATTACAGAATGGGAGAAAACAATATTTGAAAGATAGATAAGGAAAGGGACCTAGGGGTTATAATAGATCCTACAGGAAAGGTGAGTGAGCAAGTTAAGGTAGCAGTGAAAAAGGCAAATGCAATGTTAGGTATGATAAAAAGAAAAATTAAACATAGGAGCAAGGAAGTGATAGTGAAACTGCATAAAGCTTTAGTTAGACCTAGATTGGAGTACTGTGTACAGGTATGGAGTCCTTATCATAGAGGGAATTTAAACATGCTGGAAAGAATACAAAAAAGAGCGACAAAGATGATAGTGGGATTCCAGAATTTCAGTTATGCGGAAAGACTCAGAAAAACCGGCCTACAGTGTTTAGAAGAGAGAAGAATTCGCGGTGACTTAATACAGGTTTATAAGATGATCAGAGGAATGGATATATTAGACTATAACAAGTTTTTTAAAAATACATCTACCCACATTAACAAGAGGGCCTAGCTACAAGCTGACTAAAAAGAGGTCCAGATTAGATATTAGGAAATATTTTTTTAGTCAGAGAGTGGTGTCTGCTTGGAATGCATTGCCAGGGGAGGTAGTGGAGGCAGGGACAGTTAATGCATTTAAGAATAAACTGGATGCGCATAGCTTTTAGAGTAAGGTGATGTAAATGTATCTGGTTGTATACAGACTCTGCGGGGTCTTCTAAAACAGTATAAAGACGTTAAGTTAAGTTAAATTAAGTATGTCAATAGGGGCGGCCATCTTTAACTGCAATTATGAAGCCATGTTGTTCGTCTGCACCCTGATGGCTTGTGCATAACACTCTTGGCATCCTTAGCAACCATATTAACAAGCCATAATACCAAGGCAAGGTTTGCCTAAACGCTGTCCCACTTTCAGATTTTTATTTGAAATCCTCTCGTAAACAAATCACGTATAACCAATAATAAATCTTAGTGGCCATAAATATAAACATGCAGGAGTAAGCAGAACCTTATATAATATACATGTCAAAGTCGGATGCACTGAGCCGACAGGCGCAAAATAAATACAAAACATAGTGCAACGTAAACCGCCTTGGGGAATCGAGAAATAGGGCGCACGATATAAAAACTCGAAACCAAAACCTGTGACCTTTAATTCTAGGTCAGAACTTCTCAACATTTTCTGGCCATGACCTCCTTCCAAGTTTGTTGTCTTCCCGTGCCCCCCCCCCCTTTTCCTGTCCTGTCGCGGGAAAGGTAGCTATTTCAATGTTTTATTTGTAAATAGAACATGCTTTGTCTATAGTTTATACAGTAAACCATTACATACAAATTTATACTTTAGGTATTTATCGATCAATGTGATTCTTGTCCTTACTGATCGGAAACAAACTTGTTGATTTTCGATTCTATTGCTCCAAATGGGAAACAGAACATACTGGCTACACAAATAAACGATGCCTATTACCAGCTGAACAGAAGAGAATTGAAGATAGGTGGCACTGACGAATGCTCGTGTGGTACCGGGAAAATGACCGCTGAACATTTGTTGCAAAACTGCCCGACATACGAGGATCAGAGAAAGCAGATGTGGCCATCACTAGTGGCAACACTAGACAAGCTCTATGGCAGTGTCGACAGCCTCAGGATGACCGCTGCTTTTTTCGAAAAAATACAAGTCGACGTCTGACAGCGTACGAAGAAGAAGAAGAAGAAGAAGATTCTATTGCTGAGAGAGAAAACAGAAGATCAAGTCTTCTGTTTAAGGCCATTCTACGATACAACTGAAACCTGATTCTACTAAATATGTAGAGTGAAGAAGTTGGAGGGAAAAAGGAAGGCGCAGCGATGTTCACGCAGAGTGCTTGTGTAGCTCCATCAACTGGGGATCTCCGCCCATCTGTTTCTCATTGTTTCGTGTCATGGTCCCCCCTTTCACGCGATATTTAGCTGTGGCCCAATTGAATTATATAACATGGGGCCACAAGCGGTCTATATGGCCCGTGGTTGAGAACCGCTGGTCTAGCTCACAACATCGCAAAGTCGTGTTTGGAAAAGCTGGTCATTTCCTCCCCCACAAAAGTTGGTCTATATGTACAAGACTCTCCGTTGATCTTTTTACTGTTACATTCAATCTATTCACGTAGAAATATTCCAAAATATTCAATTTATAAAAAAATGTTCAGGAATGAATGATCTAAGCACAAAAATCAATTAAAAGAAAGTTTATAGTGTTCGCAGTTCGAGTGCTAGGCAATGCCCGCTAATGTTCACTTTAAATTAAATGATATGTATCGAATATATGTTCTTCTGAATCCGTTTTACCTTAACTCAACTTAATGTCTTTACACTGGTTTAGAAGACTCTGCAGAGTCTGTATACAACCAGTTTCATTTACATTACCTTGCTCTAAAAGCTATGCGCATCAAATTTATTCTTGAATGCATTAATTGTCCGGCCTCGACTACCTCATGTGGCAATGCATTCCAAGCAGTCACCACTCTCTGGCAAAATTATTTTTTTCTAATATCAATGTCCAAATCATATCAAGAACAAAATTGGTCCCAAAACCGAGGCCTGTGGCACTCTACTTTACACTTCACACTACTCAGAGTACTTCATATTTATGCCAACCCTCTGCCTTGTTCCCGTTACCCAATTTTCAATCCATTTGGCAACTTCCCCATCTATTCCTTGTGATTTTAACTTTAGAAATAATCTTTTATGAGGTACTCTACCAAAGGCCTTTGCAAAATCTAAATAAATAACATCCACTGGTTCCCCTTTATCTATCATTTTAGTAACCTACTCCATGAATACTAATAGATTTGTTAAGCATGATCTCCCTCTAGTAAACCCATGCTGACTATTTCTAATTAGATTACATTTGTCTAAATGCATTACAATGTTTCCTTTGATTATTGACTCAACAATTTACAGACTTTACTCGTTAAACTTACTGGTCTATAATTTGCTGGATCTAATTTTTGCCCTTTTTGAATAAAGGGATCACTCCTGTATCTTTCTAATCCCGAGAAACAATCCCTTTTGCAAGTGATTGAGAACACAATATAGCCAATGGTTTTGCTAGTTGGTCTCGAATGTCAAATAGCAATTTTGAATGAATACCATCTTGACCTGAACATTTATTCACTTTCAACCCCCCCCCCCCCCCCCCCCCCGATTAAAAAAAAAAACCAAACCATTTCCTCTGTAATACAGATTGATCTGTATCCATTTCTCTTGAAAAGATATCTATAGGCTCTTGTATCTTGAACAGTCCTCTTTTCTGCAGACTGTGCCAAAGTACTGATTGAGTAGATTGGCTGCCTCCATATTCTCACTTATGATTTTTCCTGTTATATCTATGAGAGGGCATACTTTGTCTTTCGTTCTTTGTTTACTATCTGTACTCGACAATCCCCACTCTTTTAAATTTATTTAACCCCTCTCAAGCTTAGAAGACGGTCCTACTCTAGTGTCAAAAGTGGTTGTTAATCAGTTGAATGTAATGAGCAGGCTGATACTGTATTTCACTTACAATATTTGCTATATAAGGGTTAATAGCTGAAAGTTCTGAGTTCTTACTCTACGTTCTTCAAACGATTTTCAGACTTATTTCAAAGACAAACGAGAGCAGAGAAAGTCTTTTAATTTATCTTTTGATTTAAAATGGTAAAAGCTCATCACATTTCTGGAAGCTTCGAGGTCGCCTTGAGATAACCGCGCAGACTCTCAGGAGTCAGTGGACCACAGATTAAGAACAGCTGGCCTATTTTGTCAGTCCCTTTTTCAACAACATAACTCACCCAGTCCTTTTGAAGCTTCCAATGTCAAGGCCAGAATGATTTCGTCAGTGATTGGTTCATGGCGCAGGTCATGGTCATTGAATGATCGCAGTAATAGATCCTCGGCAAACAGCTGACTGCACTCGGCCCTGTTTGATATACATAGATGGCAATATAGCACACCAACTTATATCATACATACATACATACACATATACACACGCACACACACATACATACATACATACACACACGCACGCACGCACGCACGCACGCACACACGCACACACTCACAGACACACACAGACACACAGACAGACAGACAGACAGACACACACACACACACACGCACGCACGCACGCACGCACGCACGCACACACACACACACACACACACGCGTTAATCAAGATGATAATAGTGGTGATAATGGCAATGATCGGATTCGAACTCGTTTCTCCTGATTGTGACAGTACCGGTGGTTATAATGGTTGTGATAGTGGTGAGAAGGTGATGACGATGGTGCTGGTGGTAATTTTAGTGATGAAAGTAATGGTGATTTGGGTGATGAAAGTGCGGGTGATTTTGGTGATGAGAGTGATGGTAATTTGGGTGACGAGAGTGATGGTAATTTGGGTGATGGTGACATTGGTAATGATGATTTTGGGAATGGTGATTTTGGTGATGGTGATTTTGGTGATGGTTTTGGTGATGGTGATTTTGGTGATGGTTTTAGTGATGGTGATTTTGGTGATGGTTTTGGTGATGGTGATTTTGGTGATGGTGATTTTGGGAATGGTGATTTTGGTAATGGTTTTGGTGATGGCGATTTTGGTAATGGTGATTTTGGTGTTTGAGACTTTGGTGATGGTGATTTTGGTGATGGTGATTTTGGTGATTGTGATTTTGGTGATGGTAATTTTGGTGATGGTGATTTTGGTAATGGTGATTTTGGTTATTTAGATTTTGGTTATGGTAAATTTGGTCATGGTTTCGGTGATGGTGATTTTGGTAATGGTTATTTTGGCAATGGTGATTTGGTGATGGTGATTTTGGTGATTTAAATTTTGGTGATGGCAATTTTGGTGACTGAGATTTTGGTAATGGTGATTTTGGTGATTGAAGTTTTGGTGATGATGATTTTGGTGATGGTAATTTTGGTGATGGTGATCTTGGTAGTGGTGATGACGATGGAGTGATAATTGTAGTAATTACGATAATGGTTAAAGTGGTAGCTGTGATGACGATGACGGTAGTAATTACTGTGATGGTGATAGTGGTGATGACGATTATGTAGTTATTACGGTGATGGTGATTGCTAGTGGTGATAATGATAGTGGTAGTAATAACGGTGATGATGATTGATAGTGGTGATGACGATGGTGGTGATGGTGATGACTGTAGTTGTTATGGCTGTGTTTGTAATGATTATGATGGAGATTATGAAGGTGGTGCGGATGATGATGTTGCTGCTAACCTCAAATGCTCTAATGTCCGAGGGTTGTTGCTTGTGATCACATTCTGTACAGCTCGCCGCACGTAATAGTCCTGCCAGACATACCACACAGTTTATTGTCACTTGATACAGGTAGATACAGACCACAATATACAGACAGTGGTGAATGCTTGGAATGCAATGCATTGCCACGGGAGGTAGTGGAGGCAGGGGCAGTTAATGCATTTAAGAATAAATTGGATGCGCATAGCTTTTAGAGCAAGGTAATGTAAATGAAACTGGTTGTATACAGACTCTGCAGAGTCTTTTCAACCAGTATAAAGACGTTAAGTTAAGTTAAGTTAAGTTAAGTTGTTAATGTTAAGTGACAGACAACACTCATACATGGTTGGATTTACATACGATGACTCGACAAACTATTGGATCCTGCAGACGCCATGTTGGGCATGCGTTGCATGTAACAAGCAAACCAGGGATATTATGAACACAGTTTCTTATCCGAGGATATAAACAAAGTTCAGTTATAGTGCCGTTTCGCATCGAAGGAAGACTGCAATGAATCTTCAACGTGGCTTGTTACGCCTTTGTTGTTCAATCTGACAGGATTTTCCCTGGGCATCTATAGATGTTATCTTCCACTTCCAACGTTGTTATTGACTTGGGCATATTTGTTCTATATCTGTGGCGCCCATGAACCTCATCAAAAGTCCCTTGCCGAATAGGTGGTTCCATGTCACTTTTTTTGTGGGGTGGCGCTCCCGGGGTGTTGGGGGTGTGGGTGAAAAGGGGGGCGGTGGGGGTGGAGAGAGAAGAGATTGGGGGAGAAAGGTCATTCAAAGAAATGTCTTGGCAAAGGAAAGCGTCCTAGCACCTATGTTGTATAACATATACACCAACTACCAGCATTTAGACTCAGATTTTTAATCATTCATTATTAATCATTCATAATTCATTTATGCCGACATCACAGCAGTGGTTGTTCATGTAAAAGATTTAGAAGAGATTGAACCCATACTGACAAGTGCACCTGATGCTTTTACCGAATATTGTCAGGAAAAAAAACACCTCTGGTGAATCTTGAAAGTGGCGGATGGTCAAACTCATTACTTAGATATCCCAGTGCTTCATCATCAAATCTACGGCACTATGCTCCAACGGGAACTAGACGTATACATGATGATAATGATTATCAAATCTCTGTGAACGATCATTGAATCTCAGCAGTTTCCCAAACTTACGGGGGAAGAACAGGACAAAACCAAATAGAACAGGTAATCTTAGGAAGAAGGTAGTATCGGATAGGTCATAATCTGCAGATTCACCAAGCCAGAATCAATAAGAAAAATATGTTGTGAGCCCACAGGGAAAAAGAGAAAAGGGAAAGGTAAATAATATATAGAGCAGAGACCTGGTGTTGATGCACGAAAAGCTGGGAAAAGCTTGAAAGAACTGGGCTAAATTTAAGCAGGTCTGGCTGGAGAGGACTGCTTGATTGGATATGCACTCCGAGAAAATAAGGGCATGAAGCAATGGCAACGACATTAAAATCTTGTCAATTTAAATCACTCATAAAATATATACACAGAACAACAAAAAAGTAGGTGTTAACATAGAAACCTTAGCACAGTCACTCAATGGCGAATGTGCTTCGCTGCGAGAAAGTTATGAGTTATGAGGTGCTTGCGTCTGTGATAAACGAGAAAATACTTAAGAAATGTAATGTAAGTCTGCTTCACATCTATGCACGTTGTAAAATAGGTGTTGTTAGATCTAGCAGCATCATTATATAAAACAAATGTATACATGTACCACCCGGGCAAGAGAACAGAACGTGCTTCGGCGCAGTGTTCCTTCTAAGAGCTAACTACATTCGGCTCTAACAAGGATAAGAAGTCTCAAATAAGATACTACCGTCTGGGATCAAATGTTAGACCTTCATTGTACCAGAACTGCATTTTTGTGAGATTGAGTGGACCATTGAAACCTTCCACTTACGCAGCCCCAATGTGTATCATGAGATCCACTAGTATGACTGGGTCTCAAACGACGAATCTTCCCGATGGACATGCCTCTAAAACAATATCATAGTGCTAAACCGTCGCCGTTTGGCACTGTTTGAAGACGTGACCTGTCTTGCTCATCGCCTCCTCGTTTACCAGCTCTTAAAATAGGACGCATACATCAAGAATGGGAAAAGACCTTTACTATCATGATCCAACATTTTCGGCAATCCTAGCACCAGTTGTTTACGCCAAATTGAAAAGATATCATACTCATTGCATGCAGCCTAGATCCGTGTCACTTAAGCGTACCACCAACTTATGTACCTACGTTTCTACCTATATATCTACCTACATACCTACCTATCAAACAACCACCACCCCCCTCACCGACCCCCATGCTCGTTTCGTTCTTGTTTTCTAACACATCGTCCTCATCTTCAATTTCTATCTTTCGCATTTTCTAAACCCATCATCAAACAAATGTCAACTGTCAATACGACTTGACATTTGTTTGATGATGGGTTTAGAAAATTGCGAAAGAATGAAATGTGAGGTAGAATGTAGAAAATGGCGAGCAGTATCATTATATAGAAATGGAAGATGAGGACGATTTCAATTCAACTGTCAATACGACTTGTTATCATTGCTGGAGTAGTAGAGGGTTATTTTTAGGCTGAGGACTACATGCAGCTGCGCCACTACTGTCGCTACGTCGTGTGCTGGCTGTGTTTATTGATTTCACCCCCCCCCCACACCCCCCACAGAGAAAAACAACATATGCATACCGAGGATTCGAACCCCTGTCCTTTTTGTCGGCAGGCAGCCATCGAAACCATTCGGCCACGCGCTCCACTAACCCATCATCATCGCTTTCATTGGCAAACTCTTCCTCGTAATGGTATTCCTTATCCACCGCCTCAATCTTATCTTCTTCCTTGTTTAACCCTTTGTTCTTATCCATCGACTAATCCGTTCTTCTTTTATTCAACGTATTCTCCAATACTCTCCATCCACTCTCCCTGCGTGACCTCCAAGTCCAGTCCTACTCCCCGTCATCATGTGCTGTCTGGTACCCTCCCATTCATCTCCTTACTGCCATATTATTTTCACAAAGTTTTCCGCATGGCCAAATCATATCAGCCACGTGACTTGTTCATATGCGTCACGATCTTGTTTGAGTTCTAGTAATATGGGTTTTCCCCACAAAGTTCCTTTGGTTATACCATGGCGTCGTTGCCTTCCTGATTGTGTGGCAGCATGCATGAGCTTAAGCATAGTGTTAACTTGATATGTTCAATTATGAATTATGTTAGCCTGGTCAAGGGGACGTCGTTAGGTCTGTTAGTCTGGTCAAGGAGACGTCTTTAGCGTGTTAAGTTGGTGAAGGAGACGTATGGGGTCTGTTAGTCTGGTCAACGAGACGCCGTGAGGTCTGTTAGTTTGATCAAGGAGACGTCGTGAGGTCTGTTAGTTTGATCATGGAGATATCGTGAGGTCTGTTAGTTTGATCAAGGAGACGTCGTGAGGTCTGCTAGTTTGATCAAGGAGACGTCGTGAGGTCTGTTAGTCTGGTCAATGGTACGTCTGGGGTATGTTAGCCTGGACAAGGAGACGTCTGGAGTCTTTTTCGTCTAGTCAAGAAAATGTCGTGAGGTCTGTTAGCCTGGTCTAGGAGACGTACGTCATAGTGTCTGTTAGTCTGGTCAACGTCAACGGTACGTCTGGAGTATCTTAGCCTTTTCAAGAGACGTTGTGAGGTCTGTTAGCCTGGTAAAGGAAACGTTGTGAGGTCTGTTAGCCTGGTCAAAGAGACGTTGTGAGGTCTGTTAGCCTGGTTAAAGAGACGTTGTGAGGTCTGTTAGTCTGGTCAAGAGACGTTGTGAGGTCTGTTAGCCTGGTCAAAGAGACGTTGTGAGGTCTGTTAGTCTGGTCAAGAGACGTTGTGAGGTCTGTTAGCCTGGTCAAAGAGACGTTGTGAGGTCTGTTAGTCTGGTCAACAGACGTTGTGAGGTCTGTTAGCCTGGTAAAGAAGATGTTGTGAGGTCTGTTAGTTTGATCAAGGAGACGTCGTGAGGTCTGTTAGTTTGATCAAGAAGACGTCGTGAGGTCTGTTAGTTTGATCAAGGAGACGTCGTGAGGTCTGTTAGTTTGATCAAGAAGACGTCGTGAGGTCTGTTAGTCTGGTCAATGGTACGTCTGGGGTATGTTAGCCTGGACAAGGAGACGTCTGGAGTCTTTTTCGTCTAGTCAAGAAAATGTCGTGAGGTCTGTTAGCCTGGTCTAGGAGACGTACGTCATAGTGTCTGTTAGTCTGGTCAACGTCAACGGTACGTCTGGAGTATCTTAGCCTTTTCAAGAGACGTTGTGAGGTCTGTTAGCCTGGTAAAGGAGACGTTGTGAGGTCTGTTAGCCTGGTCAAAGAGACGTTGTGAGGTCTGTTAGCCTGGTTAAAGAGACGTTGTGAGGTCTGTTAGTCTGGTCAAGAGACGTTGTGAGGTCTGTTAGCCTGGTCAAAGAGACGTTGTGAGGTCTGTTAGTCTGGTCAAGAGACGTTGTGAGGTCTGTTAGCCTGGTCAAAGAGACGTTGTGAGGTCTGTTAGTCTGGTCAAGAGACGTTGTGAGGTCTGTTAGCCTGGTCAAGAGGCGTTGTGAGGTCTGTTAGCCTGGTAAAGAAGACGTTGTGAGGTCAGTTAGTCTGGTCAAGAGAGGTTGTGAGGTCTGTTAGCTTGGTTAAAGGAGACGTTGTGAGGTCTGTTAGCCTGGTAAAGAAGACGTTATAAGGTCAGTTAGTCTGGTCAAGAGACGTTGTGAGGTCTGTTAGCCTGGTAAAGGAGACGTTGTGAGGTCAGTTAGTTTGGTCAAGAGACGTTGTCAGGTCTGTTAGCCTGGTAAAGAAGACGTTGTGAGGTCAGTTAGTTTCGTCAAGAGACGTTGTGAGGTCTGTTAGTCTGGTCAAAGAAACGTCTGGAGTCCTTTCACGCCTGGTCAAGGACACGTTGTGAGTTATGCTAGCCTGGTCAAAGAGACGTCTGGAGTCCTTTCAAGACTGGTCAAGGACACGTTGTGGGTTATGTTAGCCTGGTCAAAGAGGCGTCTGGAGTTTTTTCAAGCCTGGTCAAGGACACGTTGTGAGGTATGTTAGCCTGGTCAAGGACACGTCTGGAGTCAGTTGTGTTTTTGCATCTCTCCATTTTTTCATCTCTAGGTATCGAGAACATCATTTGACTTTTTCCGAAACCAGGAATCGAAAAGGCTACAGGCTCTGCATTCTTGTGTGAGTATGTGAAACACCGTTACCAAATTTATCATATCTAGATACAGCGAAAAACCACTAGCTCCGATTTCTTACCTAGATATGTAAGACACCATTACCACTTGTAACACTTCTAAACATCTGTCTCACTACTATCTGTTTTTTTTCTCTAGATATCAGTGTCACTAACAGCTCTGTTATCATCTCTAGATATCAATACCATTAGCATCTCACCGTAAATCCCAATCGAGTACACATTGAACTGCACTGGAGACAAAGACGATCCTCGCAGGAGGCCCGGGCTTATCGCTGTTGGTTCTGACACCCAGCCACCACACCTAAGAACGAATTTTTTTTGAGAAAGAGCGCAGGAAATCCAGGTAATAAGGAAGGGACAAAGCGGGAGTTCGACAAGCCGAACCGTCAAAAAGTTAACCGCAACTCTGTTGTACGCATCCGCCAAATCAATGACCACGGCAAATGTTTCTTTACGTGATTGGAAACCTTCACATCGGGTCTCGCTGTGTAGTCGGTAACACCCACCCCTTCCCTCACCACAGGCCTGAAGGAAAGAGCTGATAACTGATAGTGTTCGATGTGTCTCATTACCTTCATCGTTATTATAAATCCTAGTAACTTGTCCACGGTGTTCTGCATGACGATTATACCAAAACGTTGCACCTTAGTCAATTCCTTGTCTGTCAGCCTACGTATGTTATCATACCGTCAGACCCTGGTGCAGAGTTTTTACACCGGTCAAGTGCCGCCGTAATTTCGCTAACTGTCACATATGACGTGTCAGAAAATTCTTGGGTCTTGCAAAAGTCCGATAATGTATTCTTAGCAGTACTATCTCCCGCCGAGTCCCTCTGACCTATCTGCTGCAGGTAATTTGTGAACAAAGTGCCTTTGTCCTCGTCAGTTCTTTTCAAGGAGAGATCTACATCCTAGAATCTAGGGATACCTCTGTTATTTGCAGAGCCGCTCATAGATTTGTGCAGCCGCCAGAACAACTTAAGGGGCTTCTCAGCTGCCACCCTCCCACAAAATCCCTGCCACCTCGCAGTCTTATCTTCATTCGCGATAATCTTGAACTGGTTCACTTTCTCGTCCATAGTCTGTTTCAGTAGATTGGGAGGCTCAAGCTGGGCTCTACACCATTTTCTGGCTTTCTGCCATCGTGCAAAGGTTAATCGTTTGTCAATCCATGCTCTTTGTTCCTAGATAATTACGGACAATGGTAGGATTTTGTCTTACGTTGATGATGTCCTGGTTTACCGTCAAGGAAAGACGGCGGGTGCAGAGAGCAGGGGAGCTACAAGCAGAGCTCAACCGCATTGGTGAATGGTGTAGAGAATCTGGGGCATTGGTTAATCCTACAAAGTCTGTGGCGGCATAGTTCTCTCAAAACAATAATATCGTCCACACATCATTACCACCGTTATGCTTACCCGGGTCACAACTAGAAAGATCCAACACATTGAAATATTTGGGCGTCCTCTTGGACAAAAGTCTGCAGTTCAAGGAACATCTCGATCACATCATTATCCGAGCCTGTTAAGGTCTAGCGGCGATGAGGCTGATGGCTGCGGTTCACTGTGAACAGAGACTCTGATTGATGTTATTTCAGGGGTTGGTCCTTCCCGTAACAGAATATGTTCTGGCAATTCTCACGCTCAGCAAGACGCAGCTGGACAGACTGGAAAAGATTCAGAATGAGGCAATGAGAATTATTCTCTGTTGTACAAGAGACACGGCCATAACTGCCATGAGGTTTCTGTTGGATCTGCCAACTGTGGGGTTCAGGCAGCAGATGTGTCAGGTTGTACAAGAGACACGACCATAACTGCCATGAGGTTTCTGTTGGACCTGCCAACTGTAGGGTTTAGGCGGCAGATGTGTCAGGCTCGAGCTTATCTCCCCATCAGCGCGAACGGAGACCAGCCGCTGCATGAGGGGTTACGGAAGACGAAAGGCACAAAACTTGAAAGGAAACAACCATGGATGGGTCAGGATGAAGCTGTTGTGCAAAGGGTGTGTGCGTTAGGAGACATAACGCATGGCGAAGAATGGATGAAATTATCTGATAATTTCCTACAGACTTTCCGTGTGATTGTCCCACTTGACATAGCGTGTGTTCAGCTGAATTCGGTTGATGTGGTGTTGGAAGTTAACGATCAGTGAAAATTCCACGCATGATGATGTCATTATTTACACAGATGGATCCGTAATCCGTGGGTTGAGAAGCGCATGGGCCTTCACGCGAGTCTGGGGCTTTTGCGGTGATCACAAACAATCTGGCAATGGAGATTATGGCTGTTACGAAGGCGATGGTCTGGCTTAACACAATGAGTGGCACACATGTGTCCATCTTCAGTGATTCAATGAGGATGCCCAGGGAGGTGGAATCAGGTTGCGGGCGGCGTCAATGGTTGGAGTCGGTAGGACGGTCAAGGTTACAGAGAGCCACCTTCATACTCGTTCCACGACATGCATGTGTTGAAGGGAACACGAGAGCTGATGGGTTTGCGAATGCAGCTTTAGTGGAGGGTGGGAGATTAATGGACCGAACCGATATCCTTAACGCCGTTAGGGACATTGGCTGAAAGGAAGATCCGGACGTTGATCCAGAATCTACGTCCTTGGCGCGACTGGTTGAATTAGATTTGAAACGAGGGGCGGCGAGGAAGGAACACCATACGGGGATACAAAGACGTCTGGTTAACCAGCACAGGACAGGAACGGTCAGTCATCCCGTGCTGGCAGACATACTGAGGATGAGATCTGAGTGCGTATGGACTTGTCCGATGACGATGAGCCGACGACTAACTAACCATTACTATCTCTGTTATCTTCTCTAGATAGCAACGCTATTACTATCACTGTTATCATCTTTAGATATCAACACCAGTACTATCTCTGTTTGGGGAGTTGAGACTAATATCTGGTCAGACAAAACATACTGATCACACATGTTAGTCAGGGTCAGGTAAACGTACTGATCAGACATGTTAGTCAGGGTCAGGTAAACGTACTGATCAGACATGTCAGTCAGGGTTAGGTAAACATACTGATCACACATGTTAGTCAGGGTCAGGTAAACATACTGACGAAGACCCCGCCTTACTTCCATGCAGTCGTCCGTTGAAGCAGGCTGTTTCAGTCTGGTTAACTAGGTGGATATCGACGTGATCCCCGGACTAGTTAGGCGATCAAGTGCAGCCCAGGACAGACCAGCACTCGCCGGTGGGACATAAGGAACGACACAAACATACTCTAAAAGTTTATTTGAATAATGTATCCATTGATGTTGCTGTCTAGGAGATGCTTTCTCCAACCCGCTTAACCTGGCGCACTGTCTCCACACATGGTGCTTGCATCGCTGAGCAGAGAATCACAACGGTGGCGCAAGAAAAGCAAGCTGCACGAATGGACAGAATGCAAGACCGCCCAAATACTGTTAACGCGTGCCCTACATGCGGTAGAGTTTGTCTTGCTCAGAAAAGACTGTACAGTCATATGCAGTCATATCTGAATAAACATGTCTGACGCTGTAGCGATCTTCCCTTGCGATGGGTAACTAACTAGCAGCATGATCATATTAAACACGTTGCTTCAAATACTACTGTTACATAAACGTACTGGTTCAGGCTTTCTACATTGTGTCAGTTGCAGAGGTGAACCTGTGTTTTGCAGGGAGCGAAAAAAGAATAAGAAGACAAGAAAAATTCAGTAACGAGACATCTATTATCGTTCGAGGCCTGGTCAATTATGGTTTGTAAATTATTCCGTTAACCAGTCTATTTATTACTGCCTTACTCCAATCAATTCTCGGTAGAGAAAATATTTTTTTATGTGACACTCAATCTTCCAAATCACATCTATTTCGGTTATCATAATCTATGAATAATATCTAGTTATCAAAACATATCTCTTTCACCTTCCTGCTGCCTTTCCCAAACAAATCCGACGCCAGCGATAGCCACAGACAGTGGCGTACAAAATGTGTAGATACCCTGGGCCGGACAACGATAAATAAGCAGTAATCGTTGGATAAAATGCTTGATCTTTTGTGGGAAAAAAAGAAGTTACAATACTATATCAAACACTGTTGAGTACAATACTATATCAAACACTGTTGAGTACAATACTATATCAAACACTGTTGAGTATAATACTATATCAAACACTGTTGAGTATAATACTATATCAAACACTGTTGAGTATAATACTATATCAAACACTGCTGAGAATATTACTATATCAAACACTGTTGGGTATAATACTATATCAAACACTGTTGAGTATAATATTATATCAAACTCTGTTGGGTATAATACTATATCAAACACTGTTGGGTATAATACTATATCAAACACTGTTGGGTATAATACTATATCAAACACTGGTTGGTATAATACTATATCAAACACTGTTGAGTATAATACTATATCAAACACTGTTGGGTATAATACTATATCAAACACTGTTGGGTACCATACTATATAAAACACTGTTGAGTATAATACTATATCAACACTGTTGAGTACAATACTATATAAAACACTGTTGAGTACAATACTATATAAAACACTGTTGAGTATAATACTATATCAAATACTGTTGAGTACAATACTATATCAAATACTGTTGGGTATAATACTATATCAAACACTGTTGAGTATAATACTATATCAAACACTGTTGGGTATAATACTATATCAAACACTGTTGAGTACAATACTATATCAAACACTGCTGAGTATAATACTATATCAAACACTGTTGGGTATAATACTATATAAAACACTGCTGAGAATATTACTATATCAAACACTGTTGGGTATAATACTATATCAAACACTGCTGAGTGAAATATTATATCAAACACTGTTGGGTATAATACTATATCAAACACTGTTGGGTATAATACTATATCAAACACTGTTGGGTAAAATACTATATCAAACACTGTTGGGTATAATACTATATAAAACACTGTTGAGTATAATACTAAATCAAACACTGTTGGGTATAATACTATATCAAACACTGTTGAGTATAATACTATATCAAACACTGTTGGGTATACTACTATATCAAACACTGTTGAGTATAATACTATATCAAACACTGTTGGGTATACTACTATATCAAACACTGTTGAGTATAATACTATATAAAACACTGTTGAGTATAATACTATATCAAACACTGTTGGGTATAATACTATATCAAACACTGTTGAGTATAATACTATATCAAACACTGTTGGGTATAATACTATATCAAACACTGTTGAGTATAATACTATATCAAACACTGTTGGGTATAATACTATATCAAACACTGTTGGGTACCATACTATATAAAACACTGTTGAGTATAATACTATATCAACACTGTTGAGTACAATACTATATAAAACACTGTTGAGTACAATACTATATAAAACACTGTTGAGTATAATACTATATCAAATACTGTTGAGTACAATACTATATCAAATACTGTTGGGTATAATACTATATAAAACACTGTTGAGTATAATACTATATCAAACACTGTTGGGTATAATACTATATCAAACACTGTTGAGTATAATACTATATCAAATACTGTTGGGTATAATACTATATCAAACACTGTTGGGTATAATACTATATCAAACACTATTGGGTATAATACTATATCAAACACTGTTGAGTATAATACTATATCAAACACTGTTGGGTATAATACTATATAAAATACTGTTGGGTATAATACTATATCAAACACTGTTGAGTATAATACTATATCAAACACTGTTGGGTATAATACTATATAAAATACTGTTGAGTATAATACTATATCAAACACTGTTGGGTATAATACTATATCAAACACTGTTGGGTATAATACTATATCAAACACTGTTGGGTATAATACTATATCAAACACTGTTGAGTATAATACTATATCAAACACTGTTGGGTATAATACTATATAAAATACTGTTGAGTATAATACTATATCAAACACTGTTGGGTATAATACTATATCAACACTGTTGAGTACAATACTATATAAAACACTGTTGAGTATAATACTATATCAAATACTGTTGAGTACAATACTATATCAAATACTGTTGGGTATAATACTATATCAAATACTGTTGGGTATAATACTATATCAAACACTGTTGAGTATAATACTATATCAAACACTGTTGAGTATAATACTATATCAAACACTGTTGGGTATAATACTATATCAAACACTGTTGAGTATAATACTATATCAAACACTGTTGGGTATAATACTATATAAAATACTGTTGAGTATAATACTATATCAAACACTGTTGGGTATAATACTATATAAAATACTGTTGAGTATAATACTATATCAAACACTGTTGGGTATAATACTATATCAAACACTGTTGGGTATAATACTATATCAAACACTGTTGGGTATAATACTATATCAAACACTGTTGAGTATAATACTATATCAAACACTGTTGGGTATAATACTATATAAAATACTGTTGAGTATAATACTATATCAAACACTGTTGGGTATAATACTATATCAACACTGTTGAGTACAATACTATATAAAACACTGTTGAGTATAATACTATATCAAATACTGTTGAGTACAATACTATATCAAATACTGTTGGGTATAATACTATATCAAATACTGTTGGGTATAATACTATATCAAACACTGTTGAGTATAATACTATATCAAACACTGTTGAGTATAATACTATATCAAACACTGTTGGGTATAATACTATATCAAACACTGTTGAGTATAATACTATATCAAACACTGTTGGGTATAATACTATATAAAATACTGTTGAGTATAATACTATATCAAACACTGTTGGGTATAATACTATATCAAACACTGTTGGGTATAATACTATATCAAACACTGTTGGGTATAATACTATATCAAACACTGTTGGGTATAATACTATATAAAACACTGTTGAGTATAATACTATATCAAACACTGTTGGGTATAATACTATATCAAACACTGTTGGGTATAATACTATATCAAACACTGTTGGGTATAATACTATATAAAATACTGTTGAGTATAATACTATATCAAACACTGTTGGGTATAATACTATATCAAACACTGTTGGGTATAATACTATATCAAACACTGTTGGGTATAATACTATATCAAACACTGTTGAGTATAATACTATATCAAACACTGTTGGGTATAATACTATATAAAATACTGTTGAGTATAATACTATATCAAACACTGTTGGGTATAATACTATATCAACACTGTTGAGTACAATACTATATAAAACACTGTTGAGTATAATACTATATCAAATACTGTTGAGTACAATACTATATCAAATACTGTTGGGTATAATACTATATCAAATACTGTTGGGTATAATACTATATCAAACACTGTTGAGTATAATACTATATCAAACACTGTTGAGTATAATACTATATCAAACACTGTTGGGTATAATACTATATCAAACACTGTTGAGTATAATACTATATCAAACACTGTTGGGTATAATACTATATAAAATACTGTTGAGTATAATACTATATCAAACACTGTTGGGTATAATACTATATCAAACACTGTTGGGTATAATACTATATCAAACACTGTTGGGTATAATACTATATCAAACACTGTTGGGTATAATACTATATAAAACACTGTTGAGTATAATACTATATCAAACACTGTTGGGTATAATACTATATCAAACACTGTTGGGTATAATACTATATCAAACACTGTTGGGTATAATACTATATCAAACACTGTTGGGTATAATACTATATAAAACACTGTTGAGTATAATACTATATCAAACACTGTTGGGTATAATACTATATCAAACACTGTTGAGTATAATACTATATCAAACACTGTTGGGTATAATACTATATCAAACACTGTTGAGTAAACATGTCATGATGCTCAGAAAATAAGGCGAATTATTAGGACAATAATTGTTCTGCTACTTCTGCTACCATTGCTCATTTAGGTTGGGAATCCAGAACGTGCATTTCAATAAATTAAGATGTCATTAATAGGGTCACAAAACCGCCGGACATTTTCTCCTCAATCGGCGTCCACATTGGGCCACATCCTTCTCATCAAATCTGTATCATTAGAATGGTGTGTGTATGTTTGTGTGTGTGTGTATGTGTGTGTATGTTTGTGTGTGTATGCATTTTGTTTGTGTGTATGTGTGTGTTTGAGCGTGTGTGTTTTTAATTAAGACTCAGGTTGTATACAGTCCTGAAGTACGTGTTTTGCTGTAATAGGCTAGTGGTGCCTATCTTCGAACTGGATCAGGCTGACCAACAGTGGCTTGAGGTTGGCGCCTATCGAGGTACAAGGAACTGGTTTAGGCTGACCTGCAGTAGCTTGAGGTGACCCCCTCGAGGCACAGGGAACTGGTTCAGGCTGACCTGCAGTAGCTTGAGGTGACCTACTTGAGGTAAAGGGAACTGGTTCAGGCTGATCTGCAGTAGCTTGAGGTGACCCCCTCGAGGCACAGGGAACTAGTTCAGGCTGACCTCCAGTGGCTTGAGGTGGGCTCCATCGAGGCACAGGGAACTGGTTCAGGCTGACCTCCATTAACTTGAGGTGGGCTCCATCGAGGCGCATGGAAAGTATAGAACCGGAGTCTTAATTAAACACACACACACATAAACACACACATACACACAAACAACATACATACACAGACACACACACATACACACACAAAAATACACATACACACATGTATTTAAGAAATGCCCATTGCATGCTCAAAAGTCTAATACATTTTTGTGAATGCTAACTATAATTCTGAGAAATGCAATATGTCAGTGTTATTTGTTATTAGAATATAATGTCAAAATCTCTATAGTAAAAATAAAAATTTGTACATGAATGAGATGGTATGAGGTTAATGCCTGCTCTGATGGGAACACTCGAACTGTTTCAGGACTTATGGTGTCAAAGGGTAAAATAGTAACAACATAAAACTACATTAATCTGTTTGGAAACACACATTAATCTGTTTGGAAACACACATTAATCTGTTTGGAAACACACATTAATCTGTCGCACGTCCGTCCCTGTAAATTGATCAATTATAGGATCACAATCGATGTTCTCTAGTTGTTCTCTGTCAACACTATTTAACGCCAGATAAATATCGCAGGTATTCCTGTAACATATTATATTTGCTGGCCCCTCCTTCAGCGCTCGGAGCGGCAATCTAACCCAGCACCACTCTCAGTACGCCACTGCGTCACACCAGCACCAACTAATGGCCAATTCATGCTGCACATTCGGCGATTGATTAATTTTTTTTTAAAGTTGCGTGATATTTCATCACAACAAATGCTGCGCCGCCCCCATCATCTCAGCCACTTCCTGTTCTGGCTGCTTCCTCCACATGCGGTATGAAACAATTTCTTTTGGTTTTTGCTTTGAACAAAAATCGTATTGAACCATCATTGCAAAACATACTCTTTTCAGAACCTCGTCTCCGTAACAACAGCTCCGTGTGCATCTCGCTTGAGAACGAGTAAGTCCGCCGTCCAGCAAAGACATCCCCAGATTGTCCGTAATATCCTGATCTCATCTTCATTGTGGTCGGACTGTTTTCCTGCTTCCACAAACGATGCCCTACATTATCATTCTCCAGACCGTTATGTTTCTTCACTTGTCCGACATATCTGAGATTGTTTCTTGCGTTGTTGTCTCAGTTCAGTTCAGTTAATCCCGTAACTCATCAGGTCGTTGGGGCACACTTGAAGACACTCCCAAAACCCCACGCCATTTTTCCTCTGTCTGCCGCCGCCTGTCGTATCTCACCGGGACGAAGGCTTGACTACTCAGTCATATTGTCCACTCACCTCTTCCTTGGACGTCCTCACCCTCTCTGTCCCGGTACGGAACCAAAGAGTATCGAGTTGGTAATTCCGTTGGACCTCGCGACATGCCCGTACCAGACCATCTTTCGTCTTTTGATTGTTATGAACAGATCTCCAAAAGGGCCAATAGCTTTTTCAACTCTCTGTCGTATTTCTACGTTCGTGACACGATATTTATATGTAACATTTAGGAGCTTTCTATAATACCTCATTTCTATTGCATGTATACAGCCCTGGATATCTGCCGTTGTTGTCTAGGAGCCAATTTTCGGTAACATTCCGTGATTGCAAAATATCTCCATTTGTCTTTTTATCTGTCTACGATATTTTCAAAATCGTTCTCTAACACTTAATTTCAAAAGCTGTGATCTTTTTTCTAATTGATTTGTTTAATGTCCATGTTTTATAACCGTATGTCGCAACTGGACAAAATGTATGTCCTGATCGGTTGGCTCTCTGTCTGCTTACATATGTCTTGCCACACATGTTTCATCTGTATTAGTTTGTGTGTAGCAATTGCAAGTCATTGTTTGATTTCAGTATTGAACTTTGTAGTTGTTCATATTTGTATCCTTCATTTAGTCATTTTTACTTAAATTATAGAAACGGGCCGTCTCGAGTGGTCCGCCGGGGTCTTTCTGTGACAAATATAAGAAAAAGATGCTATGACCTTCAGAGCGCATGTCACAAGAGGTGACTGACTGTGTCACATCGCATAACACCGGCCATAGTTATGTGGTTTCTTATGAGCAGCAAAGATGGCGTCTAACGGGCTGCGGGTTTTAATTTGCTCTAGTGTTTGACTCTATTAAGACGGACTCGCACATTTGTCAACCACCCTATGCGGAACGTGTCCCAACGCACCGGAGTAATAATCTGCTCGAGCCTAGTCCGCTAAGCAAGAAATGCTTCTCTCAACTACATCCAGCTCATACCAGAGCTGGAACCTGTACAGGGGCATCAGCCCGTGTAGAAGCATAGGTGGATAAGACTAAGATAGAAACGGGTCTATCTCAAACGTAGGACACTGCCATCCACTATTCCATCCTCTGTTTTCCATCCACTGTTTTCCCTCCACCGGACAACCCGTGCCCGAGACATAATGAACTTGAAAACGTGATGGGAACATCGCGCTGTTGTGTGGTATTTTGTTGTTGATGTTGTTAATATTGTTGTTATTGATGTTGCTGTTGATGTTGTTAATGATGTAGATGATATAGATAATGTTGTTGTTGTTGTGGTGTTATTGATGGTGTTGATGTTGTTGTTGATTATGTTGTTGATGTTGTTGATGGTGTTAATATTGTTCATTTTGTTGATGTTTTTGTTGACTTCGGGCAGAGGATATTCTGAAGGAAATGTGTAATGTTTACGATGAAACGTGGTTGTTGAGTCATACTGTACACAAGTTACTCAAGTTTCTCAAGGACGCTAAAATACATTCTTATGAAAACAAATAATAATAATAATCTTTGCCTAGCGTTACGTAGATCTACCAGCCACACTCATCAAGTATTATGTGCGTCACTGGCACGGTGTACAAAACCATGTGTTGAAGAGACTTACACCCTAGGCGTGCTAGATTTCGTTGTTCGTTTCCTCTTACATCATTCGCTCAGCATGGCAGTGAGCTAGGTCTCGTCTCTGCCACACACACAGAGCCATGCCAGAAAGCATTATGGCAGTCTCCGTCAATGATAACGACTTTAAGAAACACCAGCATCAAACACGCATTATGAATTGGCCCGTTTTCTGGTCCAGATTATCGCCTTAGCTGTAAGAGATGCTGATTGGCAAAGAACAATATGTCCACGGGATTGGCACAAACTGGTGACAGCTTTCCTCACTCAGAGATCAATGTTTTTTCTTGAAGTGATCTCTCACTAAAACTGAAATGAAGATCCTTATCAGCTGTCCATCTGATTAGTTTATATCTCTTGTAATGGCCAGCCGTTTCCTGCTAAAATGTGGAATTAATGTGAATACGGATTGTTGATTGGCAGTTTTATATATATATATATATGAATATGTATGTGTATATGTGTGTGTATGTGTGTGTATATATGTGTGTATATATGTGTGTGTATATGTATATATATATATATATATATGTGTGTGTGTGTGTGTGTATATATATATATATGTATGTGTATATGTATGTGTATGTGTGTGTATATATGTGTGTGTATGTGTGTATATGTGTGTGTATATGTGTGTATGTGTATGTGTGTATATATATATGTGTGTATATGTGTGTGTGTATACGTGTGTGTGTGTATATATGTGTGTGTATATGTGTGTATATGTGTGTGGATGTTGTATGTGTGTGTGGATGTTGTGTGTGTGTGGATGTTGTGTGTGTGGATGTTGTATGTGTGTGTGGATGTTGTGTGTGTGTGGATGGTGTGTGTGTGGATGTTTTGTGTGTGTGGATGTTTTGTGTGTGTGGATGTTTTGTATGCGTGTGTGGATGTTTTGTGTGTGTGTGTGGATGTTGTGTGTGTGTGGATATTGTGTGTGTGTGGATGTTGTGTGTATGTGGATGGTGTGTGTGTGTGGATGTTGTGTGAATTGTTAGCAGTTGAAGGGTAAGCGAGCAAATGCGGAGTAGAAAACAGTAAGACAGCTTTCTTAAGAGAAAACTTTGATACTTAAAAACAGCTGTTTGCATGTAGGCTGATGATAGCCAAAGGTTAGGAAAGCATACCAATAAAATACGTTCTGACAACGAAGACTACAAAGTCCCTGAGCGCAGAACACAAAGCCAAAGTAGCTCGTATCGTACTGACAGCCTTTGGCATGTCTTTGGGAAAGATACAGCTGTGAATGTCTAATGGCGAACGAAGAACAAAAAGTAATGCCACTTATCGTATCGTTCTCTTTGTCTGATATAAACTCAGCATAGGCAGCTCTGTCTCTATAGACCATGTACGTGGCGCTATGTAAGTTTTGTCCAGCTCTGTCTCTATAAACCATGTACGTGGCGCTATGTAAGTTTTGTCCAGCTCTGTCTCTATAAACCATGTACGTGGCGCTATGTACGTTTTGGCAAGCTCTGTCTCTATAAACCATGTACGTGGCGCTATGTAAGTTTTGTCCAGCTCTGTCTCTATAGCGCATGTACGTGGCGCTATGTAAGTTTTGTCCAGCTCTGTCTCTATAGATCATGTACGTGGCGCTATGTAAGTTTTGTCCAGCTCTGCCTCTTGTATTTCGACACTGTCTGCTATGGCTGTAATGGGCGATCCACGAGTGACAGTCTCTGCCACAGATCGTACAACCATACTCAGGAGGCTGGCTTGCCTGGCTGTGCCTTGATCTCTTCAGGCTTTCTCTTTTCTCTGCAGCCAGAAGACCTCTATGAGCGTCAGCAGACACAATGCCCCCTCCAACTGACTGTCTCGAAATATCTCGATCCTGAACAATTTCTTACCAGCCCTCAGATGGGATGTCGCATGACTACATGTCCCTCTTGCATACGTCCTTGAATCGCAGTGTGGGACGGCCGATTCTTCTAACTCTAATGGCTAGCTGTCCATAAAGGATATCATTTGACAGGCTCTCGTCTTCCATGCGATAAACATATCCCATCCACAGTAGACGTCGCTGGTTTAACATCTAGTACACGGTGGGAGTGTTTGCTCTCTGTAAGACCGTACTATGTCACACTCTCTTTACCCACCCAATCCCCAATATACGCCGTAGACACCTCATGTGAAAGGTGTTCAGCCGCCGTTCCTGTGTTATAATGCCTATGATATAAACTAAGGACGAATAAACTAATAACTTTTTTTTCTCTTCTAGTATAAACCAGTTCCACATAATTTATTATTGTTATATCATTCTCGCCTCGTCCTTCCCGTAATCCTAATACGTCGCAAGGACAGCACATCTCGCTCACAGTGTATGGGTAATGTGTCTTGGGCTTATATCTAGCCGGGCGGGATGCAACCCTCTCCCGGCGAAGACATAATCAACATAAGCGAACCGAAACTCGACAAAGTAGTTAATCTTGTGCAGGCCCCGGTAAACGATTGGATTGTTCATGCCCACTGAAATCGCAGCTGGATGGTCATGCTGACCCTATACCGGTCTGGGATGTTGGTTCTGGGGTTGGTAGGGGTCATTGATATCTTGATCAGCGGGTCAAGCTTCAGCATAGTCGTTTGTTTCACTGCTTTGACCGGCTGCTGCACAGCTCCATCTGTCGCGGTTTTCCTCGTGGTGACCTGTAATCGGCTGCCTCTTGGGTGAGTTTACATACTGCAATAAGGCGAAAGTCGGAACAAGGTATTCTGCAGATCATCTCCATGACAAAAGATTGTGTTTGTACATTTCTAGTCCAACTGTCACCTAGGCGAATGTAGTTGACGAGGTCACAGAGATCTACAGCATTCAATGACGTTGACCTTGACGCCGGGGTAAAAGCAACGAGGTCACAGGGACCTGCAGCATTCAATGACGCCGACCTTGATGCCGGGGTACAGCATCGAGGTCACAGGGACCTGCAGCAGCCAATGACGCTGACCTTGATGCCAGGGTAAAGCAACCAGGTCACAGAGACCTACAGCATTCAATACCGCTGACCTTTATGCCGGGGTAAAAGCAACGAGGTCACAAGGACCTGCAGCATTCAATGACGCTGACCTTAATGCCGGGGTAAAAGCAACGAGGTCACAGAGACCTACAGCATTCAATAACGAATGAACTAATTGCTGGTAAGTAAAATAACACACTGTTGTCAGGGATGAAGTATTACAGACCTTAATGTATTAGGCCTCTGTATTTTTACGAGGAGGCGGCAGCCAGTTCCCTTCTGGTGACAAAGATAGAGACGCGAATGAGCTGAGTCACTGACTCATAGCTGGCAATCTGCATAAGGGTAAGTGACCCATAACTAACCAGGACCCTATTTCGCCTGCAAGTGGCAAACTGAGAAACAGCCTGCAACTATGCAGCCTGTCTAAGCCATTGAAGCTTCAAGGGAGGTAAACACAGTCTCAAATATGACGTGGTGAAATCAGATGTGTCGGGCCGAAAGGCGCAGACATCTCAGCCTATCTGTAAAGTACGACATAACGCCACAAACATCCTTTTCAGGACGAACGCCGAAGAAGATAGTAAAGAAGTTTCCTTCTTATCTTCGTGTCATTCCTTAGTAGTAGTCAGTTATCCATTTACCTGCAATACTGAACCGAGCCTGGCCCTTTTGCAGTGAACATGAACGCTATTTATTAAACTCTGCTACTCAGCCACTGTCTCCGTCTCTCAGTTGACTCTTCAGGGAGTATTTTCATGTCTTAGTCTTAGTCGACCTGTACTTCTACAGTGGCAGATGCTCCTGTGCAGGTCCCAGCCCTGGTAAGAGCTGGATGTAGCCGGGAGAGGGTTTCCTGCTTAGTGGGTTAGGCTCGAGCAGCTTAATACTCCACTGCGTTGGGACAATTGTTAACGGAAGGTGGTTAACCGATGTGCGAGTCCATCTTAATAGACTCAAACACTAGAGCAAGGTAGACCCACTGCTTTTTAGCGCTACCTATGCTGGTCTAAACAAACCACCTAACGATGGCCGGTGTTATGCCATGTCACACACTTATTAACACACTCTAACAACATGCTCTATGTGATACAGCAGTACTATTATTATCCTTGTCCTACACAAAGACCCCGGCGGAGCACTAGGGGTATTTACATAAAAATTTAAAAAAATAAGACTGCCAGTCGGGTTTTCTCTCCCGTGGGAAAGTGATAAGACACAAGAACTGAGGCAGAGGATGGGCAATCTGAGGTCGCAAGGAGGTGAATCCGGCGTGGAAACTGGTTGTTAACCTTTCTAGCGCGTTCTCTGAACTCTTGTCTGGGAAGAGCTGTCAGGAATGACACACATCGAGCCATGGCGGAATAAGTGGATTTTGTTCGCTTCAGTTCACACGCAATAAGATCCATCATTTTGAATTGATTTCTGGTAAACTCACGTACGACTCAGCTGTGAGCCAAGTGGACGCTCGGTTCCCAGTTTGTGTGGGTCGTCACTTGTTATTTAGGTGGTGGATGCGGACATTTCCGGTTACAACTTTGAAGACCCTACATTGGCAAGCTGAGAGAGCAGGATAGAAAAGTAGAGATCCGATGTAACGTAAGGCCGTAAGGGACAGTCTCACAGTTGTTTCTTCTTCTTCTTCTACTTCTTCTTACGCTGTCAGACGTCGACCTTTATTTTTTCGAAAAAAGCAGCGGTCATCCTGAGCCTGTCGACACTGCCATAGAGCTTGTCTAGTGTTGCCACTGGTGATGGCCACATCTGCTCTCTATGATCCTCGTATGTCGGGCAGTTTTGCAGCAAATGTTCAGCTGTCATTTTCCCGGTACCACACGAGCATTCGTCAGTGCCACCTATCTTTAATTTGTTGAATAGGTGGTACCTTAGTCTATTGTGACCAGTGCGAAGTCTGAAGACCACGACCTGCTCTCTTCTGTTCAACTGGTAATAGGCATCGTTTTTTGTGTAGCCAGTATGTTCTGTTTCCCATTTGGTCATATATCTCTAATAAGCCGTTTTGACTTTTCGTATGTCATACTAGTATCTGGTTGTGGTAGTCTTGCACCTTCTTTTGCCAGTCTGTCTGCCTCCTCGTTGCCTTGGATGTTGCAGTGGGATGAAACCCACTGTACCACTGCTCTTTTTGGTGCGGACTGCTGGCATAGTTGACAGAGTACTGCTCTTAAATCATTAAGTTCAGTATTTTTCTGGCTTTTTAGTGCTGTGACTACGGCCAGGGCATCTGTAAGCAGGACTATGTGGCTTTCATTCCTTCACAGTTGTTTAATGTCCGAGTAATCCGGTTAAGGATACCCAGCTCTGTGTCTTCCGTGGAGGACAAATATAATGTTTCTGAAGGAGACTGTAATATGTCGGTTCATAGTTTTGGGGGCCATACCACACGCCAGAATAACGACTGATTTTGCGAAAGCGATGAAGACATCAAAGCTGGAAAACGCTGCCTGTGCAGTAATCACCAAAATTATTCCCCGTGAATATAAAAAAAAAAGTCAGCTTTCACCAATATGTGAAGACAAGTTCAATATAAGTTGCAAGAAGTCTGATTCAGAAAAAAGTGCAGATGTGATCCAGGAAGATACAGACATGAATGACTCAAATGGGTTATATGATGCACTGAAGACAGTCTATGGTCCTCAGTCCAATCACTTGTTTCATATTCTTGATACAGATAACACAGCGCTACTCAAGGAGAGTGTAGTCTAGTTAGTTGGCTTAATAGACTGGGATTACAACGTGTCAACATTCGAATTCACGGACAAACATAAAATAAATCCGGGCCGTGAATCGTGCCTGGTACGACCGCTCATCTAGTCGACCCAGCTGTAAATGACTACCTGACGTATGAGATGGGTAAGGTAAAAACACCAGGGAAGGGAATTGACCACCCCCACCTAACAAAGGCTGCGGATTAGTACATAGAAAGTTATCTTCATCTCCGACGCCATTGGACTGATCTTTACTGAAGAACAACGACCTTGAACTATTGGCTGTGCACTTCAGTGCAATTCTCACTTCTCAATTGTCTAATAATGAGCACGTGATAGCAGGCGTAATACAAGTCGGAACCAACGGTAGGCTAGACATCCCTCTCAACATCGACGAGCTGAAAAAAGCGATTGGCTAAATGTCTATCATCAAGGCTCCAAGGTTAGATGATCAGTCTCCTGAAGCTACCAAAGCAGGAGGTACCATTTCATCCGCTCAATTTGCCATGACAGCCATATATCCCTAAACTTGAAACATGCTTCCATTGTTCACTTGTATAAGCGAAATGACACCAGAATCATGCCCAACCGCTTAACTTGCCGTATTGAGTAGGGTCTGTCCTTAGAGAGTGAGTGTGGTCTTCGGAAGGGTCGTGGGCTGTTTGACATGTACATGCCGCAAGTCCATTCCTTAAGAAATGTCATCAACAGCATCGTGGCCTGATCAGTCTTTGCTGACTCTACCAACAGGGAAGGAAATCGTTATGAAATTGTGTTGTTCCGGCAGATTCATGACAGTTATCTCCCAGAGGAGCGCGTGGCCGAATGGGTTCTAGGCCAACCTGCCGAAAAGGAGGGCAGCGGTTCAAATCCCAGGTATGGCAAAAACGATGCCTATTACCAGTTGAAAAGAAGAGAGCAGGTCGTGGTCTTCAGACTTCGCACTGGCCACAATAGACTGAGGTAACACCTATTCAACAAATTGAAGATAGGTGGCACTGACGAATGCCCGTGTGGTACCGGGAAAATGACCGCTGAGCATTTGCTGCAAAACTGCCCGACATACGAGGATCAGAGAGAGCAGATGTGGCCATTACCAGTGGCAACACTAGACAAGCTCTATGGCAGTGTCGACAGCCTCAGGATGACCGCTGCCTTTTTCGAAAAAAATAATGGTTACTGTCTGACTGCGTACGATGAAGAAGAAGAAGATGAATCCCAGGTATGGCATATATTGTTTTTATGTTTGGGATGAAATAAACAAACACAAACAGCACGCGACAGCAGTGGCGAAGTGGCCTGTAGTCCACTGCCTTCAAATCCCATCAACTACCCCAGCAAATGGAAAAAATGTCGTATGACAGTTTTTATTTTTTTTTATCATGAAGGAGAACTGTCTGTAGCCACACCAGCCATCAAGGGGGTCAAACAGGGATGTGCACTAGCCCCGACAGTCTTTAGCACTGCCATTGCATCAATGCTTTCTAATGATGCACATCGTATGGCTACATGCAAGCACATCAGGTACATAATGCAATGTCAGCTCTTCAATCTGAGAGGCCGGAAGTCTTACATCAAGGTAGAGGAAGCCATAATCTCCGATCTACTCTTGTTTTGTTTAAAGTTTGCCTTTCTGAATTCTGCTAGCAAAGGCATGACAATTTCAACCCCAGACCACAGTCTGTTAGGTTATGTAAGGACGTATTATTCAGTATTTGAATTCATGTGTGTATCTGTTTGTAATGTGATGTAGTGTATGTTCCGCTATAACAGTTTTACAGCCTCAGTCGACCTGTTCTTCTACAAATTCGCATGCCCATGTGCATGTCTCATCACTGACGTGGGCTGGATGTGGCCGGGAGACGATTTTCCTGCTTAGTGGACTAGGCTTGAGCAGTTTATTACCTCGCTGTGTTGGGTAAGTGCCACGGAGGGTGGTTAACCGATGTGCAAGCACATATAAAACACTAGAGCAAAGTAGACTCGCAGCTTGTTAGGCGCCATCTATACTGTTTATAACAAACCACCTAACCATGGCCCGTGTGATGCCATATCATAAGCTTGCCACCTCTTAAGAAATGCTCTTAGTGGAGCAGTAGTGCTGTTCTTGTTCTTATCATACATAAAGACCCAGGTGGACTACTCTGACAGTTTTACAGTAGCTTTACCATTCCTTTCAGTGCGTTGAGAAGTGGTCATACCGAGAAATATGTCTTACCACTGATCCAAGGTAGTTTGGGACTAGAGAGTGAGGTTCATGACCAGCCAGCTTCTTGCTCACTTGAATACAAATACCGGATCAAGATGCTGATCAGCGCATAAGCTGGAGTGGTCGGCGACCCATAGCTGACTGCTAGCGTCAGGGCCAGCGAACCATAGCTGCCAAGACCCTTCTACACCTCCACGCTGTGATCCTGGATAACAGGCTGCAGCAGGCAGACTGGCTTAGGAGAAGGGATTGAAGAATGAAGGCTAACCCGGTACTCACAAAATGCTTGCTGAAGTCGGATGTGTTGACCGAAAGGTGCAAATATCGCAGCCAAGCTGTAAACTACGACACAACGCATTTCGTTCTCTGGACTACATTCTGCTACTTAAGCCCTTTCAGGGTTTGGTAGTAGGAGATTGAGAACGAACGAACGAAGAAGAAGAAGAAGAAGAAGAAGAAGAAGAAGAAGAAAAAGAAGAAGAAGAAGAATACAAATACAGTGCAAGTTACATAAGACATACTCGTCTAATAATGTCACCATCATCGCTTGCGATTGGCAAATAACTTTTATTTTTTAGACGGTCGCATAAATCTCTCTTTCCGGACGATGTCTCATACAATGGACAACATATTATTTTTGGGTTTCATTTGAGAGATACAGTGTTTGGTTACGAGAGATCTCTGAGACAGACCACTATGTTTATGAGAGAAAAACAAAGGGGCTGTTTGAGGGATACAATTTGTGATGTGACAAGCGAGAGACAGACGTGAGTAAAATAAACGTGGTTATTTAAAAGAGAGCGATGTATGTAGAGGGTTTTAAAAACTAGATTCACGACGAAAGAAAATGAAATAACCACTGTCACTCGTCACACATGTCACTGACACGACGTGTTGCTCATTATGTCATTCACTATCACATGCCTGTCACAAAACGACAACTCAATTCTCAAGCGCCATGCTTAATATGCCCAAAAGTGGAAGAATGTGTTGCTTACATATAACAGGACAGCCATTAGGGGATGGCAAGGAATGTCAAGTCAGTTAAGACTTGCCTGATTGCATGTCTCTACGTTGATTTGAACGTGTTGTTCCCCTTTGCTGGGGAGAAGCTCAAACAATGTCAAGACGAACCTTCACCAGGTAAAGAGTTGGCCTCCAGTCTTGCGTGAGAAAGACGCTTATCTTGTTCTGGTTACTCTCATTATTTTTTATATTAACCTCGAGCTCTGCTCTCCCGTTGCCTTACCCTCTGCATTCCTTGCCTAGGGTTATAATGACATTGTGGTAATTATGTCCAAACTCAATTTTTTCATCCAGCACAGGAGATAACGCCAGGGTGGGAGAGAAAAAAAAATGTAGCCACCTCCACGCTGAAGAATACGATCATCACTGAAGGAATAGGGGGACAAAGTGGTCTCGAGGTAAGGTGTCCGCCTCGGGTGTGGGAGTTCGCGGGTTTGAATCACGATGGAGACCAGGATTCTTTTCACGTAAATATTCAGGTTAAAAATCCCCCTGATCTGGAAGCAAGATCGGATTCCCGTGTACAGCGTTGAGCACGTTAAAAACCCATTGGCAGTGGCTTTCCGAATTCAAAATTCTTGCTAACAATCTACCCAAACATTATTTGTACCTTCCCCCAGTTAACTTCTCTAACTTGCCGCGAGTATACTAGTTAGACCTAGATTGGAGTACTGTGTACAGGTGTGGAGTCCTTATCATAGAGGGGACATAAACATGCTAGAAAGAATACAAAAAAGAGCGACAAAGCTGATAGTGGGATTCCAGAATTACAGTTATGAGGAACGACTCCGAAAAACCGGCCTACAGTGTCTCGAAGGGAGAAGAATTCGTGGTGACTTAATAAAGGTTTATAAGATGATCAGAGGAATGGATAAATTAGACTATAACAAGTTTTCTAAAATACAGCCACCTACAATAACACGAGGGATTAGCTACAAGCTGACTAAAGAGAGGTCCAGATTAGATATTAGGAAATATTTTTTTAGTCAGAGAGTGGTGTCTGCTTGGAATGCATTGCCAGGGGAGGTAGTGGAGGCAGGGACAGTTAATGCATTTAAGAATAAACTGGATGCGCATAGCTTTTAGAGCAAGGTGATGTAAATGTAACTGGTTTTATACAGACTCTGCAGTTTCTTCTAAACCAGTATAAAGACGTTAAGTTAAGTTAAGTTATACTTTGCTCTAGGGTTGAGTCTATTAAGATCGGTTAAACCATCCTCCAAGACACTGGTTGTATACATACTCTGTAGAGTCTTCTAAACCAGAATAATGACATTAAGTTAAGGAACCAAGATAAATTGCCCGAGTGGTCTGCCGGGATCTTTGTGAATGACAGGGACATGAATAGCACCTCCGCCCTACTGAGAGCATGTCGAATGAGGCGACTAACTGTGTGACATGGTATAACGTCGGCCATGGTTAGGTAGTATCTTAAGAGCAGAATAGATGGAGCCTAACAGGCTGCGGGTCTACTTTGTTCTAGAGTTTTAGTCTATTAAGATGGACTCGCACATCGGTTAATCACCCTCTGCAGCGGAGTAATAAACTGCTCGAGCCTAGCACGCTAAGCAGAAAATCTTCCTTCCGGTAGATCCAGCTTACGCCAGAGCTGGGACCTACACACGAGCTTCTGCCCCTGTAAGAAGTACAGGTCCACTAAGACTAAGACTAAGACTAAGACTGTAGACAGAGCACGAATTCCGTAGCTCCCACGGCATCTCTGAAATTGTCTCCGACCTTCGTCAGGTGCCCACTTACAGCTGGATTAATTTTTCCCTTACTACGCCTGGTACCAATTTACAGCTGGATCAACTAGAAGAAGAGGTCATATTATGAAAATAACCAACAATGACACGCCGGATTTGTCAAACTGACCACGACGTGATTAGAACCTTGGACCTTGGAATTGTAAACCTTGCTTACACCCACTAGGCCACCAGGAGCTGAACGTCTGACTAGCGGTGTGGTAGAGCCATAGTATCTCATGGCAAAGGTGCAGAGTTTAATTCCCATAATCGACTTTGCTCAGTCTCGACCTATCTGTAAATGGGTACCGGGCATTCCGTAAACGAAGAAAATGCATCGAGGAAGCGAACTGGTCACCACGCCTACAAAATATTCCATTTAACATGATGTTTCATGTCAGTCTGAATAACGATCTGGGGGGTCGACTCGATCTCCGTAGTAGTGTACGACAAGCAGATGAAGTCAAGAATAGGTCAACTGCCTGGAGGAACCCGGTCCACCTTCATCAGTACGCTCGGGATGTGAGGAAAGCTACTACAACAGACACATTAACACCCGTTTCAGCGAACACAAAAGAGTAAACTTACTCATTGTGGGCATTCAACAACAAAAAGTAACAACAACAATAAAGTCTCTAACACTTCATCCCTGACAGCAGTTTCATATTAGGACCTTAGAATTCTGACCTTGCATTTCCTGTTTTTCCAGCAATCCTTCACCCCTAGCAATCATGTCTGCGCTCGGTTATATAAATAACCATCGAATAACGCACACACCATAGTACCATTCCCACAAGACAAGTATCTGTCAGTCTCCAGTTTTCTGCAGGACGTGTCAGGCATGCTTATTGTTTCTTATGCCTGGTCCACAATCACTCACTGTCAGGTTGTGCTACTGGAAACGTTTCATCTTAACAGGCTCTGGACTGGGATAACGAAGGGAGGGGTGTAGATGGAGAAGTTGGCCAATAAGAAGCAACTGGAGTAATGATCAAATAGATGTTAAAGAATAAAAACATACACAGGTATAGTCTAGTTACCACACCTGGACAGAAAGAAAACGAATACGTCCACACCACGACCACAAAGCCTTCGTGAAGAACAAAATCTGAAGAAAAAAAACACCCAACGAACCACAACTAAAACAATGAGGCTGGTTTTGACAACGGATTCGAAGTGAGGCGCAGGATTGTGAAAACAAGAATTTTGAATGAGAGAGTATGTCGGAAGGTTGAAGTATCGTGATCTTTATGTGCCATGCCGATTGGCATATACATATGCACACATAAGGCATCTATACATCATACAAGGCGTGTTCGCATGAAACCGAACCTAACAGGCACCAAGTGAACATGCGTACGATGCACACGATAACGTCACTTCAGATGTAAACAGCACATAACAACCGTCAAGCTTATAAAATTTCATTATCCTCCGACTCATAGTTTCCTCAGCAGACCATTGAAAACATGGCGCAGTTGATTCGTAATCCGTCCAGAGTTGATCAGCGAGCGGTGATTCGGCTTCTAACAGCTGAAGGATGTCGACCAGTTGACATTGATCGCAGAATACAGGCAGTGTATGGTGACAAAAGTGTGTCGAAGACAAGTGTGAAGAACTGGACAACGATGTTTAAAGAAGAACGTGAGTTAACGAAAGATCTTCCGAGATCAGGTCAGGCGCATATTGTTGCGTCAGAAAATGCCATCGCCAAAATTGATACAGCAATTCGGGTGAACCGCCGCCAGAGCTTACGTTCGCCACACTTTTGTCACCATACACTGCCTGCATTCTGCTATCAATGTCAACTGGTCGACATCCTTCAGCTGTTAGAAACCGAATCACCGGTCGCTGATCAACTTTGGACGGATTCTGTGGTTGTGGTTTAGTAGGCAACCGATTTTGGATACATGAAGTTGCTAGCCCCACCACAACCTTCATTGGTCACGTGACCACCAAACAGGGAATCTATTTTTGATACAGGGAACTATTTTGTGTTCACAATTGGACACACCTGCAGTAATAATCTGTCCATGATAAAATTGAATTCTTAAATTTGCTTGATAATAAGCGTATGCTTTTCTGTGCATAAGTTACAGTAGAATGTCTTCCACTTTTATATTAACCAGTCAGGCAAAAGAAGATGCAAGACTACCACAACCAGATACTAGTATGACATACGAAGAGTCAAAACGGCTTATTAGAGCTAGATACATGACCAAATGGGAAACCGAACATACTGGCTACACAAAAAACGATGCCTATTACCAGTTGAACAGAAGAGAGCAGGTCGTGGTCTTCAGGCTTCGCACTGGCCACAATAGACCGAGGTACCACCTATTCAACAAATTGAAGATAGGTGGCACTGACGAATGCCCGTGTGGTACCGGGAAAATGACCGCTGAGCATTTGCTGCAGAACTGCCCGACATACGAGGATCAGAGAGAGCAGATGTGGCCATCACCAGTGGCAACACTAGACAAGCTCTATGGCAGTGTCGGCAGCCTAAGGATGACCGCTGCTTTTTTCGAAAAAAATAAAGGTATGCGTCTGACTGCGTACGATGAAGAAGAAGATATTAACCAGTCATAGTTGAAGTGACGTATATATATTCTTTTTATCAACCCTAACAAACTTATACGCAATAACATCGCATTTCATTGCAAGACTAAATAGCACACATTTACGTTGCAAGGTCCTTAAAAAGTACATTTGGTTTGAGTGTGGTTGTACAGATGATGTTTTTATGTGTACACAACTAGTCAGTTTTACTGGAATAAATGTCCGCACTGATCTCATTTCCAGTTACATCTGGGTTAAATAACTCGACAGGTTCCAAATAAAACCTGCAACATATTTAACTTCTCCCACACATATTGGCTGAATGTTTATCTAAATAATTATGAGTGGCAGCCGAAATATATGGATACATTTTTTGAATTACATGTACGCTGTACTGGCTATTACTAAATATAATTCACTGGGTCTTTCAGTACCAATATATACAAATTAGAATAACTGCATATATGTATCATTACATATAATGTTTTAAAAAAAAGCTAATTCCATGTTATTGAAGATTCACGTCAGAAGATACGACATAGTGTAATTCATGTAAACATTTTTGTGAATGATCAACAATGAGAAGCAAATGTTAAATACATTATTACATAACGATGATGTTGAATGCAGACAGTGAGGAGATTACTCGTGCGCTCTGAAAATCGTATTTATATGCAAGTTTGGAGTAGCTTACCTCCCATCCCGAGAGCTCTGGTGAAGGTGCGCCGGGTCCTACTGGCGGTTAGGCTATGCTTGGCTTCATCTGCCTGTATTTCACTTTTACGGTGAACACGTCGATCCCCCACCTCGTTAACCATGCTGCCATGAAAACAGCCGTTTCGAAGGAGAACTAGGAGGAAGTTGAGGTGGTAGTATTGGCCAGTATATTTTGTCTGACCCTAACTAACATGTCTGATCAGTATGTTATGCTTGACCAGACGTTAATCTACTCTCCCAACAATGTTAAATAACTATATTATTGCAGTAAATTATACTAACTATACACTCATGTAATGCACATCTGTTGTAGAAAGTTAACAAGTACCAGTTGACAGCGCAGAAAATGTTTTAAATAAATAATTACAGAATACAATCTATTCCGTGCCTTATCTGGAATAAAATGAACAGATACTTGAAACGAAAACTTAACTACATAAACTTAAAACACAACAAAATGCCATAATGTAACTCTCCTTTTTAACAAACTATATGTAGAAATAATACAACCATTTTTTGCCTAGAACATCAACAAACCAATTGCGGCCGATCTTGGTTCACGGTGAACTGACCTAGTCTAGCTCACAGATACCATGTAATGTGTAACAGTGTATATTTGTCTATAGGCTGGACGAATTTTTTGGGTCTATGGACGACCCGTTCCCCAGAGGCGGTTACGCTGCTGCCGGTCTGGGCGTATAATTATTGTCAATTTAAAAACATTATCTATCACTTTCCCTATTATGGAAAATCCGTTTATGGGGAGAATGACAGCGTGAGATTGTCTTTAAATGCGCTTTAAATGTGCATTATCAGTGCAATATTTAAAGTGTGTCAAATACAACGTTACCCACTTTTAAAAAGACAATAGTAAACTTATTTGTCCCTTAATGAAAGAAAATGTTAACTTCTTATTTTTTGAGAATATGTATTACTTGTAAGTAACTGGGCTTTTTCCCGCACAAAAATGTGAAGTAAATAGGTTTTAAATGTAAATATTCAGCGTGGTTTCGTCGACTCACAACAAAATGGATGTATGTCGTGTCGCTATTGTGATAAATAAGTAAATAATGGCAGACACTCTAAACGAATGGGATTTCAAGTAGCATGTCCTTTGTAGACAGTCGCTTCTTACAACCGCCAACCCATCTGGCTGTTATGTTCTTGGTAGGTGTGCAGTATGGTAGGTTGCCATTACTTTCCGTACGCGGAGAAGCGATCCAAATTGGACACGGTGAGATTCGAACCAGGTGTTTTGGAATTGTGAAAGGGGCGTTTCACCCCTTGACCACGCTGTCTCATATATATATTTGGCACGCAGTACAAAAAGGAGTAAGACAGGGATGTATCCTCTCACCTTATCGATACAGCATCTATGCGAAATGTATGAGAAACGTTAGAGAAAACGAGAACATTGAAAGTTTCGGTCCATCTACGATTGGCGGTTACGAGATTCTATAGTTACGAAACGCAGACGACACATACTTAAATCCTTCTTTAAACATCGCTATCCAGTTCTTCACGATTGTCTTTGACATACTTTTATCCCCATACACTGCCTGCATTCTGCGATGAATGTCAACTGGTCGACATCCTACAGCCGTTAGAAACCGATTCACCGCTCGCTGATCAACTCTGGACGAATTCCGTATCACACCCGCCATGTTTTCAACGGTCTGCTGAGGAAAATATGAGTAGGAATTTAATTAAATTTGGCAAACTTGACGGTTGGTATGTGCTGTTGACACCATAAGTGGCTTTATCAGTGCATCGTACGTATGTTGCTATTTGATTCGATTATATCAATTAAATAATATAGTGGTAGGAAGTTGTTTAGATAATAGGGATACATAAGATAATCTACTTATCAGAAGATCCCTTGCTGAATAATCGACATACCTCATTATCTTCTTGACAATCTAATGGAGTGGAATAGTGTGCGCCCACTTGGCTCAAAAGTGTTATCATCCTGTTTCGAGTTAGGGTACGTGTATATTGTCTGTCGATATATATCTGTATAATTAGTGATATTCTTCAGGTTGTCAAGAAATCCAACAATGACACACTCATATCGCTTGTACTGGACTCTGCATCATTCAACTTGAACTTCATTACGTCTCATCTACTGTTTGGCACAGGTCACTCCAGAAATTGCAGGAGGCTAAGAAGACTAGCGCTAAATAAATACTGGAAGCGGCCACATGTGCCACCTGATCCTGTTATTCTAAGGGAAGCCTCGCAAGGGAAGATAAGCGGAGATTGTAGCCAGTTAAGTGGAGATACTTCCCTTCACTAAAAGGGAGATAAGCCACGCTTCATTAGCACGGCGAGGATTGTCTCCCCTTTTGGATAGATAAACTGCTGAAGACGCATTCACTGAGTATTTTTCTTTACCGGATGTTTTTGAACAGCTAGACAATTAGTTTGTTGATTAAAAGAGGTTTTGATGTTGAAGTTTTGAGAAGGAATTGATGGAAGGAATGGATTTAAAAACTTAAGCTTACAACTTAAACTTAGCGTCTTTATGCTGGTTTAGAAGACTGCAGTGTTTGTGCACAATTAAGACCGGAGAAATTTATGGATGGTGCAAAAATGAAATTGATGGATCTGGATCCAGAAGAAAGAAACATGGTGAATGGAGATGGCAGGAGTTTGATAGATGAAAGGAAGAAGAAATTGATGGATGCAGAGGAAAGGCATATGGTGAATGTAGATTACAGGAATTTGATGGATGGAAGAAATCAGAAATTAATGAATGAATTGAAGAGATATTTGAAGAATATGTGGGGGGGGGAAATTGATGAATGTTGATTGCAAAATTGACCAGTATAGGAACATATAAATTATGATTGGAACGAAGATGAATTTGATTTATGTGTAGGACGGGTAAACTAGTCAGTGGATGGGCACAAGACATTGATTGAGAACGTGGAGGAAACATTTATTGTTGTACCGAAGGAAAATTGATGAATGTAAGGGAGGGGAGCTATTTATAAATGTAAGGGAGGGTAAATTGATGGTTGCAGTGATAAGACAATTCATGGATAGTCAGTTGAAATTGATGGAGGAAGTGATTAGACAATTCATGGATAGTCAGTTGAAATTGATGGAGGAAGTGATTAGACAATTCATGGATAGTCAGTTGAAATTGATGGAGGAAGTGATTAGACAATTCATGGATAGTCAGTTAAAATTGATGGAGGAAGTGATTAGACAATTCATGGATAGTCAGTTGAAATTGATGGAGGAAGTGATAAGACAATTCATGGATAGTCAGTTGAAATTGATGGAGGAAGTGATAAGACAATTCGTGGATAGTCAGTTGAAATTGATGGAGGAAGTGGTAGAGAAATTGCTGGATGAAGGAGATGGAAATTGATGGATGGATTAAACTAGGCATTCATAAATGGAGATCAGAAGAAATTGATGGGGGAACAGCAAGGGAGAATGATGGATACATTGGATGGGAATCTGATGATTAGATGGAGGAGAAATTAATGGGGGAACAGCAAGGGAAACTGATGGATACATGGATGGAATCTGATGATTAGATGGAGGAGAAATTGATGGGGGAACAGCAAGGGAAAATGATGGATACATGGATGGGAATCTGATGATTAGATGGAGGAGAAATTGATGGGGGAACAGCAAAGGAAAATGATGGATACATGGATGGGAATCTGATGATTAGATGGAGGAGAAATTGATGGGGGAACAGCAAAGGAAAATGATGGATACATTTATGGGAATCTGATGATTAGATGGAGGAGAAATTGATGGGGGAACAGCAAAGGAAAATGATGGATACATGGATGGGAATCTGATGATTAGATGCAGGAGAAATTGATGGGGGAACAGCAAGGGAAAATGATGGATACATGGATGGGAATTTGAAGATTAGATGGAGGAGAAATTGATGGGGATATTTAGAGGAGGACACACTTGTAGATGAGGAGTAGATGATATTGATGAATTGATAGAAGGATAAAATGATGACTATAAAGAAAGAAAAATTGATGATTGTAGTGGTTTAGACGTTGATGAATGGAGAGGAGGGGAAATTAACCAGTCGAAAAGAGGGGGAACCTATGGATGGAGAAAAGGAAAACTTATGGATGAGTGAAAACGAATAGAAATGGGTGGGGTGAAAACAATTATGAGGGCAGGGCAGGAGAATTTGAAAATAGAGAAAATAAAAAGTGTTGGAAAGAAAAGAGAAACGTATAGATGAGGAATATGAGAAATGTATGGATGAGAGAAAATAGAAGGAAGATTATTCTGCATGAGGTTTCCGTTTAATATGGGAGTTAATAGACCAACGTGCATGTTTGGCTGTGCTTATTGTACCAGATCTCAAAGGAGGTGGGACCAGAACGCCTGCATCCTGAATTACCTCCATTTGTCTTGACTTATTTCTTGCCACTGGCTGAAGATGGTTCGGGACCAGAGAGTGAGGTTCATGATCAGTGCAGCTTCTTTCTCACTATAATTCAAATACAGTGCAAGTTACATCATCAAGGCAAACCAGTCTGATGTTGTCATCATCCTCGCTTGCGATGGACAACTAACTGTCACAGTCAACTTTCTTCTATCTTATTCACTTCTGTATCTTATAGTTCTTCATGGCTTCTATGTCACGGGGACTAAATGGCAGTCTATAATAGATTCATTGTATTTCTTTTATCCTGGTCCCTAGAACCAACATGAAATGATCACGAATATCAACATGAGAAGATCATGAAGACGAAAATAACAGCATCTACTTGGCCATCACCTCATTTATAACAGATTCATCTTGTATCTCCTATCCTGGTCCCTAGGACCAACAAGAGAAGATCATGAACACCAACATGGGAAGGTAAAAACACCAACAAGAGAAGATCATGAACACCAACATGGGAAGGTAAAAACACCAACAAGAGAAGATCATGAAGACCAACATGGGAAGGTAAAAACACCAACAAGAGAAGATCATGAAGACCAACATGGGAAGGTAAAAACACCAACAAGAGAAGATCATGAAGACCAACATGGGAAGGTAAAAACACCAACAAGAGAAGATCATGAAGACCAACATGGGAAGGTAAAAACACCAACAAGAGAAGATCATGAAGACCAACATGGGAAGGTAAAAACACCAACAAGAGAAGATCATGAAGACCAACATGGGAAGGTAAAAACACCAACAAGAGAAGATCATGAAGACCAACATGGGAAGGTAAAAACACCAACAAGAGAAGATCATGAAGACCAACATGGGAAGGTAAAAACACCAACAAGAGACGATCATGAAGACCAACATGGGAAGGTAAAAACACCAACAAGAGAAGATCATGAAGACCAACATTGGAAGGTAAAAACACCAACAAGAGAAGATCATGAAGACCAACATGGGAAGGTAAAAACACCAACAAGAGAAGATCATGAAGACCAACATGGGAAGGTAAAAACACCAACAAGAGAAGATCAAGAAGACTAACATAAGAAGATCAAGAAAACTAATAAGAGAAGATCAAGAATACTAACATGACAGCATCTATACTAGGCCAGCAACCATAAACCCCGTAATATAATTCTCGTTCGTTGCATTAAAAAAGCAACATTTCACTGGATAAAGCGTGCCGTTATGTTCTTCAGGGTTACCAAACCCTGATGTGTGAAGATTCGTCGCTGTGGACCAGTGATCAGCATGTATTTGCCTAAGCATGTAAGGGTCTTCTAGGATATGTCTGTAGGCCAGTGCTCAGCATGTATTTGCCTAAGCATGTAAGGGTCTTCTAGGATATGTCTGTAGGCCAGTGCTCAGTATGTATTTGCCTAAGCATGCAAGGGTCTTCTAGGATATGTCTGTAGGCCAGTGCTCAGTATGTATTTGCCTAAGCATGTAAGGGTCTTCTAGGATATGTCTGTAGGCCAGTGCTCAGTATGTATTTGCCTAAGCATGTAAGGGTCTTCCAGGATATGTCTGTAGGCCAGTGCTCAGTATGTATTTGCCTAAGCATGTAAGGGTCTTCCAGGATATGTCTGTAGGCCAGTGCTCAGTATGTATTTGCCTAAGCATGTAAGGGTCTTCCAGGATATGTCTGTAGGCCAGTGCTCAGTATGTATTTGCCTAAGCATGTAAGGGTCTTCTAGGATATGTTCGGTTACTTGCGCTGCTTGACCGCACGTTCATTTGGTTCAATGTATGGCGTCACATAGTGATCAAGATGGCGGTGTATTTTTGTTTTCTCCGAAAAAGATGGTTGAACATCAACGTTGTTTTTCTTGCGTTATAAACTGGAAATGATTCAAGCTATAAATAGAGAACATGTACGTGTGTAGGATGACTGGAAGCGTGTGATTACCAGTTACTGTATATTTCGTCATCAAGAGGCAAACCGGTTAAGCGCGTTTGTCATTACTTTCCTGTGACATCTGATGTGAACAAAGCGATTGTAGGGATTTGAGGGTTGTCTACTGTAATGCTGATTACCTTGTTTGTGATTCTTGTCATTCCTCATATCCGGGGACATTTCATAGTCAAGGGTGGCGCAAATGGATTACTAGCAACGATCGACTAGTTATTTAGTTGTCATTGCCGTTGATGCAATTTTTGCGACTTGTATCTTTGATTCGCTCATGTCACCGTAATTTGTCTAGATTACCTAAGCCGCCTTATATGGGTTTCAGGCAAGCAGGATTAATTATAGCACGTCTGTATCTAGGTGGGTGGCTTTGAATTTCACACTGTGACAATACTTTGTGAATATCTGAAACATTATTCGGAACTTACAGTTTTCTGTGTAATTCGTTATGAGCATAGAGATTTAGTCCTGGTAATTCTATATTCCCCACCTATTAGATGCCACACCACCACTTCCTTGTTTACTGGAAGGCTTCGGGAGTAAGCCCTGAGTTAAAATCTGTATCGTGTGCTATCTTCAGCCGCCTCGATAATGTCTTGCCACTGGGCAAAGGTAGCTCAGGACGAGAGAGTGGGGTTGAGCAATGCGCAAACCTGCTCACTTTAATCGAAAATACCACTTAAACAAGTCACTCTGTCACGCACTTGTGGAAATAGAAGAAAGAAAAGATTTTCGCGCGACTGAGCAGAGAGAGAGGGAGAGAGAGAGAGGGAGAGAGAGAGAGAGTGAGAGTGAGAGAGAGTGAAAGAGAGAAGGGCGAGTGGTCATCATCACACGTAACAGACGAACATCGTAGGTGATGAAACCAATTTCAGCCCGTGTAAGTAGTCATTCAATCTGTTATTTTGCGTTCTCGTGCGGAACAGTCTCACTGGCTCCATTCGGTGGAGGCAGTGATAGTTTTCTCTCGTTCGGTCGACTTTCATTATGGCTTGAATAAGGGTCTTCTGTTCTTGGATGGTGATTGTTTGTTCTTTATGTTCTCGTGTTGCTACCTCCTTTGTCAACCTGTCTGCTGTCTCATTTCCTGGCATGCCACAGTGTGATGTATCCACCGTAGCACTACCCTTCTCTTGGCTTTTCGTTCACCGGAAGCTTGTCTAAGCCTTCCCTCTCCACTCTCGATAGGTAATAGTTCATATTTGGAAACTTTAACTTCAGTAAAAAGCCAAATTCTCCATCTACAGTCGCTACCTGTAGATCTGTCTGATACGACCAATGATATACAATTTTAGCTTTTTTGAATGAAGGGGTCAAGTCACATACCGGGAAATTGGTCTGAAATTGAGTCCTTTCCTATGTATTCACACCCTGCAAGACGATACACTTTTCCCATCTATTTTTCACCTGTCTGATGTCCTGATAGAACCCCTCCGTCTGGATCCAGAACCACGTCTCAAGTTCAGTAATTAAGTGCTGAACGTCAAAAAAACGATGTCACGACGCGGTTTTGGGAACAAAAAGAAATCACTAGGTGCCATGTCAGGTGAGTATTGTGGACGGGGCAAGTTTTCATACTAACAAGTTTTTCCAAAGGGGACCTTGGAAAATATTGTCCGCTTACTCTTTAACAAGTCATTTGCAAACTGATCAAGAAATTCATTTTTACTGAAGTTCGTTTCATCCTTGATAGTGCGCTAACAATTGAACAATCTAGTTTGTGGTGTTCGTAAAGCACATCTGGCCACACTTCAGCCTGCTTTCGCCTTATCGAGACAGTCCGAGAATATCAGACTTCCTTGATCTTCATCTTGGTCGACAATAAACAAACAAATGAAATCTATTCTAGAGAACAACAATCTACCTGGCATTCTCTAAATGAACAAGGTGTACATCATGGCTACATCTGAAAATTGACCGGCACAACATGGAAGGGGTGGGGGAGGGGGGGGGGCACAGCCATGACCTTCGGACATCTACACTTGCCTTGTATTTCTCCGTAGCTGAATACCCTGCGCCAGTCTGGAAAACCTCTGCTCATACGAAACTAGTTGATACAGCAATAAATGAGGTGGGTCGGATAGTATCAGGGTGCCTAAAATCCACCCCAGTGATAAAATATATCCCATAATTACCAAAGCACCCCCCGAGATCCGAAGAAGGTCCGCAGCAGAAATCGAACGAGGAAAAAAGGAGCACGACCCAAGGCACGCCATGTTTGGACATCAGGTACAAAACACAAGACTCAAATCCAGACATAGCTTTCTAAAAACAACAAACCCCCAAACATACAAACCCTGAAAGTCGCCGTATCAAGAGATGGCACGAATTGGTGCAGGCCCAAGAGATGGAACTCCGGGAGGAACCTGCTCCTGGACATCATCTACCATACACAACATGGAAGTCGCTGAACAGACTCTGGCCTGGTGTATCACTCCGCAAGAGGAATATGAAGCAATGGGGATACACAGATGATGACATATGTGATTGCATAAAAGACCCAGACCACCTGATGACCTGCCCCAACCTCCAGGAAACATGCAGTAAGCGCGACATGCTGGAAGCAAATGACAAGACAATACATGTCGCTGAATACTGGATGCGTACTGTTTGACGTGGTGCGTGGACAAGGGGAAGTAAGTCGCTGAATACTGGATGCGTACTGTTTGACGTGGTGCGTGGACAAGGGGAAGTAAGTCGATGAATACTGGATGCGTACTGTTTGACGTGGTGCGTGGACAAGGGGAAGTAAGTCGATGAATACTGGATGCGTACTGTTTGACGTGGTGCGTGGACAAGGGGAAGTAAGTCGATGAATACTGGATGCGTACTGTTTGACGTGGTGCGTGGACAAGGGAAAGTAAGTCGCTGAATAATGGATGCGTACTGTTTGACGTGGTGCGTGGACAAGGGGAAGTAAGTCGCTGAATACTGGATGCGTACTGTTTGACGTGGTGCGTGGACAAAGGGAAGTAAGTCGCTGAATACTGGATGCGTACTGTTTGACGTGGTGCGTGGACAAGGGGAAGTAAGTAAGTATGGCTACATCAAAGCTAGGGCCAACTGCTATATAAACTGAGCTAACCTCTTCAACCCATTCCAGCGCCCAATTATTGTTTCAACACAAATAAAGGTCTGCAAGGGAGATCATATCTCACATAATTTCTGCTCCGCGTTATAGAATCCGACATCAGAAGTTGCTACTGGTAGGTTGTCTCAATCATCATCGATTCGCAGACGACATAGTGTTGATCACATAGTCAGCCACACAAACTAATCGTGTGTTAGAGATGCGATCAACAAAGCCGGAAAGATGCAGGCTAGAAATAAATATCTCCAAGACCAAAGTGAAATTTTTTTCGTCCATTGTGACCCGATCATCCTCATTGCGAGAATCTTGGACACGCAGATTAATGTATAACTAGAACTAACAAGGCGTCGCATCGCAGGCTAGGTGGATTTCTCGTCCATACAGACAGTCCTGGAAATTTTCTGGGATCAGACATAACCCGTTTCTCTCTTCAACTTCCCAGTGCTTCCTCCCTGCAATGTGTTATGCCATTGATGGACGGACACTTACGAACAAAATGAAGAACTAGCTACAATTGACCAAGGTCTCTCTCAAGAGAGACGTATAGTCAGCCCTACTCTCTGCAACCAGCGAATGCAGAATCTTCACAGTTCCGACCAACGGCAATTTAAGCTTTTTACTTTAAGCGAGGGCTCGACTTCACCGCCTCGGGTTTTCCCCATTTAGCTCGGTCTCTCTCGGCAGATGGGTTGTCCACCTGTCGAGAGCATCGCACAAACCACGAACTCCGTAGCTCCAGCGATGAACCCAGGGATCTCCGGAAAGATATTGATATCATGGACCGAACGTCGCAGTTCGAATTCATCTTCTTCTTCTTCTTCTTCTTCGTACGCAATCAGACAGTAACCATTATTTTTTCGAAAAAAGCGTCGGTCATCCTGAGTCTGTCGCCACTGCCATAGAGCTTGTCTTGCAGTTCCACTGGTGATGGCCACATCTGCTCTCTCTGATCCTCGTATGTCGGGCAGTTCTGCAGCAGATGTTCAGCGGTCATTTTACTGGTACCGCACGGGCATTCGTCGGTACCACCTATCTTCAATTTGTTGAATAGGTGGTACCTCAGTCTATTGTGGCCAGTGCGAAGTCTGAAGACAACGACCTGCTCTCTTTGGTTCAACTGGTAATAGGCATCGTTTTTGGTGTAGCCAGTATGTTCGGTTTCCCATTTGGTCATGTATCTGGCTTTGATAAGCTGTTTTGACTCTTCGTACGTCATACTAGTATCTGTTTGTGGTAGTCTTGCGCCTTCTTTTGCCAGTCTGTCTGCCTCCTCGTTGCCTTGGATGTTGCAGTGTGATGGGATTCACTGTACCACTACCCTTTTTGGTGCGGACTGCTGGCACAGTTGGCAGAGTGCTGCTCTTAAATCATTAAGCTCAGTGCAGTTCGAATTCGAACCCCGACAAATGGCAATTATCATTGGAGAGCGATGCAGCTGTTCACAAGAACAAGACAAAACATCATGGGCAGGCCACATAATCAGAAGAAAGGATGAACGGTGGAGCATCAAGTAATCAAGTAAGTTAATGCATACATTCTGCGTGCCTGGAGCCTATGTGTACAATTGTTAATAAAAACGTTACGTCATCTGATCACGAACATGCTTGTCATAACGGTTATCGCTTCCTAGCAAAAACAGTAAACATTATCACGGCTATTTGCTGCAATAACTCAGCATCATCATCGACAAAAAACGACAGCAACAAACAGGATAATCAATAGCTGGAAGCCATCTTGAAATCTGCATCACTTTAGCGTTTTTTGAGGGCGTGGTTTATGGCTTAGCCTTGGCAGATACATTTGGACACTTTTTGCAATTCCCTAATGTTTAAGGCAGTTTCAGATTTTTGAGTCAGGGATTTTTGGTTCAAAAAGGTCGGCTTACATTTGCATTAAAATATCTTTAGGGGTCGCTAACTTTTTTCTTTCCTGAAGACATCTGCCATTTTTGGTCATTTAGCAAACATGGCATCGGGTTTAGGACATTATAAAATAAAACACATATTATAATTCAGTATGGTTAGGGTCCAGCCAATACACGAGGGCACGAACAAGCATGTGACATATGAGAGAGATGAAATAGAGAATTGAAATAATGAAGAGGAAGTCGAAAGACAGAACACGAGATAGAGGTATGGACAAGGTACAATGGGTTGTAACACGAAGACAGGGAATATTTCCTGAAAGTAGAGAATGTGTCATGTTAACAGGAAATATGTGAAGTTAACAGAGCATGTGTCATGTTAACAGGGAACGTGAAGTTAACAGAGCATGTGTCATGTTAACAGGGAACGTGAAGTTAACAGAGCATGTTAACAGGAAATATGTGAAATAAACAGGGAATGTGTCATGTTAAGATGGAATGTGTCATATTAACAGAGAATGTGTCATGTCAACAGAGAATGTGTCATGTTAATAAAGCATGTGTTATGAAATAAGGGAATATGCCATGATCAGAAGGAATGTGCCATGCTCATACGGAATGTGTCATGCTCAGAGGGAATGTGTCATGATAAGAGGGAATGTGTCATGATAAGAGGGAATGTGCCATGCTTAGAAGGAAGGTGCCATGATCAGAGGGAATGTACCATGCTCAGAGGAAATGTATCATGCTCATAGGGAATGTGCCATGATCAGACGGAATGTACCATGCTCAGAGGGAATGTGCCATGATCAGATGGAATGTATCATGCTCATAGGGAATGTGTCATGCTCAGAGGGAATGTGCCATGATCAGAGGGAATGTATCATGCTCATAGGGAATGTGTCATGCTCAGAGGGAATGTGCCATGCTCAGAGGGAATGTGCCATGCTCAGAGGGAATGTGTCACCATCAGATATAGAGATTGAATGACATGTTCGGATAAGCAGAATGAATGATTTGATGGGAAAGACAGATTGAATGTGAGACATACTTTAAAGGGGTCAGGTAGACATTAATGGAACGGTAAATGGTATGCTTCTGCAGACTTAACCGTTGGTCGAGAATGAAGTAGGAGAGACCAGTTTTCGTAATCACATTTTGTATAAGGTAGGGTTGTTGTTGTTGTTGTTGTTGATGTTGTTGTTGTTGTTGTTGTTGAATGCCTACAATGAGTGGGATTACTCTTTTGTGAGCCCTGAAAAGGACGTGTTGTGGAAGTAGCGGGTTGTAGTACCTGTCCTCACATCTCGTATGTTCTGTTGAACTTGGGCTGGGGTCCTTCATGCGGTTGTGCTATGCTTGGCTTCATCTGCGTGCCACTCACAACTACGGGGATCAGGTAGATACTTCACTTTGTTAGACTGCCATGAAACAGCCCGTTTCTAGGAAGGGATACGAGCAATCCAAGGTGAGGGTCATGGCCAGTATGTTTACCTGACCCTGACTAACATATCTGATCAGTATGTGTTGCCTGACCAGACGTGTCTTACTTCTTATAAGGTGGGGTGGTAAGTTCCTTCCTCGGTGCCTTATCCTACCATAACCGTAAGTCAGGAACCCATTTACAGCTCGGTGGAATGGAACGTGACAGTTGTAAGAGTTTAACCCTGCCCATTTGCCATAAAACGCGATTGATCTATCACTACGCCGGTCAGACGCTCTCCAGATTGACACTTGCAATGTTAAAATGGCAAGTCTAGTTTTGAATTTGCCGAGATATGTGAGCCAGACATATTTAATGCATGAAAGGAAGACGTAGACTGAAATGGACGGATCCCGTGTAGTATAACCAGATATAATGCGAGACAGGCGTACTTTATATGAGACAGACAAATCTAGAGTCAGATAGACATTTTTAATGTCAAATAGATAGGTGTAGAATTAGATGGACATTTTTAATATCGAATAGATAAATATAGAATAAGATGGAAAAATGTAATGTCCAATAGATAGAGGCATAATTAGATATTCATGTAATATCGAATAGATAAATATAGAATTATATAAACATATTTAATATCGAATAGATAGATATATCTTCTTCTTCTTCTTCGTACGCTGTTTACAGCGATGTTTACGTTGCACTGTTTTATTTTGTTAAGCCCGTGGCTCAGTGCATCCGATTTCAATAGGCGTTTCTGTAGGGTTGCCCTCCTTAGCCCTTCGCTGTTGCCAGCCTAACTGCAAGGCAGCAGTTGTTTTTGGTCAGAGTTGTCTCTCTTAGGAAGTTGTCTTGCAGGACTATCGAGTCTTTCCTACTCGTGTCTATAGGGTTTGGCAATGATATGATGGACTATGTACTAGTGTGAACAGTTCCCACACAGTTCCCCCGGAACTCAAACACTTTGGTTTCCCGGAAGCTGCCCGCAGAGTCATCGAAGCAACTCCTGCGGATCGCTAGTCGGCATCGTTTATGGTCAGAACTACGACGGTATTTGATCGTCTTCGCCCCTCTGACTTTCGTTCTTGATTAATGAAAACATTCTTGACAAATGCTTTCGCAGTAGCTCGTCTTGCGGCGATCCAAGAATTTCACCTCTAACGCCGCAATACGAATGCCCCCGTTTGTCCCTGTTAATCATTACCTCCAGTTCCAAAAACCAACAAAATAGAACCGAGGTCCTATTCCATTATTCCATGCACCATTATTCAGGCAGCCGAGGCCTGCTTTGAACACTCTAATTTTTTCAAAGTAAACGCGCCGGCCACCCAGAACGCTCAGCGAAGAGCACCCGTGGGAGAGAGTCGGAAGACGGTAGGGCAGGAGACAACGGGCAGTGAACCGGCGCGAGCCGGACCGCCCGCCTGCGCCTGAGATCCAACTACGAGCTTTTTAACTGCAACAACTTTAATATACGCTATTGGAGCTACTTGCCCTCCAATAGATCCTCGTTAAAGGGTTTAAAGTGTACTCATTCCAATTACGGGGCCTCGAAAGAGTCCCGTATTGTTATTTTTCGTCACTACCTCCCCGTGCTGGGAATGGGTAAGTTGCGCGCCTGCTGCCTTCCTTGGATGTGGTAGCCGTTTCTCATGCTCCCTCTCCGGAATCGAACCCTGATTCCCCGTTACCCGTTACAAACATGGTAGGCATGTCACGTACCATCGACATTTGATAGGACAGACATTTGAAAAATGCGTCGCCGGCACATGAGGCCATGCGATCAGCACAAAGGTATCCAGAGTCACCAGTGGGGACGCCGCAACCCCGCGAGGGGAAACGACGATTGGTTTTGAACTAATAAAAGCGCTCTTTCCGCGAGGGTCGGAGCTTGGTAAGCATGTATTAGCTCTAGAATTGCCACAGTTATCCAAGTAGGATCGCGTCATCTAAGGAACCTCGACTGATTTAATGAGCCATTCGCGGTTTCACCGTGAGACAGTGTGAACTTAGACATGCATGGCTTAATCTTTGAGACAAGCATATGACTACTGGCAGGATCAACCAGATATCTGTCGGAGACGTACGCACTGCACACACCGGTCGGCGGAGGACGGGTGTGTAAAAAGCATCACTGGGACGGCCGACCGACTGACGAACGGACGGACGGTTGTTCCCGCGTCCCTCACTCCGTCGACCTAGGACCGCCTGACAGGGGCCCCTACACACACCAGACGACCGACCGACCGGGCTCGCTCGAGAAGGGATGGCAGCGCTCTGTGCAGAACGGATCCCAACAACCCCGGCGATGAATTTCACTAAGACTAGAGACAATTTGGCCTGCCGGCCTGCCCTCCTCCCGAGGGCTGGTCCACGGCAGAACACAGGGCCTTCAGGCACGATTCCTGCTTTCCATTTGCCGGTCACAAGCTCTTTGCGAGAGTCTGACCACCAGCGAGACGAACTGTCGAGCTCTGCTATAAGCCTTAGATAAATCACCACCGACTGACAACGTTTTTAGATACGGACCAGAGCAGCGCACCTCGGCGGAGGAGACGACAAAAAAAACTGCATCCAGATAACTCTACGGGGAAAGACGAGCAAGCGTTTTCCGCAAGCCCGCGCAATCGCTCCGCCTGGCGGGACTGAGATCGCTTTGCGAACAATGGTTGAAATTGAATCGCGGCGGCGAGACAACTACCACAGATGAATAGATAGATATATAATTAGATAGACTTATTTGGGATCAAGATGCTAAGCAGCACATGAGCTGCAGTGGTTAGCGACCCATAGCTGACTGCTAGCGTCAGGGCCATAGAACCATAGCTGCCAAGACCCTTCTACACCTCCACGCGGTGATCCTGGATAACAGGCTGCAGCAGGGAAGACTGACTAAGGAGAAGGGATCGAAGAGGCAATGCTAACCCGGTACTAAAAAAATGCTTGCTGAAGTTGGATGTGTTGGACCGAAAGGTGCAAATATCGCAGCCAAGCTGTAAACTACGACACAACGCATTCCATTCTCTGGACTACATTCTGGTACTTAAGCCCTTTCAGGGTTTGGTAGTGGGAGATTGAGAATGAACAAAGAAGAAGAAGAAGAAGATAGACATATTTAATATAGAATAGATAAATGTAGAATCAGTTAGACATATTTAATGTCCAATAGATAGATATGTAATTAATTGGAGATCATTTAATCAATCGTTAATCAATTAATCATTAAAAACATTTTCCGCCTAACGTGGAGCATAGGGGTTCAACAAAAAGAAGCCATGTCATTGAACGCTGACCTGATATTATCTGTTTACATTTTTGTTGCTTAAAGTTTTTAGAGGATGGAGTAGACCCGTCAGGTGAAGTAAAAGAAAGACAGAAAATGTTTCCCAGACAGGCATAATGTTTAACAGACAGACAGCAGGCATGTGCAATGTCTCTCAGACAGACAGAGTTAATGTCTGACAGAACAGACAGACACAATGCCTTACAGACATACATACAGATTGGCAGACATAATGTTTGACAGATATACATACATAATGTCTAACAGACAGACATATACATAAAATGTTTGACAGATAGCCAGGCACTGAGACATAATGTCTGACAAACAGACAAGCCGACAACACATTTGAACAGACAGACAGATGGGCAAAATGTTATACAGACAGACAACATATCTGACAGATAGACATGACAAAGGGTTACCTACCGCTGGAATGATCATTGTGCCAACGCCTTCAATCAGAGATTTAATGTCCACTTTTCTCTCCCCACTACTCTCGCTGTCAAGCTCAGAGCCCAAAGAGGATGTAGAGGACATGTTACTGGTCTTTCTGCGTCGGGGAGAGCCCTCGCCAGAACCATAGTTGCTTGGCTCAGATCCATCATCTGCTCCTTTAGTCGGGTTGTCTTCCTGGATGGTATCAAACTTGACGTGGTTAGGATTGGGAGGCGAGACCTTGCGACTCGCGTTCAAAGTTTGGCCTGGGCCTGACGGAGATGCTTTCCGCATGGTAGCGAGATCTCCTGCACTAGAGGATTTTTGAGACGATCGAGGATGGGAGTTGGGTTGCGGACCAGAGCTGACGTCACCGTTTGTGTTGCCGCTTGTTGGGAAGTATTTTCTGCTGCTGATTGAGGAATCACAACTGATGGCTCTGCTGAGGTCGCCTCTGCTAGTCCCACTAGGACTTCGGCCGCTGGACCCACCACCAACTCGACCGCCAGCCCTTGCCTTGAGCAAGTCCTCTTCCATGGCTTTCTTTATGGGGCAACTCATGGTAGCTGACTTTACTTTTTTTCCTGAACACTAGAAATCGTTACACGAATAGTTCCTCGCTGATAGGCAGTATTCGATGCTAGTATCTCTCGAATTGATCACACAACCGATATTATCAATACTCCAGAACTCCGGATATAATCAGTCAATACTCCAAAAGTTGTCAGTTTCTATAAACGATACTTTTGTAGTTCTCATCTGCTTCTATAATCGAATAGTCGCTCTAATAAAATTTCAGTACAATATACTCAAGTAATTTTCAGCTGATCTTAATAATCGAAACTGAATGCACCTCTCAGAAGAAAAATTATTCGAAACCCTAGTACCTCTAAGCAAATCACAGCAATATATAACTCCAGCAATTTTCACTTTATTAGAATTCAGTGCGCTAGTATTTCTCAGTGAATTTCAGTAATCGGTGTTATGGTACTTATTTACTAATCCCTCGTAATATACATCTGTTTATAGTTTATCAAAATACTGATATCATCAGTAACCGATTCCATGGTAGTTAATCTAAAACAAGTTTTTCAGTGTACAAGAGTGAACCCACACGGTACATGCGGTTGTAACATTGTTTACTTACTTCCGATTACTTCCATATCGGATATTGAACGTTGGACAATCAATTTGCTTGAGATTGTCAACAACTGCAACAAAACACTACAATACCAAAGGAAAAAAAAAAGGAGAAAGAAATATTCAAAAGTGGAACGAAATTTATTTCTCAGCGGTGTGTCACACAAAATAACTGTGTCATCGGGTTTGTTTATCTTCCAGAACTGCAGTTTTTTACAACAGTCTTCTGTCAAGACGACCACAGTTTGGTTTTTCACACACACACACACACATATATATATGTCCCACAGAACAACTCTCACCTTGGATCTTTGTCACACATAACAAGTACTTTCTCCTGCCTGTGTCTCACAGATACCCACTGTTTCGTCACTTCAGTTTGTCACAGAAATACTGTATGTTTTCGTCTATATGTCAGAGATACCTACTGTTTTGTCCCTTCAGTTTGTCACAGAAATCCCGTATGTTTTAAATCTATATGTCACAGATACCTATGGTTTCGTCACTTCAGTTTGCCACACAGAAAAGTCGTGATGTAAGGTCTGGGTTTTTTCTTGAGATAAGTCCAACTAAACAGCTCTTCCACTAAGGGAACTATGTCAAAACTGAACAGCCGTTTCAGAGCCAAAAACTAATCAGAACTTGGGTGCATAAAACCAGGCCATTTCTCATCATTACTACTCTAGCTGACACTTTGATTGTATTCACTTATGTGTTTACCATTGAAACTTGTCAAAACTTAACACAAATGATGATACTCTTCTTAGACCATCATATGAGGCTGCCTAATCTCCAGTCACCACATACATTTGTCTAACTGGTGTACCTCTTAAGTCACAAATACATCAACATAACTAAAGACGCTTTCTAAGTCACAACATAAATTTGTCTAATTGCTGTACCTCTTAAATCACCAATACGTCAACATAACTAAAGACGCTTTCTAAGTCACACATACATTTGTCTAACTGCTGTACCTCTTAAGTCACCAAAACATCAACATAACTTCTGTCACCACATAAATTTGTCTAACTGCTACACCTCTTAAGTCACCAATACATCAACATAACTAAAGACGCTTTCTAAGTCACAACATACATTTGTCTAACTGCTGTACCTCTTAAATCACCAATACATCAACATTACTAAAGACACTTTCTAAGTCAACACATAAATTTGTCTAATTGCTGTACCTCTTAAATCACCAATACATCAACATAACTAAATACGCTTTCTGTCACCACATAAATTTGTCTAATTGCTGCACCTATTAACTATTAAGTCACCAATACATCAACATAACTAAAGACGCTTTCTAAGTCACACATACATTTGTCTAACTGCTGTACCTCTTAAGTCACCAAAACATCAACATAACTAAATAAGCTTTCTGTCACCACATAAATTTGTCTAACTGCTGTACTTATTAAGTCACCAATACATCAACATAACTAAAGACGCTTTCTGAGTCACCACATACATTTGTCTAACTGCTGTACCTCTTAAGTCACCAATACATCAACATAACTAAAGACGCTTTCTAAGTCACCACATAAATTTGTCTAACTGCTGTACCTCATAAGTCACCAATACATCAACATAACTAAAGACGCTTTCTAAGTCACCACATACATTTGTCTAACTGCTGTACTTCTTAAGTCACCAATACATCAACATAACTAAAGACGCTTTCTAAGTCAGCACATAAATTTGCGCCAGCTTCCATCACGTTTTTCCCGCCTCATATATATGTATTGCCTGTTAAGTTTACATATATTCCTATCTCGCTTCTCTTAAGTTACCACATAGTTCTGCATCGCATTAAGTCATCTGTTGTTACCACAGAAATATAAATGAACTCTAGGTCTTTCTTAATTCGCCACACAGTAGGTACCAATAAACATTATGTTCGAACTAGCCAGGCCAGCAAGAGGGCAGGTCATTTTCATTCCAGGCTCAACAATGTCGAGAATATGTCACATTACACGATACGATCAATCACAGACGTTTATCCTTAGACTCAATTACAATCTGCAAAATAAAGGAACATTTTATTGATCACAATGTTATCATGCCAAAAACAGTACTGATCACAGTGTCATGTCAAAAACAGTACTGATCACAGTGTCATGCCAAAACAGTATTGATCACAGTGTCATGTCAAAAACAGTACTGATCACAGTATCATGTCAAAAACAGTACTGATCACAGTGTCATGCCAAAACAGTATTGATCATAGTGTCATGTCAAAAACAGTACTGATCACAGTATCATGTCAAAAACAGTATTGATCACAGTGTCATGCCAAAACAATATTGATCATAGTGTCATGTCAAAAACAGTACTGATCACAGTGTCATGCCAAAAACAGTACTGATCAAAGTGCCAAGCCAAAAACAGTACTGATCACAGTGTCATGCCAAAAACAGTACTGATCCGAATGTTTTCTTGTCAAATAAACGTACTGATCAGAACATGTTCATGTCAAATAAAAGTACTAACCAGAATGTTTTCATGTCAAATAAAAGTACTGATTATAATGTCGTCATGACAAATAAAAGTACTGACCAGAATGTTTTCATGTCAAATAAAAGTACTGATCAGAATGTTTTCATGTCAAATAAAAGTACTGATTATAATGTCGTCATGACAAATAAAAGTACTGATCAGAATGTTTTTATGTCAAATAAAAGTACTCACCAGAATGTTTTCATGTCAAATAAAAGTACTGACCAGAATGTTTTTATGTCAAATAAAATTCCTGACCAGAATGTTTTTATGTCAAATGAAAGTACTGACCAGAATATTTTCATGTCAAATAAAAGTACTGATCAGAATGTTTTTTATGTCAAATAAAAGTACTGATCAGAATGTTTTCATGTCAAATAAAAGTACTGATCAGAATGTTTTTATGTCAAATAAAAGTACTGATCAGAATGTTTTTATGTCAAATATAAGTACTGATCAGAATGTTTTTATGTCAAATAAAAGTACTGATCAGAATATTTTTATGTCAAATATAAGTCCTGATCAGAATGTTTTTATGTCAAATAAAAGTACTGATCAGAATGTTTTCATGTCAAATAAAAGTACTGATCAGAATGTTTTTATATCAAATAAAAGAACTGATCAGAATGTTTTTATGTCAAATATAAGTACTGATCAGAATGTTTTCATGTCAAATAAATGTACTGATCAGAATGTTTTTATGTCAAATATAAGTACTGATCAGAATGTTTTTATGTCAAATATAAGTACTGATCAGAATGTTTTCATGTCAAATAAAAGTACTGCTCAGAATGTGTTTATGTAAAAAAAAAAGTACTGATCTGAATTTTGTATGTCAAATAAAAGTACTGAATGTCATGTCGTTATGTCCAATGAGCAATATTGATCATAATGTCGCCATATCAAATCAGCAATATTGATCACAATGTCGCAATATCAAATAAACAATATTGATCACAATGTCGCCATATCAAATCAGCAATATTGATCACAATGTCGTATGAAAATAAAAAAATAAAAAAATATAAAAAAAGCAATATTTGTTAACAACCTGAGAGATAGACTTTGACAGCCATATTAGCAAAACAAACGGTCGCGTGAGCCTGCCAAAAAATGAAGGAAGTACCGTCTAAGCTTTGCAAGCAAAGTTCATTAGAATTTCCTACTTCAAAAATATGACACTTATACTCGTAGATGTAACTTCAGTTTCACACGCTAGTCTTAGCATCAGAGGCTACAGTTGGCTTGACAGTATAGTACAGAGCAGTAGCAACATAATACGGAGCTAGAGAGCTACACTGTCAATGAGAGTGAGGGCAGCCGTAACAAGACACGCAGGTGTCACCGGGCAGATATTGTTGGACTATAGTAAAACATTCAATGTTTAGGGGTGACAATTGCCAAATGCGTTGATTGAATCGCTTTTACGAGATGACCAATGTTGTTTTTGTTGTTGTAGTAGTAATTGCTATTGTTGTTGTTGTAGTAATTGTTATTGTTGTTTTTGTTGTTGTAGTAATTGCAATTGTTGTTTTTGTTGTTGTAGTAATTGCAACTGTTGTTGTTGTAGTAATTGCTATTGTTGTTGTTGTAGTAATTGCAATTGTTGTTGTTGTAGTAGTAATTGCTATTGTTGTTGTTGTAGTAGTAATTGCTATTGTTGTTGTTGTAGTAGTAATTGCTATTGTTGTTGTTGTAGTAATTGCAATTGTTTTTGTTGTTGTAGTAATTGCTGTTGTAGTTGTTGTAGTAATTGCTATTGTTGTTGTTGTTATAGTAATTGCTATTGTTGTTGTTGTTGTAGTAATTGCTATTGTTGTTGTAGTAATTGCTATTGTTGTTATTGTTTTTGTAGTAATTGCTATTGTTGTTGTTGTTGTAGTAATTGTCATTATTCTTGTTGTTGTAGTAATTGCTATTGTTGTTGATGTAGTATTAATTGCTATTGTTGTTGATGTAGTAGTAATTGCTATTGTTGTTGTTGTTGTTGTAGCAATTGCTATTGTTGTTGTTGTTGTAGTAGTAATTGCTATTGTTGTTGATGTAGTAGTAATTGCTATTGTTGTTGTTGTAGTAGTAATTGCTATTGTTGTTGTTGTAGTAGTAACTGCTATTGTTGTTGTTGTAGTAGTAATTGCTTTTGTTGTTGATGTAGTAGTAATTGCTATTGTTGTTGTTGTTGTAGTAATTGCTATTGTTGTTGTTGTTGTAGTAATTGCTATTGTTGTTGTTGTAGTAGTAATTGCTATTGTTGTTAATGTAGTAGTAATTGCTATTGTTGCTGTTGTAGTAGTAATTGCTATTGTTGTTGTTGTAGTAGTAACTGCTATTGTTGTTGTTGTAGTAGTAATTGCTATTGTTGTTGATGTAGTAGTAACTGCTATTGTTGTTGATGTAGTAGTAACTGCTATTGTTGTTGTTGTAGTAGTAATAACTATTGTTGTTGATGTAGTAGTAATTGCTATTATTGTTGATGTAGTAGTAATTGCTATTGTTGTTGATGTAGTAGTAATTGCTATTGTTGTTGTTGAAGTAATTACTATTGTAGTAGTAGTAGTAGTAGAAGTAGTAGTAGAAGTAGTAGTAGTAGTAATTACTATTGTTGTAGTAGTAGTAATTGCTATTGTTGTTTTTGTTGTTGTTGTAGTAATTGCTTTTGTTGTTGTTGTAGTAATTACTATTGTAGTAGTAGTAGTAGTAATTGCTATTGTTGTTGTAGTAGTAATTGCTATTGTTGTTTTTGTTGTTATTGTAGTAATTGCTATTGTTGTTTTGTTGTTGTTATTGTAGTAATTGCTATTGTTATTTTGTTGTTGTAGTAATTGCTATTGTTGTTTTGTTGTTGTTGTTGTAGTAATTGCTATTGTTGTTTTTGTTGTTGTTGTAGTAATTGCTATTGTTGTTTTGTTGTTGTTGTTGTTGTAGTAATTGCTATTGTTGTTTTTGTTTTTATTATTGTTCTTCTTTTTATATTCATTTTTCTGTTCCTTCTTCTTTTTCTTCTTCTTCTTCTTCTTATTGCTTTTGTTGTTGTTGACCAGAACCTCAGTAAGACATTTGTTTCTAACATCGAGAGAAACACATCTTAACTTGTACACTGTGTGGAAACTACATGGGCAGCAGACCTTTATTCCACAGTCAATCAAATGGGAGCTCACAGACTGTCAGTAATCGTTAATCCAAATCGGAGCTAATCAAATGGGAGCCATCAGACTATCAGTAATTGTTAATCTAAATCAGAGGTAATCAAATCCGAGCCTGCAGACTATCAGTAATCGTTAATCCAAATCAGAGCTTATCAAATGGGAGCCCGCAGACTATCAGTAATCGTTAATCCAAATCAGAGCTAATCAAATGGGAGCCCGCAGACTATCAGTAATCGTTAATCCAAATCGAAACTAATCAAATGGGAGCCTTCAAGCTGTCAATGATTGGTGCACGGTGACAGACTAATGCGCATTTAATTAGTATATATGAATAATGTTCATGTATTTCTTTGTCTTTATTCTGAAATGCAGGATATTTTTTAAATATAAATGCAACAAGACTACATGATTTTCACCTATATTGTCTTGTTGTTGTTATTACTAATGGCACTGAAACTGGAGTGAGGTACTCTGGACGACTTTTTTTGGTTACATGATACAGTGGATCTCATTGCATCAGGGGGCGCACTTAAGTAACTTCATCGTGGTCCTTCTGGCTGTAGTGCATTGCTAGGCTCCTCAGTAAGCTCACATCTATGGTGATCTCAGTGTCAATCTCGACCTTGTTAGTCAGACTGTTACGAAACAACTTGTATTAAACGAAGAACTGCTTGAAAGTGAAGAGGGGTCTCCATCAATATATTTCACTTGACCCTGACTGGTAAGGAAGGTTAACGTCTGGTCAGGCAAAACATGCTGATCAGATATATTAGTCAGGTTCTGGAAAAATGTACTGGACAAGACACTCATCTTGACTTCTAAGCAGCCCTTTCTGGAAACGGGCTGTTTTCACGACAGCCTGGCTAACAAGGTGAGGGATCGACGTATTCCCCGTAGTAGTTAGCGACACGCAGATAAAGCTAAGCATAGCACAAACGCCTGGAGACCCCCGGTCCACCTTCATCAGCACGCTTGTGATGTGAGGAAATCTACCACTAACGCCACTTAACGTTCTGTTTAGGGCACAGAAACGAGTAAACCTGCTCATTGTGGGCATTAACCAACAACGTGACCCTGACTAACATAGTCTGATCAATACGTTTCACCTGACCCTGACTAACATAGTCTGATCAATACGTTTTACCTGACCCTGACTAACATATTCTGATCAATACGTTTTACCTGACCCTGATTAACAAAGTCTGTTCAGAATGTTTCATCTCAGCAGACATTAGTCTCCTCTCTCCATCCCTTTCCCTCTCCCAATTTTGTTTCCGGCGTGAAAAGTATAGGGCCACTGTAACCATCCAAGCATATCGTAGAACTGGGCTACGGAGGGGTGTGCTAGGTCCAAGCAACATAATGAAAAATCACAGAAACTATGCTCGCGCCACAACGGCGAGAGGAGACCAGGCAATGAGTGAGTGATTGAGGACAGTGAGAGAAAAAAACGGAAGGCACTAGGAAAAGAGGGAGGATAGAGAACGAGATAGGACAGAGAGAAAAAGAGAGAGGCTAGAGAAAGAAAATAGAGAGGACCGAAAGGGGGGAGGGGAGGGGGGGGGGGAGAGAGAGAGAGAGAGAGAGAGAGAGAGAGAGAGAGTATATACAGCTATGATGCATGTGTTGTGCAAGTAATTTTGCCAGGCGCAGGTCATGTCCCTTATCCCAGGCCTCTGACAGGCCAGACAAAACTTGCAACAAGTGCCCCAGGCTCAGGTATCCAGCCTCGTAAACAACTCCACACAACGGGTCTCTTCATCTCCAGCGGTTTGCTAACTTGTGGGAAACCTATCGGGCTGCCATAAACTAATTTTCTTAGTGTTAATCTCCTGATCTACCCTTCCAACAGACCTTGATGTTTTAAGAAATGGGATTTTCATTTCCAAGTTGAGGTTTTTTATCGAAGACAGGGTTTGTTGTCATTGAATGTTGTGACCCGGATCAAGGTTGTGAGCAGTGCGTGAGATGCAGCGGTGAGCGACCTAAGCTGACTTTTAGCTGAGCTGCCAAGACCATTCTACACCCGGACGTGATGATCCTGGATAACAGGCTGCAACAGAACAGACTTGCTAAATAAAAGGGTTTGAAGAGGGAAGGCTAATTAAAAAATGACTGCTGAAGTCGGATGTATGGGACAGGAAGGCGCTAACATCGAGTCAAGCTGTATACTACGACCCAACACATTCCGTTTCCCTGACAACACCCTGGTTCTTTCGGGGCCTTTTGCATGGCTCGGTAGCGGGATATTTAAAACGAACGAAGGAAAAGAAGAAGAAAAGAGTCTGCAGACAACCAGGCATATTTGCATTACCCTGCTTTAAAAGATATGCACATCAAATATACTCTCAAATGCATTAACTGTCTCTGCCTTCACCACCTCCTGAGGTAAGACATTCCAAGAATTCACCACTCTCAGACTAAAAAAATATTTTGTAATATCCAATCTGGACCTTCCGTTAGTAAATTTGTACATGTGCCCTCTTGTTATCGTTGGTGGTTGTATTGTGGTTGTATTGTTGATCCAGGGTGGAGGGACTGACTTCTGAACTACCAATCCAGGTAAGTTCAATCAAACTGTATGAGAGTCTGCAGTCCGAATCTTCTTCTTCTTCATCGTACGCTGTTTACAGCGATGTTTACGTTGCACTGATTTAATTTGTTAGCCAGTGGCTCAGTGCATCCGTTTCAACAGGCGTTTCTGTAGGGTTGCCTTCCTTAGCCTTTGGCTGTCCCCAGCCTAACTGCAAGGCAGCAGTTGTTTTTGGTCAGAGTTGTCTCTCTTGGGAAGTTGTCTTGCAGGACTATCGAGTCTTCCCTACTCGTGTCTATAGCGTTTGGCAATGATATGATGGACTATGTACTAGTTTGTACTATCCCGGAAGAGAGGCAGTCCAGTGTGACTTGGTCCCAGGATCGTCACGTCCTGCCAGAAACGTAGCATATGCATGTGAGTGAGGTATCTTTTTGCTCGCTCTATTTTCTCGGCTCATCTGCAGTGATGGTACGCCTAGCATTCCCCGCCACCCGGGAGCTTGCCACCATAGGACAGGAGGTGCAGTGTCCGCTGGACAGCATCTCTTCTGCGTCCATTGGAATGACTGATAGCAGACAGATGCAAAGAGCGAGGAAGGAGTGCATTTTACCAGGTGCATTCCTGCGGCTCGATCGGGCCGGGACACAAGCCCCAGCCATGTCGTAGCCTCCCATCTCAGCGGTGCTGAGATTTAGGGCGGGATTCTGGCTTAGAGGCGTTCGGCCGTAATCCCTCAGATGGTAGCTTATCAGCCAAGCACGTGGACCAAATGTCAGCGACCTGTGATTCCTCTCGAAATAGTGCATTTGACCAGGTGACAAGCCTAGTCTTGCACGGAGATGTTGTCCGCCTAGGGAGCGGACATGGTCAAGGGTTGAGTCTCAGCAGTTCGCAGTGAGGTAGCTGATCTACTGCTTAGGGCACCCGACCGAGAACTAAGTCTTCTACAAATGATTTCATTCCTCATCGCCGAATGGGGTGAATATCGAGCAGCTTCCCGCCCGCTTTTATCAGCGGACGGCAGAGACCTCATTCTGCGGCTTGACCGGGCGGGGCTGGAGCGTGACCCCGAGGTCCCCACCATGTCGGAGCCTCCCTTTGCATTCGTGCTGGGCTGCTTTTGGGCGGGATTTTTGGCTTAGAGGCGTTCGGCCGTAATTCCTCACCTCGAACCGTTGGCTTATCCGCCTAGTACGTGAACCAAAATGTCTGCGGCTCCTCTCGGGCTTAGCAGGATTACCATAGCAGAGCATTGTCATTTGTAGGGTAAAGCTGACCTGTCTTCAGAGGGTCTATTTCCAGCACCCGTTCAATATTAGCCAGACCGTATCTTAATAGCTGTCCATCGTTGTCGATGAGGACCGCCGACATCATCCTTGTCACAGATTTCCCTGTTGGGTGTGGGTGCGCATGTGGCTGAACAGGCCAATGCGAGCACGAAAATATCTGCTACATATCGGGCACACGAGGTTTGTAGAAGGGGATGGTGTTCCCGCTGTTCGGGATTTCCGCGTCTCTCGTCTGTTCTGGGCTTTCACAACACGGTCATCTTCACCGGCAGCTACACCCGATTTGACTGCGCTTCTCAAGTCAGATCTGTTTTGCGCAAGACATTCCCAGGTGTCGATGTCTATCTGGCAACTTTTTAGTGAGTCCTTCAGACCGTCTTTAAAACGTTTCTTTGGGCGTCCTCTCTCGCGCCATCCTTCTCTCAGCTCGCCGTAGAGAAGCTTCTTTGGGAGCCGCTCGTCTGACATACGGACGAGGTGTCCGGCCCATCCTAGTCGTGCTTTTTCTAGCAGTGCATGGATGCTGGGCATGTTAGCCCTCGAGAGAACCTCGATGTCAGTGACACGATCTTGCCATCGGATGTGGAATATTCGCCTCAGGCAACCTGTGTGGAAGTGGTTTAACCTCCTTGCATGTCCAGAGTATACAGTCCAGCTTTCGCAAGCGTATAGTAGGGTTGGAATGATGGTTGCACGGTAGACTTTGAGTTTGGTCTTGACGCTGATGCCACGACGTGCCCAGGCCATCGAGCGCATTCTACCAAAGGCTGTACTGGCCTTTGCTATTCTGCTTGCCACCTCATCGTCTAGGCTGACAGATCTCGACAGCGTGCTGCCCAGATATGGGAATTTATCTACGGTATTCAACGTCTGCCCGCTGACTGTAGTCTCTGGTTTTGTGTACGGCATGCCTGGTGCTGGTTGGTACATGACCTCTGTTTTTTTGGCATTTATGGTCAGGCCAAAATTTTTGCATGTGGCAGAAAACTGGTCCATTCCAACCTGCATGTTCAGTTCTGAGTTGCTCATTAGAGCGCAGTCGTCAGCAAATACAAGTTCCCTGATTATGTCGCCAGCCACTTTGGTTTTGGCCTTCATTCTTCTGGAATTGAGTAACTTGCCATCTGTGCGGTACTTTATGGGTATTCCAAGCTCCAATGATCTGAAGGCGTCTGTCATCGTGGCCGCGAACATCATGCTGAACAAAGTCGGGGCGAGTACACATCCTTGTTTTACTCCGTTTGATACTAGAAACGTTTTAGAGATTGCACCGCTGTCTAGTACACGAGCACACATGCCTTCGTGTAGCTGTTTCACCATTGTTATGAACTTGTTGGGGCAGCCAAACTTAGACATTATCATTAGAGACCGTATCAATAGAGGGCTTTTAGTTTGTCAATGGCCCAGTTTCTGGAGCCTGCGATTTCTGCAGGGTGAAGACCAGATTACCGTAGCAGGCGCTCTTTCATTTGGGGGTTTGGAGACTGACCTGTCTTCCGTGGGTCTAGTACCAGCACATGTTCACTATTAGACCCCACGAAGGTGCTCTCTTTTGACAGTCATTCTACACTATTGGCGTGTTTAGTCAATTTTAGCCTCAGGCTCCACTCCTGATAGTGTTCTTCCGTCAATTCCTTTATCAAACACTGGATGCAGACCAACCGGGCCACAGAGGGAATAACCCCAGATTTCTGAGGGTCTAAATCCAGCACCAGTTCCATATTAGACCCCAGGAAAGTGGTCTCGGCATGTCAGTCATTTCAGTGTTGGCCGTGTTGAGTCAAATTAAGGCAGTCCGAATCAATATTAAAAACAAAGAACATACCCCCTACTTGAAAAACCGAGTTTACATTAGAAAAGGAACAGGCAAGTAGCGAAGTTTCAACAGAAATAGACATTATCGGGTACTAAACAACAAACAAATCAGCACATATTGTTAACAGTGAATTAAGATAAACAAAAAATCTAATCTTTCATGAAAATTAATACATTCATTCAATCAATCATTCATCCAATCAATCAGACAACTAATTGATTAATCAATCGAACTCTTTCAACTTTCTGTGAAGCTTAGGTCTTAAACAAATATACTAGCGTAAGTTCAGGTCAAGTGCTGTTGTCCTGTGTCATGTTTTCTGAGTACGTGTCATTCCTGTTTCCATTATGTTTGTTGTTGGCTCTTGTTTTCATGTGTGTTGAGTTTTGGTCTCTTGGGATAAGGGTTCTAAAACAGAGACTCTCGTGTCATGCGTTCAGTCGATTTAGGCGTGTTGTAGCCAGTGTTAGAGTGAGTTCAGTCGGTCTCCTTGGCGTGTTTAACCAGTGTTAGAGTGAGTTCAGATGGTCTAGGAGTGTTCTAGCCAGTGTTAGAGTGAGTTCAGTCGGTCTCCTTGGCGTGTTCTAGCCAGTGTTAGAGTGAGTTCAGTCGATCTCCTTGGCGTGTTCTAGCCAGTGTTAGAGTGAGTTCAGTCGGTCTCCTTGGCGTGTTTAACCAGTGTTAGAGTGAGTTCAGTCGATCTAGGCGTGTTCTAGTCAGTGTTAGAGTGCGTTCAGTCGATCTAGGCGTGTTCTAGTCAGTGTTAGAGTGAGTTCAGTCGGTCTCCTTGGCGTGTTTAACCAGTGTTAGAGTGAGTCCAGTCGATCTAGGCGTGTTCTAGCCAGTGTTAGAGTGAGTTCAGTCGGTCTATGCGTATTTTAGCTAGTGTTGGAGTGATTTCAGTCGATCTAGGCGTGTTCTAGCCAGTGTTGGAGTGAGTTCAGTCGATCTCCTTGGCATGTTCTAGCCAGTGTTCGAGTCAGCTCAGTCGATCTAGGCGTGTTCTAGCCAGAGTGAGTTCAGTCGGTCTAGGCATGTTCTAGCCAGTGTTAGAGTGAGTTCAGTCGGTCTCCTTGGCGTGTTCTAGCCAGTGTTAGAGTGAGTTCAGTCGATCTAGGCGTGTTCTAGCCAGTGTTAGAGTGAGTTCAGTCGGTCTCCTTGGCGTGTTTAACCAGTGTTAGAGTGAGTTCAGTCGATCTAGGCGTGTTCTAGTCAGTGTTAGAGTGCGTTCAGTCGATCTAGGAGTGTTCTAGCCTGTGTTAGAGTGAGTTCAGTCGGTCTAGGCGTGTCTTAGCCAGTGTTGGAGTGAGTTCAGTCGGTCTCCTTGGCATGTTCTAGCCAGTGTTCGAGTCAGCTCAGTCGATCTAGGCGTGTTCTAGCCAGTGTTAGAGTGAGTTCAGTCGGTCTAGGCGTGTTCTAGCCAGTGTTAGAGTGAGTTCAATCGGTCTCCTTGGCGTGTTCTAGCCAGTGTCAGAGTGAGTACAGTCGATCTCCTTGGTGGGCTCTAGCTAGTGTTAGAGTGAGTTCAGTCGATCTAGGCGTGTTTTAGCCAGTTAGAGTGAGTTCAGTCGGTCTAGGCGTGTTCTAGCCAGTGTTAGAGTGAGTTCAGTCGATCTAGGCGTGTTCTAGCCAGTGTTAGAGTGAGTTCAGTCGATCTAGGCGTGTTTTAGCCAGTGTTGGAGTGAGTTCAGTCGGTCTCCTTGGCGTGTTCTAGTAAGTGTTCGAGTCAGCTCAGTCGATCTAGGCGTGTTCTAGCCAGTGTTAGAGTGAGTTCAGTCGGTCTCCTTGGCGTGTTCTAGTCAGTGTTCGAGTGAGTTCAGTCTATCTAGGCGTATTCTAGCCAGTGTTAGAGTGAGTTCAGTTGGTCTCCTTGGCGTGTTCTAGCCAGTGTTAGAGTGAGTCCAGTCGATCTACTTGGTGTGCTCTAGCTAGTGTTAGAGTGAGTTCAGTCGGTCTACTTGGCGTGTTCTAGCCAGTGTTAGAGTGAGTTCAGTCGGTCTCTTTGGCGTGTTCTAGCCAGTCAGAGTGAGTTCAGTCGATCTCTTTGGCTTGTTCTAGCCAGTGTTCTAGTGAGTTCAGTCGGTCTCTTTAGCGTGTTCTAGCCAGTGTTCGAGTGAGTTCAGTCGGTCTCTTTAGCGTGTTCTAGCCAGTGTTCGAGTGAGTTCAGTCGGTCTCCTTGTCGTGTTCTAGCCAGCATTATAGTGTGTTCAGTCAGTCTCCTTGGTGTGTTCTAGTCAGAGTGAGTTCAGTCGGTCTCCTTGGCGTGTTCTAGCCAGTGTCAGAGCCTTGCCTGATAACACTTCGCTAACACCTGACCCTGATTACAATTCGCTCACACCTGACTATGATTACACTTCGCTCTCACCTGACCCTGATTACACATGGCTCCCAATCGACCCTGATTACACTTCGCTCTCATCTGACCCTGATTACACTTCGCTCGCATGTTACCCTGATTAAACTTTGCTCACATCTTACCCTGATTACAGTTTGCTTCCATCTTACCTTGATTACACTTCGCTCCTACTTGACCCTGATTACACTTCCCTTGCATCTTACCGTGATTACACTTCGCTGCCATTTGATCCTGATTACAGATTGGTCCCATTTGATCTTGATTACACTTCGCTACCATTTGATCCTGATTACATATCGCTCCCATTTGATCTTGATTACACTTCGCTCCCACTTTACCCTGATTACACTACGCTCCCACTTTACCCTGATTACACTTCGCTCCCAGGTGATACTGATTACACTTTGCACCATTATAAATATGACAGTCGCTCCCATGTGATCCTGATTACACTTTGCACCATTATAAATATGACAGTCGCTCCCATGTGATCCTGATTACACTTTGCACCATTATAAATATGACAGTCGCTCCCATGTGATCCTGATTACACTTTGCACCATTATAAATATGACAGTCGCTCCCATGTGATCCTGATTACACTTTGCACCATTATAAATATGACAGTCGCTCCCATGTGATCCTGATTACACTTTGCACCATTATAAATATGACAGTCGCTCCCATGTGATCCTGATTACACTTTGCACCATTATAAATATGACAGTCGCTCCCATGTGATCCTGATTACACTTTGCACCATTATAAATATGACAGTCGCTCCCATGTGATCCTGATTACACTTTGCACCATTATAAATATGACAGTCGCTCCCATGTGATCCTGATTACACTTTGCACCATTAGAAATATGACAGTCGCTCCCTTGTGATCCTGATTACACTTCGTACCATTAGAAATATGACAGTCTGTGTGACCACATGTAAGCGAAGGCTGAGGTCAGCTACAGGGGAAATATATAAACCAAAGCCTCTCCTTACGTCCTTGTTGTGCTTTTGGAAACATGTTGTATTACAGCAGCAAGGTCAATGAAGTGGGAATCAACACTGAAATCCCAATAGTTGTGAGCAAAGTCAACAAAAACGACCTAAAGTTTAGAAAAATCAAGAAATCGAAAACGAACAGAGTTTCGATTATCTCGGCTCCATTGTCAGCAGTGACAGAGTCTGCCAAAAAAAGAAATTAGGATACAGTGGACATACCAATTCAAGAGTTTGAACCAAACGAAAAACGTATGGCAGAACAAGAACAATACAAACACAAACTGTAAAGACATTCACCTTTACTTTGGCAGTATAAGGACACGTACCATAGACAATCACACAAGCAGTAAGGAAGAATATTGACTCTTCGAGCGAAAATATCGCAGGGATGTTCTCAGATTACAATGCTTATCGAAAAAGATTTGACCACTTTAAACGTCACGCCAGTGTATTCCAGTTGGTGTGAGACAAGGGTGTACACTCTCTTCAACTTTTTTTCAATATATTACTTGTGAAAATTATGAGCGAGGCACTAGGAGGTCGCGTTGGTACGTTGGTACTAGGGGCCCGAACGATTACCAACCTTCGTTTTGCAGATGACATCGACGGGTTGGCGGGTTCGGAAGCAGAACTCCAGGAATGAGTCAGATGGCTCGATGAAACAACTCTTGACTATGGTATGGAGATAAACGCTGGAAAGACACAATTAATGACCAACAACGCCGAAGGCTTCAACAGCAGGATACAAGCTAATGGTCAGGAACTCGAAGTGGTTGGCCGTTTTAAATATCTGGGTTCGATTGTCAGTGATGAAGGACCAAAACGTGAGGTGTTGGCCAGAATAGCACAGACAATAGCGGCGCTTGCACGGCTTAAAAAAACCTGGCAAAATAAACGGTTAGCACTATGCACGAAAATAAGATTAATGCGTACACTGGTCCTATCAATCTTCCTCTATGCTTGTGAGACATGGACAGTTACAGCTGACCTTCAGCGAAGGATACAGGCCTTGGAGATGAGATGTTTCCGAAGATTTTTAAACGTCACGTACAAAGATCGAGTTACAAATGAGCAAATACGAGATAGAATTACAACAGCAATAGGGCCTTATGAAGACCTCTTGGCAACTGTCAAAAGAAGGAAACTCGCTTAGTACGGTCACATCGAGATCAAATGGTCTTGCAAATACGATCCTGCACGGAAAGGTGCAAGGCAGATGACGAAGTGGCCGGCCCAAAAAGAGGTGGGAGGACAACATAAAAGAATGGACCAATCTCCGACCAGAAGAGGCACAGGCAGTGGCCGCTGACAGAGAAGGGTGGCGTGGTTTTGTGAGGATGTCTTCATGTGTGCCCCAACGAGGCCTTAAATTGCACTACAGCGAGGATAACGTAAATCCACCTTCTACATTACGCTCGGGAAGTAATAAGGGCCTTTGCAAACTAGCTTTGAAAAACATTTCGTCAATAGCAACAAATGAGTATGGGGGGGCTATGAAAACAACAACACGAGGTCAACACCAACTGTTGTAAACAATAACCCAGAAACCAACAACAACACGAGGTCAACACCAACTGTTGTAAACAATAACCCAGAAACCAACAACAACACGAGGTCAACACCAACTGTTGTAAACAATAACCCAGAAACCAACAATAACACAAGGTCAACACCAACTGTTGTAAACAATAACCTAGAAAACAACAACAACACGAGGTCAACACCAACTGTTGTAAACAATAACCCAGAAACCAACAACAACACGAGGTCAACACCAACTGTTGTAAACAATAACTCAGAAACCAACAACAACACGAGGTCAACACCAACTGTTGTAAACAATAACCCAGAAAACAACAACAACACGAGGTCAACACCAACTGTTGTAAACAATAACCTAGAAAACAACAACAACACGAGGTCAACACCAACTGTTGTAAACAATAACCTAGAAAACAACAACAACACGAGGTCAACACCAACTGTTGTAAACAATAACCTAGAAAACAACAACAACACGAGGTCAACACCAACTGTTGTAAACAATAACCCAGAAACCAACAATAACACGAGGTCAACACCAACTGTTGTAAACAATAACCCAGAAACCAACAACAACACTAGGTCAACACCAACTGTTGTAAACAATAACCCAGAAACCAACAATAACACGAGGTCAACACCAACTGTTGTAAACAATAACCTAGAAAACAACAACAACACGAGGTCAACACCAACTGTTGTAAACAATAACTCAGAAACCAACAACAACACTAGGTCAACACCAACTGTTGTAAACAATAACTCAGAAACCAACAACAACACTAGGTCAACACCAACTGTTGTAAACAATAACCTAGAAAACAACAACAACACGAGGTCAACACCAACTGTTGTAAACAATAACTCAGAAACCAACAACAACACGAGGTCAACACCAACAGTTGTAAACAATAACCCAGAAACCAACAACAACACGAGGTCAACACCAGCTGTTGTAAAGAATAACCCAGAAACCAACAACAACACTAGGTCAGCACCAACTTGTGTAAACTCCAGCGCGTTCTACAACATCTATACTTCATTCTCATTAGCGATGACAGCACCACAAACACGGACACCGTAAACTCGATCGTAATCTGCCAGTAATGGTCCACTTCAAATAATACAGTCAATAGTTTAGACAAGGCCAGAGAGTCGTTCAATGAACCACGTGCATTCACTGGAGTGAATGTGTATGCAGGCTGTAAAGGCTCTTACTGTGGTAGGTCGAATCCGCTAAAGTCGTCACATGGGTACTCGTGAGCTGTTATTGATTGATAGGCGGCCAGTTCAAATATCGGAGGGACTTACCGAGAACGCTTACAGGACACATTATGAAATATCGATAGATCTGGAGGTAGGGGTAAGGGTTAAAATTGGTGATTGATTGGGTGAACATTTGCCCGTGAGAGAGGGTGAGACGGAAAGAGAGAGGGGGGGGAGGAGACATTTAGGGGGATGGGGAAAATGATAGGGTGGGAAAGATATAAGAAGCAAAAAAAGAGAATAAAGAGAAGAGAGAGACAATGAAATAGAAGAGTGTATAGCAAAGAGAAAGAGGGAGCGAGTGACAGAGAAACCAGGAAGAGATGAACAGAAAGAAAGAGATAACCATAGTGAAATAGTGAACCACGGAGAAAGAGACTAAGAGATTGAAAATCGAAGACAGAAATATGGAAACTGAGTGCAAGAGAGAGAGAGAGAGGCGGGGGGGGGGGGAGAGGGGGGGGGGATAATGGGGAGAGAAAGTTTATAAATGGGCAGAATTCACACGAAGCAGCAGAAAACAAAAATGCTTAAAAAAAGGTTTCAAAGAAAAGCAAGACAGATTTTTGAATCTTTTGAATTTTTTGGGAGGATCAGTGTGTATCAGATGATGAACTAGCGTCAGAATAATTTGAGAAATCCTCAATTTAGCTATTCCACTTACCAAGTGTTGTAATGTCTTCTTGTACTTTTCTTTAAAAATCTAAAGTTTGTGCAAGGTGGGGTTCAGACCTCTTTAGCCACATGTCAGGTTACAGTGCTACTATTCTTTGCACTTATCTCAGGCCCGACATGGGAAGAACGTTGATGTTGTTTTGTTGCAAATGAAACTGGTGTTTGAGTTCAGCACTCTTGACGACTTTCTTTGGTAGCAGGTTACAGTGGCTCTCCTCACATCCCGAGATATTTTTGAGAAGGTCCCAGGGGCTCTTTCTGACTGTAGTGCAATGCGAAACTCCTCGGTAAGCTCACCACTATGACGATCACAGACAGTGCCTCGTTAGTCAGACTGCCACGAAACAGCCTGTTTCTAGGAAGTACTGCTTGGAAGTGAAGTATGGGTCTTGATCAGTATGTTTCATCTTACCCCGGCTAAGATTGTCTGAACTTTATGTTTCATCTTACCACGGCTAACATTGTCTGAACAGTATGTTTCATCTTACCCCGGCTAACATTTTCTGAACAGTATGTTTCATCTTACCTCAGCTAACATTGTCTGAACAGTATGTTTCATCTTACCCCGGCTAATAATTGTCTGAACAGTATGTTTCATCTTACCCCGGCCAAGATTGTCTGAACAGTATGTTTCATCTTACCCCGGCTAATAATTGTCTGAACAGTATGTTTCATCTTACCCCGGCCAAGATTGTCTGAACAGTATGTTTCATCTTACCACGGCTAATAATTGTCTGAACAGTATGTTTCATCTTACCACGGCTAATAATTGTCTGAACAGTATGTTTCATCTTACCCCGGCTAAGATTGTCTGAACAGTATGTTTCATCTTACCCCGGCTAACATTTTCTGAACAGTATGTTTCATCTTACCTCAGCTAACATTGTCTGAACAGTATGTTTCATCTTACCCCGGCTAATAATTGTCTGAACAGTATGTTTCATCTTACCCCGGCCAAGATTGTCTGAACAGTATGTTTCATCTTACCCCGGCTAATAATTGTCTGAACAGTATGTTTCATCTTACCCCGGCCAAGATTGTCTGAACAGTATGTTTCATCTTACCACGGCTAATAATTGTCTGAACAGTATGTTTCATCTTACCACGGCTAATAATTGTCTGAACAGTATGTTTCATCTTACCCCGGCTAAGATTGTCTGAACAGTATGTTTCATCTTACCCCGGCTAACATTGTCTGATCAGTATGTTTCATCTTACCCCGGCTAACATTGTCTGATCAGTATGTTTCATCTTACCCTGGCTAAATTTGTCTGATCAGTATGTGTCATCTAATCCCGGCTAACATTGTCTTATCAGTATGTGTCATCTTACCCCGGCTAACATTGTCTGATCAGTATGTGTCATCTTACCCCGGCTAACATTGTCTGATAAATATGTGAAATCTTACCCCGGCTAACATTGTCTGATAAATATGTGAAATCTTACCCCGGCTAACATTGTCTGATAAATATGTGAAATCTTACCCTAACTAACATTGTCTGATCAGTATGTGAAATCTTACTCTAACTAACATTGTCTGGTCAATATGGTTCATTTTACCCCGACTAACATTGCAGTATGTTGACCGGACGTTAGTCTCCTCACACCTAGCGGAACGTCGCATGAAAAGTGTGAAAACGGACTTAACACATTTCTGTATATCGCGAGAGAGTTCTCTATAATTGAAATCACATGTTCCTGTAAATCACTTGAGAGATTTGAAAACGTAAACCACATATTTCTGTATATCACGAGAGATGTTTGGATAATTGTCATCACATGATTCCGTAAAACACATGAGAGAGTTGAAAACTGACAATATATATTTGTGTACGTCGCGTGAGAGATGTTACTGATTCACAAAACATATTTAATATACTTCACAAAACAGGAAATGAACAAACGAGAATTATTAGTGAAAAAAAACATTTAAAAAAACGATCCTCCATTTCTGCTTTACAACTATTTACGTGTGCACCTCCCAACTATTTACGTGTGCACCTCCCAACTATTTACGTGTGCACCTCCCAACTATTTACGTCTCACCTTCATGACTCCAAACTCTGTAGTATCCTCAACAATACTTCCCACTTTGCTGCCTCCTGCGTGGAAGGCCATTCCGAACTTCCATCTCCTCCCATAACTAATTTTACTCTAAGTGGCCAGATTGTTAAAAATGTTAAACCAGAACATGTATAAACCAACTGAGCATAACATATTTAATGTCTTTCCGTGTAACACAATTTAGGACCAAACGTTCGCCAACAACTGGTTTTCCTGGCATAAACTTTACAATTAGGTTGCACTCTGGAACTGATGGTTGAGAGACCAGGTTTTTTGGACTATGACCGAATGTAGAATTTAGGTTCACTGGTTCGTTTTGATCAATGGCCTTGTAAAAGAGTGACATGGGGGAGAAAAAGTGTATGCGAGAGAAATATTTGAGAGATGGTAATATATAGGCAGAGAGGAAAAATGAGATTGAAATAAATACTAAGAAATATAAGTTGATAACAGAGAGTGAGACAGAAATTTAACAACAGGAAAGGCATAGAATGAGAGAGGTGAAAGAGGGAGAGGAACCTAAAGATAGAGTACATGAAATGTTATTAAATCTTAGAGTACATGAGATGTTATTAAATCTTAGAGTACATGAAATGTTATTAAATCTTAGAGTACATGAAATGTTATTAAATCTTAGAGTACATGAAATGTTATTAAATCTTAGAGTACATGAGATGTTATTAAATCTTAGAGTACATGAGATGTTATTAAATCTTAGAGTACATGAGATGTTATTAAATCTTAGAGTACATGAAATGTTATTAAATCTTAGAGTACATGAGATGTTATTAAATCTTAGAGTACATGAGATGTTATTAAATCTTAGAGTACATGAGATGTTATTAAATCTTAGAGTACATGAGATGTTATTAAATCTTAGAGTACATGAAATGTTATTAAATCTTAGAGTACATGAAATGTTATTAAATCTAGCGAGAAATTATGTTCTATTAAACTGTATCATTAGTACAATGTCTGACAACACATTCCAAAATGTTTGGTTTACTGCAAACATCAAACCAATTATGAAGATAAATAATCCAGCTGATGATCCAAGAAACAAACAACTCAATCTCACTGAACTAAACATTAGGAAAAGCACCTGAAAGAATGGTGAACAATAGGCGGAATTACTTGTGGCTGAAAACAAAATAATTGATAATAGGCAGGCTAGGCTTGAGAAGGACTAGAGAATTGTCCATCAACAATTTCAACGTTTGCAGAAAACTTTCACAATGTTTCCTAAACTCCAAATACACCAGAGCCGCATTCGTTGACCTGCAGCAAGCATGCAACAAAATTGAGAGACAAGGACTTTTAAATCAAATGACAACAATTGGCAAACACGGGAAAATGTAACCTCTTGAAAAATAAAACAATATAGACAACAAAAGATGGCACTACATTATAACCACACCAAAAAAAGCAAACAACACACACACACGGGAAGAGAGATTATCACATACAAATGTATTAAAGCTGTCTCTCTTCCTCATTTTAGTTTAATAAATGAATTACCTTAACCCATGTTGAAGGTTTAAAAAGCGTTGCATGCAGATGACCTACTCATCTGAAAATATTCAATAAATTAGCGGAAGCAAAGTTAAATATAGATCTAGCTCAACAGCTGTGTAAAGCAGGTTATGAAGACTACAAATATGCACGAATAAAACAGATAAAACTTCATCAAAAGAATCAAATAAACCAATAAAGCGTGGCAAACACAAACTCGAACAGCAGCTGACCAGACACCAGTCATAAGTACTTAGAAGTCGAGTATGGAAGACGACTTTTGCTCAATCATATTGATCACATATTTAAAGACAAGGCCAGCAGAATCCTGAATATGGTTAAAACACATTGCAAGAACTACCTGGGGAGCAGAAAACGAGAATCTAAGGCAACTGTACCTGGATTGTGTCCGGCAGGTTATGAACTACAACCTGCTAAAGCAAACCACAATAGGCAAAAAAACTCGAAAGAAAATGGATCAAATCTAAATACAATCTCTCAGGTATATATATATATATATATATGCAAGACAGAAGAATGACACCAACAGCTGTCAACGAAATTAATTAAATTCAACATAGAAACTATGGACGTAAGACGTAAACAGATAGTAGAGGCCACAGAACAAGATAGAATAATGAAACAAGAACATTACTAAAAGAAAGCTGGTCGAAAACTGAAAAACAATTAACAGATTCAAACAAAAGTCCTTATTACAAGTAGCTATAATCTTAGCAAAACGAAATCCTCTGCCTCAAATACAGGAACTAACACAAAGCTCTCAATTCTTTACACTGGAATGGCGTTAAAACCACAAATATTAAAAACAATACTTTTGGAAAGCACAAGGACAAGCGATACAACGAACCCAATAATACTAAAGACAACAGTAGTGGGAGAAAGAGACAGCCACCCTAACTCGATGATACCTTATTATACAGACATCTCTGTTTAAAAAGGTCAATATATACGCCCGACTTTGATAACAGTTCCCAAATGGAAATGCATTAGAAATATGTGAATTGTATGGAGAATTATGTAATGACTGACAAGGAGAAATTGTAGCAATATGCACGACAGTCAAGGTAATACTCAACCAGTTCAAACAAGCGAGGCAAAAACAATCGGATATTGCAGTCTTCACTGATACAAGATTCAAGCTACAATCACTAGAAATTTACAAGTAAACTAATAGCAAATAAGTTATAAGTTGACTGAGAAGATTGATAGGACATACACAGCACGTAACATCAAAAGTGCCCTTTAGTGGATTTTAGGGCAGTAGACAAATCATGCAATAAGAAGACATACAGGCTAGCAAAAGGTCGAGAGCGCGTGATTCACGCACCAAAATAAATATCTTAATACAACTTAAAAAATAATTTTCAATGCACCGAAAGACAGAGGGGTCTAGTGGACGAGCCATGTGTAAAGAAATCGTACATTCGTCCCCCAAAAGACAACATCAGCAAACTGCAGGACACGAATATAGCATAATCTTTTAACTTAGGACATAACACATCATAGTTGACAAACACATAAACAAGTTAGACCCTGCACACAAACCCAACTCTGATAACTGTCCCCATCGATATGCCACTGTGCAATATGTCATGCTCGGTTGTCTAGAGCACGCCACAGACAGGGAAAAGTTCCTTCCAAGCATCCAATCAGTAACACCTGATCCAACTCCACTCACCAACTGCACAACACCTGTTCAACTTAGTTGACTGCCAAACAACTCGGTAGACCAAGCTAATCAACTACAGCCGGTACATCAGAGGTGACCAAGTGCTATCCTTTACACTCAGAAACCTGCTACAACATACCAAGATCAGTTCAGTTCAGTTCAGTTCATCCCGTAACCCATCAGGTCGTTGGGGCACACATGAAAACATGAAAATCCCACGCCAGCTCTCTCCGCCTGTCGCCGCCTGACGTATCTCACCGTGACGAAGGCCTGACCACTCAGCGATGTTGTCCACCCATCTCTTCTTTGGACGTCCTCGCCCTCTCTGTCCCGGTACGGATGCAAAGAGTATCGAGTTGGGAATTCCGTTGGACCTCGCGACGTGCCCGCACCAGGCCATCTTTCGTCTTTTGATAGTTGTGAACAGATCTTCAAATGGACCAATAGCGTCTTCAACTCTCTGACGGATGTCTACGTTCGTGACACGATCCTTATATGTAACATTTAGGAGTTTTCTAAAGCACCGTATTTCCATTGCACGTAATCTGCCCTGGATATCTGCTGTAATGGTCCAGGTCTCGCAGGCATACAGAAATACTGACAGCACCAAAGAGCGCAGTAGTCTGACTTTTATGCCGAGGGCGAGGCGCTTGTCTCGCCAAATAAGTTGCAGCTATTTAACCATCTATTTCTTCTTCTTCTTCTGCGTACGCAGTCAGACAGTAACCATTATTTTTTCGAAAAAAGCGGCGGTCATCCTGAGGCTGTCGCCACTGCCATCGAGCTTGTCTTGCAGTTCCACTGGTAATGGCCACATCTGTTCTCTCTGATCCTCGTATGTCGGGCAGTTCTGCAGCAGATGTTCAGCGGTCATTTTACCAGTACCGCACGGGCATTCATCGGTACACCCTATCTTCAATTTGTTGAAAAGGTGGTACCTCAGTCTATTGTGGCCAGTGCGAAGTCTGAAGACAACGACCTGCTCTCTTCGGTTCAACTGGTAATAGGCATCGTTTTTGGTGTAACCAGTATGTTCGGTTTCCCATTTGGTCATGTATCTGGCTTTGATAAGCCGTTTTGACTCTTCGTACGTCATACTGGTATCTGTTTGTGGTAGTCTTGCACCTTCTTTTGCCAGTCTGTCTGCCTCCTCGTTGCCTTGGATGTTGCAGTGTGATGGGACCCACTGTACCACTACCCTTTTTGGTGCGGACTGCTGGCACAGTTTGCAGAGTGCTGCTCTTAAGTCATTAAGCTCAGTGTTTTTCTGGCTTTTTAGCGCTGTGACTACGGCGAGAGCATCTGTCAGCAGGACTATATGGCTCTCATTTTCACTGTGTGTCACCATTTCTTCCACTGCCGCCCTCAGTGCCTCTGCCTCCGCTCTGAAATTGCTTGTGTACTTACCAGTAGCGAATGACAGTGTTATTTTTCTGCCATTTGGTAGGTTCAGGAATGCTCCTGCCCCTCCGTTCTGTCTTGTGTTTGTTACAGAACCGTCGGTGTATGCATGGGTCCAGTCCATGCTTGGGTAGCTTTTCGTTATGAAGCTTAGGGTAGTATCTCTCCTTTCTTTTTCAGTCTGGCAGTTTTTGTTTGCAATACCTGGTATATTTTCTACCACCTCTGGAAATATATCCTGCCTCCAGGTAGGTTTTCGTACAGTAGTGATGGGTTTTGGTGTTGTTAGTGCGTTTATGGGATCTTCGTGCATCTTTGCTTTGGCTATTTCTGCAAAGTTTCTCCGCTTTAGTTTCCCATTTCCCAAATTGTTTAGTCTCTGGTGCATTGGATGGTCGGTCAGTGTCTTCGGAGTTTCTCTGACTGCAGCTGGGCTCTGCAGTCTCTTCTATCGGTCATGGATTGCAGTTTTGTAATCTTTTCAAGTTCTACAATTGGCGTTGACTTCATGCCACCTGTTATAATTCTCATGGCTTGGTTTTGAAGTTTGTTAACTTTATCGAAGTTCGCCTTCGCTGCTGTTGTCCATGCTGCAATGCCATACTCGAGAACTGGTCTCACTCTTCCAGTGTACAGTTTCTTTAGTATGCCTTCGTCTGCTGCCCAGCTTGTGCCAGCAAGTTTCCTCATGATTTCCATTCTTTCTCTGGCTTTCATTCGGTTTCTCTCAATCTGACTTTTCCATGTCATGCGCCGATCAATTGTGACTCCCAGATAGGTTGGGTTGTCGTTTGGCTGCAGGAATTTGCCATTTAGACTTAATTTGGTACTTTGGGGTTTTAATGAAAGCGAGAATATTGTGCATGTGGTTTTCTCCTCGTTTATTTTGACCAGCCATGAGTTCGCCCACTCTTCCAGCGATGTTAGGGCCGTCTGCATCCGATTTCTTGCTATGGTGAGATTCTTTTCAGAGGTCCACATAGCCAGATCGTCTGCAAACATTGAGCTATGGACTCTTCTTGGTATATTCTCTGTAATATAACCATCTATTTAACAAACTAAAGTTTGAAACTATCGATGAAGTGTCTGTGGAACTGATACATTACAAACTGAGCCATTGTCACAAAAATTGTCAAAATTACGAGGAACAGAGAATACACAAATGGTCTTTACCCAGACAACCTTTATGGAGATAGCAATGAGCTCAGACTGACCAATGCTGTATCTAGATATGTTTAAGTTGACATCTAAATGCGGTCGTGCAAAGAGATCCAATAGAGTTTAGCATGGCTCTATTACTCATTTTCTTTTTTAAAAAAAAACAAAAAACAAACAACTATTTTCCACTCACGATTATTGTCTTACTTGAATATTGCTCTTCCTCTCATTTGTCTTACTTGAATATTGCTCTTCTCCTCAATTGTCTTACTTGAATATTGCTCTTCCCCTCATTTGTCTTACTTGAATATTGCTCTTCCCCTCATTTGTCTTACTTGAATATTGCTCTTCCCCTCATTTGTCTTACTTGAATATTGCTCTTCCCCTCATTTGTCTTACTTGAATGTTGCTACTTCCCCTCATTTGTCTTACTTGAATGTTGCTTTTCCCCTCATTTGTCTTACTTGAATGTTGCTCCTTCCCTCATTTGTCTTACTTGAATATTGCTCTTCCCCTCATTTGTCTTACTTGAATGTTGCTCTTCCTTTCATTTGTCTTACTTGAATATTGCTCTTCCCCTCATTTGTCTTACTTGAATATTGCTCTTCCCCTCATTTGTCTTACTTGAATATTGCTCTTCCCCTCATTTGTCTTACTTGAATGTTGCTCTTCCCTTCATTTGTCTCAACAGCTAGTCGAGGTAGTGTCTCGCGGCGAAGGATAAAGGTCCGCCCTACAGCGTCAGAATGGTCCAGTCTGACAAGTTGTTAAAGAATGCCTAATTTACAGTTAGGGATAGTGAAGTACCTTCTTCTTCCCTCTCTTCCCCTCCCCCCATCGCCGATGAGGCTATCTTGTTGCGAACTGTGCTGGGGCGGGGGGGGGGGGGCGGGGGGAGTGCTTGTGTGTGTCCCAGTTATCTGGTGATCTATACCGGCAGGAATTTATATTCCTGGCAGTGTCACCCAATCCGGACAGATAACTGGTGAGGAGACAGATAACTGGTGAGTGGACAGACTAAGGACCATATCTTCCCGGTTGGGAGTTGGGTCCAGTGTTAACAGCGCTACAATGGGGCACAAAACCACATCGTTACGGAAACTTCAAAAGGAAATAAGTGCTCTTGATGTCCAACAGTCCTGAGACAGAATGCCACTTTCTGGATGAGCATTATGCGCCAAAGAAGAATGGAACCCATATTGGGAAGTCAAGCTGTCTAGGCGTCAGAACTAAAATGACAATATGGTTCTGGAATGTAAAAAAACATGTTTAAAACAACCAAAAATTATCAGGTAGTAAAATAAATACTGTAGAACAATTTAGGCATAAGCTAAACTGGTTGGTCATGGTTTGGACGTGTTTGAGCTGGTGCAGGAGAAACTAAACACATATTCTGGAAGAGTTGGTAACAGACACACCATACGGGCTGATTATACACTGAAGAAAGGTTGAACCAATATTCTTTAGATGGCCACCAAATCATTGAAAATATTATGAAAGGTAGGAAAACACACAAAAAACATCAAGTGTTATGTCCTCACAAACACAACTGAAGAAAAAGGCAAAGATATCATATACAAGAGATTGCAAGAAGTAGTTGATAGAGTGCCTGCTCACCAACGGAAAGGATACTTTAGACAATAACCCTAGAGGACAGGGGCGACCGAGCCCAACCGACTGCAGAATCTTCTAAACCAGTATTAAGAAGTTAAGTTTAAGTTTATAACGGCCTCTGCTCATGGGAGATCAGAATCTGAAAGTGGATAACAACAACAACAAAGACATAGAATTAACAAAAGGAAAAGCTAGAAATGACATTATGGATGGCTTTCGTGAAACACTGAACGATTTGTGTTTAGAAAATCGACTTGTCAAAGGGGGTCCCACTCAGTGCACTAAACAATGAGCACAGACTCACAATCAAATTATCAAAGTGGGTCCTACTCAGTGCACTAAACAATGAACACAGACTCACAAACGACTTGTTAAAGTGGGTCCCACTCAGTGCACTAAACAATTAACACAGACTCACAAGAGACGTGTCAAAGTGGGTCACACTCGGTACACTAAACAATGAACACAGACTCACAAGCGACTTGTCAAAGTGGGTCTCACTCAGAGCACTAAACAATGAACATAGACTCACAAGCGTCTTGTCAAAGGGGGTCCCACTCGGTGCACTAAACAATGAACACAGACTCACAAGCGACTTATCAAAGTGGGTCCCACTCGGGGCACTAAACAATGAACACAGACTCACAATGTCATTCTTAATGGAATAGACAACAGCACACCGATCGTTTTATGCTAAATAAAACCGGGCAAAACTTCTTGCTCAATATAGAAGTTCCTTAGAGGAGCAGATGTGGACAGCAATGACTAGCTTGTTGTTGAATGTCCACAATGAGTAACTTTACTCTTTTGTGCGCGCTGAAAATGGCGTCCGGTTGCGGGTTGCAGTAGCTTGACTCATATCACAAGCGTGCCGATGAAGGTGGTCGGAGTCCTCTAGACTGTTCCGCTATGCTTGGCTTCATCTGCGTGCCGCTTATTACTACACAGGTAACGTCGATCCCCCACCTCGTTGGCCAGACTGCCATGACACAGCCCGTTTCGAGGGAGACTTACGTGGAAGTGAGGTAGGGGGATTGGTCAGTATATTTTACCTGACCCTGACTAACATGTGCGATCAGTATGTCTTGCCTGACTAGGCGTTAAATCTCCTCTCCTCGCCGACCCAGTGCAAGAAACTTTGGACAACATCATGGCACGAGAATCTATCTATCTTCAGTACCCTTGTGTCGTTAGACATCGCGGGAAGATGTAACCTCCTTTGTTTAATATTTTTGGGCAGACGAAAATCCGCTGGTGATTTACCAGTTCAAACCCAATATCTGTTACCAACCGTAGCCCCTGAAATACACGAACGCCATTTTTGGGACTGGTGGTGTTGGAAGCGCAAATTAGAGCAAGGTAGACCTGTAGACTGTCAGGCGGCATCTATGACGCTCCAATAACCACATAACCAAGACCTGATGTTATAACCACACATTGCCATTTTTGCGACATGTTCTCTGTTGGGCTAGAATCGCTAGAATAATTGAAGTAGATTTTTAACTTGAACTTTGCATGAGCATCGACCGTTAAACCTATACTTTTATTATTTTCAGCCGCCAAGGAATTGTTAACGTGCTCGCCACTGCACACGGGTGTCTGATCTCAGTATTCGGAGATCAAGGTAAATGTTTATCGGATGATCCACGTGAAAAAATTGCGGTCTCCGCTGTGATTTGAACAGGCAACATCCAGCACCCGAGGCAAACACCTCAAGACCACTGGGTCTCAACAGACTCTGAGAATAAGCCATAATATCTCCGCAGATACAACCCCCGCCTGGAGACACCAGGGGGGGGGGGGGGGACCAGAAAAACAGCTAGACAAAGAACAGCATGGAGGTGAATGATGGAAGACGAACTTAGTGCCGATGCTTTGACATAGAACACTGGGAGAAAGGATGCGCAGAACAGAGAAACACGGAATGCCCTTACATTAGCCTCGTGCGTCTCGAGGCTAGACGACAAAAATACGGAATGCCCTTACATTAGCTTCGTGCGCCTCGAGGCAAGACGCGAGAAACACGGAATGATCTTACATTAGCCTCGTGCGTCTCGAGGCAAGGCGAGAGAAACACGGAATGACCTTACATTAGTCTCGTGTGTCTCGAGGCAATACGAGAGAAACACGAAATGCCCTTACAGAAGACTCGTGTGTCTCGAGGCAAGACGAGAGAAACACGGAATGCCCTTACAGAAGCCTCGTGGGTCTCGATGCAAGACGAGATTAACTAAGCAGGTAATATCATTGGGACGATGAAACGAACTGGTCGTACGATATCAGAACAAAAAGACATTTGTTCAATTAATCTTTGACACACCTATGTCTAATGAATCTATGACACGCCTATGTTAAATGAATCTATAACAGACCTATGTTCAATGAATTAATCACATATATATGTTCAGTTAATCTATGACACACCTATGTTCAGTGAATCTATAACAGACCTATGTTCAATGATGAATCTATGATGGAGCTATGCTAAATGAATATATGACAAACTTAAGTTCCAATGGGAGCCAGATGATTTAGTTAAATAAGTATGAACAACGAATTCACTAACACTTCATCGACGCCGGCAGTGTATAAATAAAACGGCCTTTACCTGAACTTTGATTGTTTCTCTTTCCTTGCTGCAATTTTGGCCTTACGCCTTTTATCCCATGTTCTTCTATCATTCTGTCATCTCTTTTTCTTGCTCTATCCTGCTCTCTACCTTTTAACATACATTCTCTTTCAGTTCTCACTCTGTACATCCGTACCGCAGACAAAACCTGGCGTCGACATCGCCTCATTTAAAAACTGCTGAAATGGATTACCACCCTTGAACACTCTCGAACCTTGAACAGGACAGACAACTCAGCTTGGACTCAGCAGGCCTGGTAATCTTGACCTTTGAGATAGAAGCGGTGGATGGGTGGAGTCGTCCGGGGAAGAGGGATCGGGGGGGGGGGGGGGGTGGCTTGTGGTGCAGGAGAAAGAGAGGGAGAGGGAGAGAGAGAGAAGGAAGGAGAAGGTGAATGAGGGATGTTAGGAGAGGGAGGGTTAGAGACAAATGATAGTGGAGAAATATAGTAAAGGTCTATTACAGGTTCTGAAAGTTGAAGAGTGGGAAACAGCGAGAGGAAGATGGGAGATCATCTATAAGAGGAGAAAGGGAGGTGGGAAAGTAGTGGGAGAAATATAAGATATGGAGTGAAAGAAGGAAGAGTCTAAGATACAGTGAGTGGAAGGTGAGGTGGACTGAGATTATGAGACAAAAATGGGCCATATGTAAATATCTAAATGACAGATTTGAGAGCGAGATACATTGCGTTAGAGATTGAAGTGAGGGAGAACCAGTGAGGTTTGAGCGAGGAAGAATCAGGGAATGTGGAATGAGAGAGAGGAAGAGTGAGAAACAGTGAATGAGAGATTGGAGCGAGGGAAAATCAGGAAATGTGGGGGAGAGGGAGATACAGTGACTGAGAGATTGGAGCGAGGGAGAATCAGAGAGTGTGTAATGGGAGAAAGTGAGATGCAGTGACTGAGAAAATGGAGAGAGTGAGAGATGGAAAGTAAATAAGACACGATGTGAGAGATGGGAGATCTAATTGTGAGTGAGAGACAGGAGATTTAAATATCAATTAGAGATGGAGGAATCTTCATTTTAGTGAGATGGGAGATCTAAAAATCAGCGATAGATGAAAGAATCTACCTTTCAGTGAGATGGGAGATCTAATTATCAGTGAGAGATGGACGAATCTACATTTCAGCGAGACGAGATATAAATATCAGTGAGAGATGGGAGAATCTACCTTTCAGCGAGAGTGGAGATCTGAATATTAGTGAGAGATGCAAGAATCTACATTTCTTCTTCTTCTGCGTACACAGTCAGACAGTAACCATTATTTTTTCGAAAAAAGCGGCGGTCATCCTGAGGCTCTCGCTACTGCCATGGAGCTTGTCTTGCAGTTCCACTGGTAATGGCCACATCTGCTCTCTCTGATCCTCGTATGTCGGGCAGTTCTGCAGCAGATGTTCAGTGGTCATTTTACCAGTACCGCACGGGCATTCGTCGGTACTCCCTATCTTCAATTTGTTGAATAGGTGGTACCTCAGTCTGTTGTGGCCAGTGCGAAGTCTGAAGACAACGACCTGCTCTCTTCGGTTCAACTGGTAATAGGCATCGTTTTTGGTGTAACCAGTATGTTCGGTTTCCCATTTGGTCATGTATCTGGCTTTGATAAGCCGTTTTGACTCTTCGTACGTCATACTGGTATCTGTTTGTGGTAGTCTTGCACCTTCTTTTGCCAGTCTGTCTGCCTCCTCGTTGCCTTGGATGTTGCAGTGTTGCGGGACCCACTGTACCACTACCCTTTTTGGTGCGGACTGCTGGCACAGTTTGCAGAGTGCTGCTCTTAAGTCATTAAGCTCAGTGAATCTACATTTAAGTTAGATGGGAGATCTGAATATCAGTCAGAGATAGGAGGGAGATCTAATTGTAAGTGTGTGAGAGATAGGAGATATGATTATCAGTCAGTGAGAGACATGCGATTTAAATATCACTCAGTGAGAGATGAGATGTCTAAATAACAGTGAGAGAAGCGGGGAGAGTAAAAGAAGCGGGGAGAGTGAGAGATGGACAAGTAATAAGAAAAGAGTGAGCTGTGGGAGATCTAATTATAAGTGACAGAAAAACGGAGATCTAAATTTCAGTGAGTGAGAAAGGAGAGATCTCAATTTCAGTGAGTGAGAAAGGAGAGATCTAAATTTCAGTGAGTGAGAAAGGAGAGATCTAAATTTCAGTGAGTGAGAAAGGAGAGATCTAAATTTCAGTGAGTGAGAAAGGAGAGATCTAAATTTCAGTCAGTGAGAAAGGAGAGATCTAAATTTCAGTGAGTGAGAAAGGAGAGATCTAAATTTCAGTGAGTGAGAAAGGAGAGATCTAAATTTCAGTGATTGAGAGAAAGAAGAGAGTGAGAGATGGAAAGTAAATAAGAAATGGAGTGATATGTAGGAGATTAATTGAATAAGAAATGGGTGAGAGTGAGATTCATTGAATAATAGAAGGGTGAGAGTGAGATTCATTGAATAATAGAATGGTGAGATTCATTGAATAAGAGATAGGCGAGAGTGGGATTCATTGAATGAGAAATGGGTGAGAGTGGGATTTAGCCTGTAAAAGATGAATGAGAGTGAGAGATGAAAAGACTGTAAGATAGTGGATGGGAGATGGATGACAATGAGATACAGTTAGTAGGAGATGGATGACAATGCGATACAGTTAGTAGGAGATGGATGACAATGAGATACAGTTATTGGGAGATGGATGAGAATAAGATACAGTTAGTAGGAGATGGATGACAATGAGATACAGTTATTGGGAGATGGATGAGAATAAGATACAGTTAGTAGGAGATGGATGACAATGAGATACAGTTAGTAGGAGATGGATGACAATGAGATACAGTTAGTGAGAGATGGATGACAATGAGATACAGTTAGTAGGAGATGATGACAATGAGATACAGTTAGTAGGAGATGGATGACAATGAGATACAGTTATTGGGAGATGGCTGAGAATAATATATAGTTAGTGAGAGATGGATGAGAGTAAGATACAGTTAGTGGGAGATGGATGAGAGTAAGATACAGTTAGTGAGAGATGGATGAGAGTAAGATACAGTTAGTGGGAGATGGATGAGAATAAGATACAGTTAGTGGGAGATGGATGAGAGTAAGATACAGTTAGTGGGAGATGGATGAGAATAAGATACAGTTAGTGGGAGATGGCTGAGAATAAGATACAGTTAGTGGGAGATGGATGAGAGTAAGATACAGTTAGTGGGAGATGGATGAGAGTAAGATACATTTAGTGGGAGATGGATGAGAGTAAGATACAGTTAGTGAGAGATGGATTAGAGTAAGATACAGTTAGTGGGAGATGGATGAGAATAAGATACAGTTAGTGGGAGATGGATGAGAGTAAGATACAGTTAGTGGGAGATGGATGAGAATAAGATACAGTTAGTGGGAGATGGCTGAGAATAAGATACAGTTAGTGGGAGATGGATGAGAGTAAGATACAGTTAGTGGGAGATGGATGAGAGTAAGATACATTTAGTGGGAGATGGATGAGAGTAAGATACAGTTAGTGGGAGATGGATGAGAGTAAGATACAGTTAGTGGGAGATGGATGAGAATAAGATACAGTTAGTGAGAGATGGATGAGAATACGATACAGTTAGTTTAAAGAAAGGAATGAATGACAGCAGACGTGCTGACGAACAAAACGTGTAAACTGCTTGTTTGAAATGAAGCGCACACTACAAAGAAATGACAACACACACAAAGAACAGCTGACAAGATCTCAGCCAAACAGACTAAACAAAGCCACATGAGTACTAACGACCGAACACCCAAATTCATGACAAAAAATAAATAAGTCGGGCAGGCACACAAACAGATCCAAAGCATCTGGCCCGGTACACAATTACAGCCGGTACTGTTGGGGATTGGGGAGGGATTGTGGATATGGATAGTAGAATGCATCTTTAGAAAGGATATTGGTAGGATATATCATCATCAAGTGGAGATGGATAGAATAAATCGCCAGACAGTAGACATGGATAGGATACATGATTAGCAAATTGACATGAATGCGGTACATAATTAGAAAGTGGATATTGATAGGGTAGATCACTGAAAAGTTAAAGTGGATAGAATTTATAATTGGGATTTAAAAATGGATAGAATATATCAATGGGATTTGAAAATGGATAGAATATATCATTGGGAAAAGAAAATGGATAGAATATATGATTGGGAAGTGAAAATGGATAGAATACATCATTGGGAAGTGAAAATGGATAGAATATATCATTAAGAAGTGAGAATGGATGTAATATCACTGGAAAGTGAAAATGGATAGGATATATCACTGTGAATGGAAAATGGATAGAATATATAATTAGGAATAAAAACTGCATAGAATATATCATTGGGAAGTGAAAATAGATAGAATATATCATTGGTAGTGAAAATGGATTTAATATATAATTAAGAAGTGAAAATGGATAGAATATCAATGGGAAGTGAAAATAGATGGGATATATCACTGGGAAGATAAAATAGATAGAATATATTATTGGGATATGAAAATGAATAGAATATAACACTGGAAAGGGAAAATGGAAAGAATAAATCATTTCGAAGTGAAAATTCATAGGATATATAATTAGAAAGTGGAAATGGATAGAATATGTAAACATTAAGTGGATATGGATAGTAAACATTGTCATAAATTATACAAAGGAAAGCATTCATCCTCAGAAAGGGAACATTGATAAGACTTACCCTCAGACACTAACATAGATAGGATTTACCCTTAGACAGCAAAGATGGATATCACATATCTTCAGAAAGTGAAAATGGAAAGATCACACCCTTTGAAAGTTAGGTGGATATCAGGTATCCTAAGAAATTGGAAATAAATGGCAAAAAGTACACAATGGAGATGATACATCATCAAATAGGGAATATGGACAAGATACATCCTTAAATAGGGAACATGGACAGTTTACATCCTTAAATAGAGAACATGGACAGGATACATCCTTAAAAAGGGAACATGGACAATATACATCATCAAATAGGGAATATCTACGGGATACATGCTCCAATAGGGAACATAGAAGGATACATCCTCAAAAGGGAACATGGACAGGATACATCCTCAAATAGGGAAAATGGACAGGACACATCCTCCAAGAGGGAACATAGACAGGCTACATCCTCAAATAGGGAACATGGCCAGGATACATCCTCAAATAGGGATAATGGACAGGCTACATCCTGAAATACGGAAAAAAATACATCCTGAAATACGGAACATGGACAGGATACATCCTGAAATACGGAACATGGACAGGATACATCCTGAAATACGGAACATGGACAGGATACATCTTCAAATGTGGGAAAAGGACATTATATATCCTCATAAACGGCCCTTAGGGCAGAAACCAGTACTCTCAGTTTGATCTGTGTGAGGTCACTCTCTTCTTCTTCTTCTTCTGCTTCTTCTTCTTCTTCTTCTTCTTCTTCTTCTAATTCTTCGTTCATCCTCAGGTCAAGGTTCCGGTTTCTTTTACAAAGGACACCGTTGTTTGTAAGGCTGTTTCTTCTCCATACAGCTTTTGTCTCATATCTGTCTCACGAGGCCAGTATTGTTCTCTCTTTTCCTGCGTGAGCGTGCAGCTTTGCAGGATGTGTTCCACGGTCATGATATGCTCCCGACATGGGCACCTGTGATCTGTCCCAATCCTCATTTTGTTGTAAAGATGACCCTTGAGTCTATTATGCCCAGTTCTCAGTCTGAAGATGATGACTTGCTCTTCTCACTTTTCAATTCATGAATGTTACTCAAACCAGAAGTGGAACCGTCTGATGACGATTGTTCTGTGGAGAGTTTCTTTCGGTCTTTCTCTTTTCCTGATGTCAGATGGTGACCACATAAATGCTTGAAGAGGGAGTCTGTTGATATCCATTCTAAGAACATGTCCAATGTATGACCACCATTTTTTCCTGATGAGTATTGGAACATATTGTGGATTGGTGACTTTTTGGATTCCTCCCAGTCAATGTCCAATAGTTCTCTAAGAAACGTATTCTCGATTGCCGTTGTAGGATCAAGATGCTGAGCAGCGCATGAGCTGCAGTGGTCAGCGACCCATAGCTGACTGCTAGCGTGAGGGCCAGCGAACCATAGCTGCCAAGACCCTTCTACACCTCCACGCGGTGATCCTGGATAACATGATGCAGCAGGGCAGACTGGCTAAGGTGAAGGGATCTAAGAGGCAATGCTAACCCGGTACTCAAAAAATGATTGCTGAAGTAGGATGTGTTGGACAGAAAGGTGCAAATATCGCAGCCAAGCTGTAAACTACGACACAACGCATTCCGTTCTCTGGACTACATTCTGCTACTTAAGCCAGTTCAGGGTTTGGTAGCGGGAGATTGAGAACGAACAAACGAAGAAGAAGAAGAAGAAGATTGCCATTGTTATTGTCAAGCATTCACATCCATAGGTCAGTAATAGTAAAGCGTTGGACTTAACCTGAGGTTTGTGTGCTCGCTCGATGATTTTGATTTTCAGATGTTCGTTAGTTGGGTAAAGGCCGGTGCGGTTATCAGAGTCAGATCTGCCTTAGATGTATCTCCATCTTGGGTCACTTTCCCAGATAGGTGAAACTATCAATTGTTTGTATCAGTATAGGTAAACGATTATAACTTTGAAGTATGCGTGTTAGATCAAGGCCGAAACCATCAACACACGAAACAACAAAATGAAGCCCATGGTGGAAAGCCTAAGCAAGGCAATAATGTAAGCCGCCACTGAAACCATCCCAAGAGGGGCTAGGAAAAACTATAAGCCCTATTGGAATGATGAGTTGCAGAAAGCGGAAGATGCAATCACAAATGCTAGGAACATGGCAGAGCGAGAACGATCTATGGAGGCAAATATCGCCCTCAAAGCCGCCACGGCGAAATACAAATACACTCTAAACCAAAGAGCAAGAGAGAGCTGGAAAAACAAAACTGAAAGTCTCAACCTAGACAAAGAAGGGAACAAGCTATGGAAGCTAGTCAGAGCCATGAACGACTAAACCCCTTCAAACAAACAAATTACCATCAAGCAGGGCGAAAACCTGCTCACAGGGAAAAAAGCCGCAAACGCTTTTGCAGAACACTATGCCAAAGCAAACCACATCGAGGTCCCTGTAGATAGGCATACAGACATTAGTGAAGAGCAAAAGGGGCACGACAACACCAATACGGCACCAGAAGAGCATATGATGGCCAAATTAACAATGAGTGAAATGGAAGAGGCAATGAGAACATTAAAGAAAAGGAAATCTCCCGGAAATAACGGGATAACAAACGAAATGCTGATGGGGCTGGGCCAAACAGCGAAGAGGAAACTGCTATCGGTCCTGAACCAAAGCTGGAAAAGGGGAATTGTACCCCAGGCATGGAAAGACGCAGTACTTGTACCAGTAACAAAGAATGGAAAGGACAAAACAGATCCGAATGGATACAGGCCTATCAGCTAACTGAGCTGTGTTGGCAAACTGATGGAACGTATGATAAACACCAGACTGATGAGCCATCTGGAAGAAAAACGAATACTAATTCCACAGCAAGCCGGCTTTAGACAGCACAGATCCACTGAGGACCAGGTCATCCTCATAGCCCAGGAAATAGAAGATGCCTACCAGGCACAGAAACACACAGTAGCGGTTTGGGTGGACCTGGAGAAGGCATTTGACAAAGTCTGGAAAGATGGACTTAGAATCAAGCTAAGAAGAAGTGATGTATGTGGGAAAATGTACAAGTGGATCAATCACTCACTACCTCAAAAACAGAACGGCCAGAGTCCAAGTACAAGGGCAGATGAGCAGAAAGGTGACACTCGAGCAGGGAGTACCCCAAGGGAGAGTACTGTCACCCACATTCTTCCTGGTGTGTATAAACGACATTACAGAGAATATACCAAGAAGAGTCCATAGCTCAATGTTTGCAGACGATCTGGCTATGTGGACCTCTGAAAAGAATCTCACCATAGCAAGAAATCGGATGCAGCGGGCCCTAACATCGCTGGAAGAGTGGGCGAACTCATGGCTTGTCAAAATAAACGAGGAGAAAACCACATGCACAATATTCTCGCTTTCAATCAAACCACAAAACACCAAATTAAGCCTAAATGGCAAATTCCTGCAGCCAAACGACAACCCAAACTATCTGGGAGTCACATTTGATCGGCGCATGACATGGAAAAGTCAGATCGAGAGAAACCGAATGAGAGCCAGAGAAAGAATGGCAATCATGAGGAAACTTGCTGGCACAAGCTGCCGAGCAGACGAAAGCATACTAAAGAAACTGTACACTGGAAGAGTGAGACCAGTTCTCGAGTATGGCATTGCGGCATGGACAACAGCAGCAAAGGCGAACTTCGATAAAGTTAGCAAACTTCAAAACCAAGCCATGAGAGCTATAACAGGAGGCATGACGTCAACGCCAATTGTAGAACTTGAAAAGATTACAAAACTGCAATCCATGACCGATAGAAGAGACTGCAGAGCCCAGCTGCAGTCAGAGAAACTCCGAAGACTGACTGACCATCCAATGCACCAGAGACTAAACAATTTGGGAAATGGGAAACTAAAGCGGAGAAACTTTGGAGAAATAGCCAAAGCAAAGATGCACGACGATCCCATAAACGCACTAACAACACCAAAGCCCATCACTACTGTACGAAAACCTACCTGGAGGCAGCATATATTTCCAGAGGTGGTAGAAAATATACCAGGTATTGGAAACAAAAACTTCCAGACTGAAAAAGATAGGAGAGATACTACCCTAAGCTTTATATCGAAAAACTACCCAAGCATGGACTGGACCCATGCATACACCGACGGTTCTGTAACAAACACTACACAGAACGGAAGGGCAGGAGCATTCCTGAACCTACTAAATGGCAGACAAATAACACTGTCATTCGCTACTGGTAAGTACACGAGCAATTTCAGAGCGGAGGCAGAGGCACTGAGGGCGGCAGTGGAAGAAATGGTGACACATAAAGAAAATGAAAGCCATACAGTCCTGCTTACAGATGCTCTCGCCGTAGTCACAGCGCTAAAAAACCAGAAAAACACTGAGCTTAATGACTTAAGAACAGCACTCTGTCAACTATGCCAGCAGTCCGCACCAAAAAGGGTAGTGGTACAGTGAGTCCCATCACTCTGCAACATCCAAGGCAATGAGGAGGCAGACAGACTGGCAAAAGAAGGTGCAAGACTACCACAAACAGATACTAGTATGACGTACGAAGAGTCAAAACGGCATATTAAAGCCAGATACATGACCAAATGGGAAACCGAACATACTGGTTACACCATAAAACGATGCCTATTACCAATTGAACAGAAGAGAGCAGGTCGTTGTCTTCAGACTTCGCACTGGCCACAATAGACTGAGGTACCACCTATTCAACAAATTGAAGATAGGTGGAACCGACGAATGCCCGTGTGGTACCGGGAAAATGACCGCTGAACATCTGCTGCAGAACTGCCCGACATACGAGGATCAGAGAGAGCAGATATGGCCATCACCAGTGGCAACACTAGACAAGCTCTATGGCAGTGTCGACAGCCTCAGGATGACCGCCGCTTTTGTCGAAAAAATAATGGTTACTGTCTTACTGCGTACGAAGAAGAAGATCAAGGCCATTTGGCAATCAAAGGTAGACAGAGGCGGATATGGGAAAGCTTAAAAACGGCAGCATTTTGTGGATACCTTTATGGATGGTCCATATAATGGAGTTGATTTAGAGGCAGTCCCATTGCTGCCTGTTGTCGGGGATGATGTGGTAGATACTTCATTGTACGAGGCCATATTTGTTTTTGAGATGTGGTTGTCATTTACCTTCTCCACTGCTTTTCCTTCAGTAAGAGAAAGCTAAGTATCCATTTACAGCTGGGTTGTCTGGCGCGTTCTAGTAACAGAAGTTGAATCCCGTATTTTGTACCGTCAAAAGAGTTCTCTAAAACTCAACTAATAAGAACAGTATTGACTAAGTTAGTCAAGCTAATTCACTTATAATATTGCTCTCAACAGCACGCACAACGTCACTGCTGCGCGCGCAGGGGGTCCAGAATAATCGTCCCTCCCAAGATAGACGACTTGAGTGGGGTGTTTCCTCCGGTAAGCAGCGCTCATTATCTGTGTCGTTAACGAAATCATCATCCCCAGATCGCATTTTGTCTTTCTCCAGAACCCACTCGACATAATCTCTCTCCATTTATTCTTCTCGTCCACTGGGCCCCGCAGGAAATCATTGTGATTGACCTCGATACGCGCATGTCGACTGTACTTTTCTCCGGCTGGAGCAATTAACATTTTTGCAAATGTTAATAGCTAGTCATAAATTTAGGCATTTATAAATTTATCATTTTACATTTTAAAGTCGGGTGGAAATAGAAGAAGAATGTCTGCACTCTTCTTATCTTTCCTCCCAACTCTGATAAATTTTAAAACATGTCTAAGCTCCTTCTATGTATTGTCTATACAGCTAAGATCTGTTACAACACCTTCCTCAGCCAGAAAGCAATAAGGTGTACACTACGCCATTTGTTTAACTCTCACAGATCTTACTAGGACTTTCTTCACTTACACCAAACTCTCACAGATCTTACTAGGACTTTCTTCACTTACATCTTCTTCTTCTTCTTCTTCTTCTTCTTCTTCGTACGCAATCAGACAGTAACCATTATTTTTTCGAAAAAAGCGGCGGTCATCCTGAGGCTGTCGCCACTGCCATAGAGCTTGTCTTGCAGTTCCACTGGTGATGGCCACATCTGCTCTCTCTGATCCTCGTATGTCGGGCAGTTCTGCAGCAGATGTTCAGCGGTCATTTTACCAGTACCGCACGGGCATTCGTCGGTACACCCTATCTTCAATTTGTTGAATAGGTGGTACCTCAGTCTATTGTGGCCAGTGCGAAGTCTGAAGACAACGACCTGCTCTCTTCGGTTTAACTGGTAATAGGCATCGTTTTTGGTGTAACCAGTATGTTCGGTTTCCCATTTGGTCATGTATCTGGCTTTGATAAGCCGTTTTGACTCTTCGTACGCATACTAGTATCTGTTTCTGGTAGTCTTGCACCTTCTTTTGCCAGTCTGTCTGCCTCCTCGTTGCCTTGGATGTTGCAGTGTGATGGGACCCACTGTACCACTACCCTTTTTGGTGCGGACTGCTGGCACAGTTTGCAGAGTGCTGCTCTTAAGTCATTAAGCTCAGTATTTTTCTGGCTTTTTAGCGCTGTGACTACGGCGAGAGCATCTGTAAGCAGGACTATATGGCTTTCATTTTCACTGTGTGTCACCATTTCTTCCACTGCCGCCCTCAGTGCCTCTGCCTCCGCTCTGAAATTGCTTGTGTACTTACCAGTAGCGAATGACAGTGTTATTTTTCTGCCATTTGGTAGGTTCAGGAATGCTCCTGCAGAGCCCAGCAGCAATCAGAGAAACTCAGAAGACTGACTGACCATCTAATGCACTAGAGACTAAACAATTTTGGAAATGGGAAACTAAAGAGGAGAAACTTTGCAGAAATAGCCAAAGCAAAGATGCACGAAGACCCCATGAACGCACTAACAACACCAAAGCCCATCCCTTCTGTACGAAAACCTACCTTGAGGCAGCATATATTTCCAGAGGTGGTAGAAAATATACCAGGTATTGGAAACAAAAACTGCCAGACTGAAAAAGAAAGAAGAGATACTACCCTGAGCAACATAACGAAAAACTACCCAAGCATGGACTGGACCCATGCATACACCGACGGTTCTGTAACAAACACAACACAGAACGGAGGGGGCGGAGCATTTCTGAACCTACCAAATGGCAGAAAAATAATACTGTCATTCGCTACTGGTAAGTACACAAGCAATTTCAGAGCGGAGGTAGAGGCACTGAGAGCGGCAGTGGAAAAAATGGTGACAGGTAAAAGGAATGAAAGCCATATAGTCCTGCTTACACATGCCTTGGCCGTAGTCACAGCACTAAAAAACGAGAAAAATACTGAACTTAATGTTTTAAGAGCAGTACTCTGTCAACTATTCCAGCAGTCCGCACCAAAAAGGGTAGTGGTACAGTGGGTTCCAATCCACTGCAACATCCAAGGCAACGACGAGGCAGACAGACTGGCAAAAGAAGGTATAAGACTACCACAACCAGATACTAGTATGACATACGAAGAGTCAAAACGGCTTATTAGAGCTAGATACATGACCAAATGGGAAACCGAACATACTGGCTACACAAAAAACGATGCCTATTAACCATTGGACAGAAGAGAGCAGGTCGTGGTCTTCAGACTTCGCACTGGCCACAATAGACTGAGGTACCACCTATTCAACAAATTGAAGATAGGTGGCACTGACGAATGCCCGTGTGGTACAGGGAAAATGACCGTTGAGCATTTGCTGGAAAAGTTCCCGACATACGAGGATCAGAGAGAGCAGATGTGGCCATCACCAGTGGCAACACTAGACAAGCTATATGGCAGTGTCGACAGCCTCAGGATGACCGCTGCTTTTGTCGAAAAAATAAAAGTTGATATCTGACTGCGTACAATGAAGAGGAAGAAAAAGAATCCAGTACCACTCAGATGTTAAGCCAGCTCGCTAACCACTCCGCTACGCGGTTACGTGGATCTCAACTCAAATCTGCATCAACTGCATATCTCCGTCGCATGCTATCCACTAAGCATCTCTAACCAAAGTTCAAAAACATGTGTCTCACGTCTATCGACCGGGATTTAAATTCGATCTGCATCCGCAGATCGCGTGATTTCCAAAACATCGCGAGTTTATGTCCGTCTGCTTGCATTAACCCCCATCCTGTTCGCGTAGTTTTCAGACGACGCGGGTTTGTCGGCGGCAACAAGCCTACTTGTCTACCAACGCTATCGGATCACGTGTGGACATATGGTTGGTGTTACGTCAGATTACCTAAAATTAGCTAAATCTCCCACCTGCGCACTTTGCGACAAAAACGTTTTGGTTACTTAAACTCTGAAGGGACTGAGTTCAGTTGCACTGACTCGGTCCTTTAAATTCCAAAAGAAAGAGAATGAAAAATGGTTGTCTAAGCTCTTCCTATCTTCCTCCCGACTCTGTTCAATGTTAAAACATGTCTAAGCTCTTCCTATCTTCCTCCTAACTCTGTTCAATGTTAAAACATGTCTAAGCTCTTCCTATCTTCCTCCCGACTCTGTTCAATGTTAAAACATGTCTAAGCTCTTAATATCTTCCTCCCGACTCTGTTCAATGTTAAAACATGTCTAAGCTCTTCCTATCTCCCGACTCTGTTCAATGTTAAAACAAGTCTAAGCTCTTCCTATCTTCCTCCCGACTCTGTTCAATGTTAAAACATGTCTAAGCTCTTCCTATCTCCCGACTCTGTTCAATCTTAAAACATGTCTAAGCTCTTCCTATCTTCCTCCCGACTCTGTTCAATGTTAAAACAAGTCTAAGCTCTTCCTATCTTCCTCCCGACTCTGTTCAATGTTAAAACATGTCTAAGCTCTTTCTATCTTCCTCCCGACTCTGTTCAATGTTAAAACATGTCTAAGCTCTTCCTATCTTCCTCCCGACTCTGTTCAATGTTAAAACATGTCTAAGCTCTTCCTATCTTCCTCCCGACTCTGTTCAATGTTAAAACATGTCTAAGCTCTTCCTATCTTCCTCCCGACTCTGTTCAATGTTAAAACATGTCTAAGCTCTTCCTATCTTCCTCCCGACTCTGTTCAAAGTTAAAACATGTCTAAGCTCTTCCTATCTTCCTCCCGACTCTGTTCAAAGTTAAAACATGTCTAAGCTCTTCCTATCTTCCTCCCGACTCTGTTCAAAGTTAAAACATGTCTAAGCTCTTCCTATCTTCCTCCCGACTCTGTTCAAAGTTAAAACATGTCTAAGCTCTTCCTATCTTCCTCCCGACTCTGTTCAAAGTTAAAACATGTCTCCTTCTATGTAATGTCTCTACAGCTAAGATCTGTTACATAGATTTCAATTTCTCCAGCTTTCTCTTGTGTGTCTGACTGTCTCTATATTATCAACATGTCTCTCGTTTATCTAGCGGTCAGTTTCTCCAGCCTTCTCTTGTGTGTCAAACTTTCTCTAGATTATCACCTCTTGTTTATCAATCGTTTGGTATCTCCAACTTTCTGTTGTGTGTGCAACTATTTCCAGATTAGCGTCTCTTGTTTGTCTAGCGTTGAGTTTATGCAATTGTCTCTTGTTTGTTCAGCTTTTACTCGTTCGTACTTTCTTCTGCTATATCTTCTTATGTTATGTTACATCATACAATGCAATGTTATGTTATGTTGTGCAATGTAATGTTATGTTATGTTATGCAATACTTTGTTACATTATACAATGCAGTATTATGTTATGCAATGCAATGTTATGTTATGCAATGTAATGTTATGTTATGCAATACTATGTTATGTTATACAATACTATGTTATTTTATACAATACTATGTTATGTTATGCTATACAATACTATGTTATGTTATACAATACTATGTTATGTTACATAATACGATGTTATGTTATACAATACTACGTTATGTTATACAATGCTATGTTATGAAGAATATATTAGCTCACTGGTGCCTGGTTTAATTAATTGTTTAATTTTTTAATTCTTACGTTCGCATTATTTCTCTATTCCCCCCAGGCGGTATGCGTTGCGCTATGTTTTTACTTTGCGCCTGTCGGACAAGTGCATCCGACTTCAGCATGCATTTCCTGTAGTGGTCTGCCTCCTCTTGCATTTTCTAAGCTCTTGCTTCCCCGGGATAACGCCGATGCTGTGATTGGGAAGCGAACCCAGCACCTTCGGATTGTGAGCCGTGCACTTAACCACTAGCCCACGCCGTCCCAAAATCTGGGTTGAATAAAACAGAACAATTATACATTTTCAATCTTGTCCTAAATGTTGAGAGCTGCAACCTCATTATGTAAAATAATAATTGCTACTAAAAACAATGCTGCAGGTGCTCACATCCAGGCTTCCTTAAAGTGGTGGGAGGAGTGGCATGTAGTTGCAAGCCTATGCTTCCTGTAAAGCGACAAAGCGTACTCAGTCTCATTTAGCAAGTGATGAACTGCAAATGATAGTTATCGTAGCTCACTGAGAGTACACACTCCTGCTTAGGTTTTCTCCACCAAGGTCTGACATGAAAACCCTTTAATTTCTGCGTTGATCGTTCATAGATAAAATAGTCCTTAACCACTGTAATTGTATATAGGATAGCACTAGAGATATATAAAGGGAGTGAGAATGAGAGAGATAGAGAGAGAGAGTGAAATATAAGCGAAAGAGAGAGATAGCAATCAATGAAACTTAACAATCTCGGTACATGCAAGGGTTATATGCTGAAGTTTAATATGTTTCCGAGTCGTTACAGACAAGAAATGTCACAGTCTGCAGTGGCGGAGACAGAGAAGGCAGAGGTAAACCTGGGGTGGGAAGTATTACGAGTGTGGGAAATGAGAAACATAGATATAGACCCCGAGTCAAAGAGGGCGGGAGAAAGAAAGAATGAGAGAGCAAACAGAGGGGACTCATAGGAGTGGAATGCTGGATGTGAGTGAGAGAGAGTGTGTGAGGGAGAGATAAAGAGGGACAGGGGAGTGAATTCATTGGCGTGGCATAATGGTCGTGGGTTTGTTAGAAAGACAGACAGACAGACAGACAGACAGACTGAGAGACAGACTGAGAGACAGACTGAGAGACAGACAGACAGACAGACAGACAGACAGACAGACAGACAGACAGACAGACAGACAGACAGACAGACAGACAGACAGACAGACAGACAGACAGACAGACAGACAGACAGACAGACAGACAGACAGATAGATAGATAGATAGATAGATAGATAGATAGATAGATAGATAGATAGATATAGATAGATAGATAGATAGATAGATAGATAGATAATATAAAGACAGACAAAGAGAGAGAGAGAGAGAGAGAGAGAGAGAGAACAGGTGAGAGAAAGTTCATTTTGGAAGAGAAATCCATCAAGGTGTCCAGTAGTGATTCAAAAATGCAAGAACATTGAAATATTGAAGAGCGGGAGATTTAAGCGCGTGGCAGGAGAGGTAGAGGTGAACAACACATATTTCAGCTCTAAGGAGGACTGGAAATCTACAAGATCTGGTATCAACACAAGTACCAATGATGCAACACAACTCTGACCTTGACCAGCATCGGGGAAACCCCTAAATCAAGTCCCCATTGCGAAATATTTCAGAACAAAGAGCGGTAAATACATTTATTGTCAGCGTACGGGCAACTGAACAACTTTCTGGTCGCCTATAATGTAAAGAATGGATAGCAAAATTATTTGTTTTGGTTTGTAAAACAAAGTTTGAATTGAAAAAATATTGGTCTCATAAGCGTTGGTGCTTGCGAGCACTTTTTTTACTTTCATAACGCAGGCACCAAATGTCATTAAAAGAGCACCGTCGTGCTCATGAGCACCAAGTTGAGAACGCCTGGAGTAGATCAACATACGTACGTGTAAAGAGTGAAGCGGGAATATACAGAAGAAGAGATAAGCGAAGTTAAATATAGATAAAAATAGACAGGAAACAACATACAGAAGATAGGAGAAGAATAGGTCTGGAGATTGTGTTTAGTTTGCGGTGATTAACGCGAAAATACATTTGGAGAATTCATCTTTAATTAGGCCAATTCTCTTGTCAGATGCTACATCTGGTAACCGTGGCATGTCTATTTAAAAAACCTAATCTTGCCAAATAGGAGAGACAATTCTGGCTCTTTTTTGTTACTTTTATATAAATATTTGGCTTGGAATATGTGAAAAAAATGTGCAATATCGTGTCTTCAGCGGCGGTTCGGAGAGTGGGGCGAGGGTGTTGGTGGGGGAGGGGGGGGGGGAGGAGGGGGGGGTGTGGAGAAAGTTGTAGGAGTGCGCGTTTCGATGGAGCTATATCTGACAAGGCATCATGACTGTCTCCACCTTGGAAACAGAAAGCCATTATGTTTCCTAAAGCAGAAACTCTGTCATTGGATTTAGTTTCTTCTTATTCTTCTTCTTTTTCTTCTTCTTGTTCTTTCTCATTCTCCTCTTTCCATTCTTCCTCTATCGTCATGTTCTTCACCTTCTTCTGATCTTCAGAACGAACATTTTACTCTGTTATCACATTATGTTATGTTATGGCCTTTCTCATCTTGACAGACGGTCAGTAAGCTAGTCTGTTGTAGAGATGGAGGGACATCAACTTTCGTGGCTGATTTTGCCGATTCTCGATTTGACAGGGAGGACAACAGTGTAAACAGAAAAAGTTCGATTGGTGTGGTGTAGACTCCTTTCTTTTGCGTCGCTTGTCTTCCATCTTTGTCATCAGAACTAGCTCTGATGCCTCGATGCCCGTTCTCAAGGCCGCTCTCCACGTAGCTCTATCCTCTACAATCTCGTCCCAGATATTTGGATTGATTGTAAAATCGTTCACGGATTTTTCGCAAATGTTCTTATATCTTAATTTAGGCCTTCCTTGTGATGTGGTACCCGATATGTTCACCCAGGAGTAACTGCTTCAGAATACGCCCATTTGACATTCGTTTCACATGACCCAACCATCTCAGTCTCTTATTGCTCAGAGTCGAGAAAAGGGAAGGTATCCTGGCATGTTTCAGTATTTCCGAGCTGGTCACCTTATCCTGCAAACTTTATATTAATTATACTGCGAAGACATCGCACATGAAAACTGTTTAACTGTTTAAATCACACTACTTACAATTATAATATTAGCCGTTCATCCCAAGCGATGAAGACAACATCAGCCAGATATGTTGTGTTGCATCTAACAGGCAAGTCAGTAGGTGTCTGTATAGTCAAACTCTGGCCCGGAAAGCCTTTCCACGTGTGCAGCATCTAAGGTCAGAGGTGGACATGTGAGTGTCAGTTGTTTTGTCTTTGTGCGTTTTATCTGTGCCTCGGAGGCCTGGTGTTCTTCAGCAATGGATGCGCGTGTGGTGGTGGTGGTTCTGCGCCATGCCTGGTGGCCATGTGCCTGGTATCCCCATGAGTTTACATGGATGTTGAAGCGTATCAGAGATATTTTCAGAGAAATAATACTATTCTATTCTACTACTGATGTTGGAACACCTGCAGCGGACGATGGTGGGAAACGCCCAGTAATAAGATCACACACAATGAAAGCACCAACTTTTGCACAATGTAAGCCATGTGAGTAAGTAAGTTAAGGTAACAGTAAAAAAGGCAAATGCAATGTTAGGTATGATAAAAAGAAATATTAAACGTAGGAGCAAGGAAGTGATAGTCAAACTGTATAAAGTATTACTTACACCTAGATTGGAGTACTGTGCATAGGTGTGGAGTCCTTATCATAGAAGGGATATAAACATGCTGGAAAGAATCCAAAAAAGAGCGACAAAGATGATAGTGGGATTCCAGAATTACAGTTATGAGGAAAGACTCAGAAAAACCGGCCTACAGTGTCTAGAAGAGAGAAGAATTCGTGGTGACTTAATACAGGTTTATAAGATGATCAGAGGAATGGATAAATTAGACTATAACAAGTTTTAAAAAAATACAGCCACCCACAATAACACGAGGGGATAGCTACAAGCTGACTAAAGAGAGGTCCAGATTAGATATTAGGAAATGTATTTTTAGTCAGAGAGTGGTGACTGCTTGGAATGCATTGCCAGGGGAGGTAGTGGAGGCAGGGACAGTTAATGCATTTAAGAATAAATTGGATGCACATAGCTTTTAGAGCAAGGTGATGTAAATGTAACTAGTTGTATACAGACTCTGCATGGTCTTCTAAACCAGTATAAAGACGTTAAGTTAGGTTATAAATTGTTGGTTTGGCTGAACGTCAACGGGGAAGAGATGTGTAACTGGACACTCTACCAAGTAAGACACCACACATATGAGAGTCTGAAAGGCCCTCCAAGGACGATACTGACAGATTCGTTATAAGAGCTGACCAGACGAACTGCAGAATAAAAGGATAACTCTAGGCTGGCTGTTAGCAATCAAAAGTTATCTGGTTACCGGATATTTAGTTTCCCAATAAATTTGATTTTTTCTCTATAACTTTTTTTCAAACCCAGAAGAACATTCCACACATCTAGCTTTCGTAAATGTGTGTTTAGGAGGGGGGAGGGAGATTATTACTGGGCGTTTTCCATCACCATCACGTGGAGGTACTCCAACATCAATAGTATCATAAAGGAATAAAACGTTCGTTATGAGGGTCCGTAGAAGAAGATGAAGAATATGATGATGGATGAAGGAGTAGACAGAGGAGGAAGACGAAGAAGAGGAAAAAGAAGTAAAGGCGGCGAGAAGGTGGTCGTCTATAATTGAATGGTTAAACTCGGGATCAAGATGCTGAGCAGCGCATGAGATGCAGTGGTCAGCGACCCATAGCTGACTGCTAGTGTCAGGGCCAGCGAACCAGAGCTGCCAAGACCTTTCTACACCTCCACGCGGTGATCCTGGATAACAGGCTACAACAGGGCAGACTGACTAAGGAGAAGGGATCGAAGAGGGAATGCTAGCCCGGTACTCAAAAAATGATTGCTGAAGTCGGGTGTGTTGGACCGAAAGGTGCAAATATCGCAGCCAAGCTGTAAACTACAACACAACGCATTCCGTTCTCTGGACTACACTCTGCTACTTAAGCCCTTTCAGGGTTTGATAGTGGGAGATTGAGAACGAAAGAAGAAGAAGAAGAAGAATGGTTAGACTTCTTCGTCCTGAAAAGGACGTTGTGTCGCAGCTTATAGCGAGGATAGGATTTTTGCGTCTTTCTGTCCAACACATCATATTTTATCTGGTGTTTTTCAATGTCAGATTTGTTTTCTAACTGCGATCCCTATTCTCTTAAGCGGACTACACTAATGCAGTCCGTTTCCAGGACCGTCGCTTGGAGACGGAATAGAATCAAGGTCAGTTGTAGTTTGATGACGCTTATGCAAGCTGCCAGCTATGAGTGGATGGGTTATTTCAGCTTCTTCACTGTGCTGCATCTTGGGTCCCTAATAGCTTCTTACAGCATGCTCTCAGAGTGGCAGAGAACATGTTCTTGTCTCTTTCGCGCACAAATCTCTGATAGAATTGCCCTCCGTACGGCAGGTGTTCCTTCCCGTATCTGTCATAGACATGTAGGCTGGCAGTTCGCTTAAGTGAAAAGGGCTCATTGCGCTAACCGTCCATGACAACAATGAATGCAAATAGTCCTAAGCTGCATTCACAGTGAGGATGATGCCATTCTGACGACCTAACCAGTTGGTGCATGGACGACTGCTGCGGCGGGATCATGAGGGAAAGAGTAGTTTGCCATTCTTGATTTCCTTAGTCTGTTTAAAGAGCTAACAGGCGGAGATGTCCTCAGCAAGATGGCACATGTCCAAATAGGGTCAAACAGCGACGGTTTAGCATGATGAATGTGATCTCAAGAAATGTCTTTATGACTGGGTGATTGGGTGACTTTATTGTTTGAAACTTGGTTATACTAGCCCATAAGAGAGAAAACTCTGATCGTAAACAACTGCTGCCTTGCAGATAGGCTGGGGACAGCCAAAGGCTAAGGAGGGCATCCCTACAGAAACGCCTGTTGAAATCGGATGCACGGGGCCGCAAGCCTAACAAAACAGTGCAACGTAAATCACAGTATGATGGCAGTACAACCTATTAGAAAAACGTATGGCGCTCATCCTGAGGAGACCCGCCAGGCAGCGATAGCGCCGGGCCTCACGCCTCGAAGGGGCCCACCCTTGACTACTGGTGGTCACCCACCCATGTGTCGTGGAGTCAAGGCACATGGCTATGGGGCAACGTCTATTGGCCAAAACCTCAAGACCCTCAAAATACTACAGTGGAATGCGGAGGGAGTCATTAACAAAAAACTTTCCCTAACACACCACCTGCATGAAGGTAAGATTGACGTGGCATGTATCCAGGAAACGCACCTCAACAATAACCATAAATTCTCAATCAGAGGATACCAAACCTTCCGTCTAGAAAGAGAAGGCCACAAAGGAGGGGTCCTGATACTGACCAGAAACAGCATACCGAGTAGCGCGGTACCTGTCAATCACACCGGACAAGCAGAAATTGTAGGAGTTGACATAATGGCTCAAGAGACGAAGCTCCACATTTTCAATCTGTACGGACCACCAAACAGAGACCTATCGCTCTCGAGTATGGAGGTCAGAGACTCTAACTGCATAGTAGTTGGAGATTTCAACAGCCACTCGGAGAGATGGGGATACTCTGACACAGACAGTAGAGGTGACGAAGTGGAAGATTGGGAGATAGATGCAAATCTCTCCCTAATCAATAGGCCGGAGGATAGCCCTAGCTTCTATTCAAGAACATGGCATACCACCTCGACTCCAGATTTGGCCTTCTCCACACAGGACATACACTATAAAATAGACCGCCAGGTGCTGAACCAACTGGCAGGTAGCGACCACAGGCCGATCAGGCTAACCATTGACATGGAAGTAGGCCCACAGGAAACAAAACCGCTCCCACGTTGGAATTACAAACGAGCCGACTGGGACAGATTTGCAATCCTGACAGATGGGCTGTGTGAAACCATCAACACACGAAACACCAAAATGAAGCCCATGGTGGAGAGCCTGAGCAAGGCAATAATGCAAGCCGCCACTGAAACCATCCCAAGAGGAGCTAGGAAAAACTATAAGCCCTACTGGAATGATGAGTTACAGAAAGTGGAAGATGCAGTAACAAATGCTAGGAACATGGCAGAACGAGAAAAATCCATGGAGGCAAACATCGCCCTCAAAGCCGCCGCGGCGAAGTACAAACACACTCTCAAGCAAACAGCAAGAGAAAGTTGGAAAAATAAAACGGAAAGTCTGAACCTGGACAAAGAAGGGAACAAGCTATGGAAGCTAGTCAGAGCCATGAATGACGAAACCCCGTCAAATAAACAAATTACTATCAAGCAGGGCGAGAACTTGATCACAGGTAAGAAAGCCGCAAACGCCTTTGTCGATCACTATGCCAGAGCAAACCACATCGAGGTCCCTGCAGATAAGCATACAGACATTAGCCAAGAGCTAAAGGGACACGAAAACATAAATACGGCTCCTGAAGAGCACATGATGGCCAAACTAACAATGCGCGAAATGGAAGAGGCTATGAGAACACTAAAGAAAAGGAAATCTCCCGGAAAAGACGGGATAACAAACGAAATGCTGATGGGGCTGGGCCAAACAGCGAAGAAGAAACTACTATCAGTCCTGAACCAAAGCTGGAAAAGGGGTATTGTACCCCAGGCATGGAAAGATGCAATACTGGTACCAGTACCAAAAACAGGGAAGGACAAAACAGATCCAAATGGATACAGGCCCATAAGCCTACTGAGCTGTGTCGGCAAGCTGATGGAACGGATGATAAACACCAGACTGATGTGGCATCTGGAAGAAAAACGAATACTAATTCCACAGCAAGCCGGCTTTAAACAGCACAGATCCACTGAGGACCAGGTCATCCTCATAGCCCAGGAGATAGAAGATGCCTACCAGGCACAGAAACACACAGTAGCTGTTTGGGTGGATCTGGAAAAGGCATTTGACAAAGTCTGGAAGGATGGACTTAGAGTCAAGCTAAGAAGAAGTGATGTCTGTGGGAAGATGTACAAGTGGATTAACCACTACCTCAAACAAAGAACGGCCAGAGTCCAAGTACAAGGGCAGATGAGCAAAAAGGTGACACTCGAGCAGGGAGTACCCCAAGGGGGAGTATTGTCACCCACACTCTTCCTGGTATATATAAACGATATTACAGAGAATATACCAAGAAGAGTCCATAGCTCAATGTTTGCAGACGATCTGGCTATGTGGACCTCTGAAAAGAATCTCACCATAGCAAGAAATCGGATGCAGACGGCCCTAACATCGCTGGAAGAGTGGGCGAACTCATGGCTGGTCAAAATAAACGAGGAGAAAACCACGTGCACAATATTCTCGCTCTCATTAAAACCCCAAAGTACCAAATTAAGTCTGAATGGCAAAATCCTGCAGCCAAACGACAACCCAACCTATCTGGGAGTCACATTTGATCGGCGCATGACATGGAAAAGTCAGATTGAGAGAAACCGAATGAAAGCCAGAGAAAGAATGGCGATCATGAGGAAACTTGCTGGCACAAGCTGGGGAGCAGACGAAGGCATACTAAAGAAACTGTACACTGGAAGAGTGAGACAAGTTCTCGAGTATGGCATTGCGGCATGGACAACCGCAGCGAAGGCGAACTTCGATAAAGTTAACAAACTTCAAAACCAAGCCATGAGAATTATAACAGGTGGCATGAAGTCAACGCCAATTGTAGAACTTGAAAAGATTACAAAATTGCAATCCATGACCGATAGAAGAGACTGCAGAGCCCAGCTGCAGTCAGAGAAACTCAGAAGACTGACGGACCATCCAATGTACCAGAGACTAAACAATTTGGGAAATGGGAAACTAAAGCGGAGAAACTTTGCAGAAATAGCCAAAGCAAAGATGCACGAAGATCCCATAAACGCACTAACAACACCAAAACCCATCACTACTGTACGAAAACCTACTTGGAGGCAGGATATATTTCCAGAGGTGGTAGAAAATATACCAGGTATTGCAAACAAAAACTGCCAGAGTGAAAAAGAAAGGAGAGACACTACCCTAAGCTTCATAACGAAAAGCTACCCAAGCATGGACTGGACCCATGCATACACCGACGGTTCTGTAACAAACACTACACAGAACGGAGGGGCAGGAGCATTCCTGAACCTACCAAATGGCAGAAAAATAACACTGTCATTCGCTACTGGTAAGTACACAAGCAATTTCAGAGCAGAGGCAGAGGCACTGAGGGCGGCAGTGGAAGAAATGGTAACACACAGTGAAAATGAGAGCCATATAGTCCTGCTGACAGATGCTCTCGAAGTAGTCACAGCGCTAAAAAGCCAGAAAAACACTGAGCTTAATGACTTAAGAGCAGCACTCTGCAAACTGTGCCAGCAGTCCGCACCAAAAAGGGTAGTGGTACAGTGGGTTCCGTCACACTGCAACATCCAAGGCAACGAGGAGGCAGACAGACTGGCAAAAGAAGGTGCAAGGCTACCACAAACAGATACCAATATGACGTACGAAGAGTCAAAACGGCTTATCAAAGCCAGATACATGACCAAATGGGAAACCGAACATACTGGTTACACCAAAAACGATGCCTATTACCAGTTGAACCGAAGAGAGCAGGTCGTTGTCTTCAGACTTCGCACTGGCCACAACAGACTGAGGTACCACCTATTCAACAAATTGAAGATAGGGTGTACCGACGAATGCCCGTGCGGTACTGGTAAAATGACCACTGAACATCTGCTGCAGAACTGCCCGACATACGAGGATCAGAGAGAGCAGATGTGGCCATTGCCAGTGGAACTGCAAGACAAGCTCTATGGTAGTGGCGAGAGTCTCAGGATGACCGCCGCTTTTTTCGAGAAAATAATGGTTACTGTCTGACTGTGTACGCAGAAGAAGAAGAAGAAGAAGAAGGTTATACTAGCGGATCGCAAAAATACACCTCAGTGCCATATTGGAGATGCTCTCCTTGGGGCAGTTGCCGAATGATCGTCTCTATATATATATATATATATATCACACGCACGCACGCACCACACACACACACACACACACACACACACACACACACACACACACACACACACACACACACACACACATACTGCCCGCCCGCCCACACGCACGCACACACACACATGAAGTATCCTGGACATGTTCTCCGCGTGGCAACTGTTCCACGCTCGTCTCTGCGACACATACTCTCCAGGAAACAACTCGTTAACAATTGTTACCCCCTAGCAAAAATCCTATCCAAGGTTTGACTGTTACATCCCATCTGACCGTGTTTAGAGTATCAGGTGTTATACGAGTCATCTATATACCTGCACACATCTTGCATCTTTCCCATTTAACGCCTTACTTCTTTTTCTTTCTCCATTATTATCAGACATCTAGTTTATTGGCGTCAGTCAAGTTTTGTTGGGCTGCACTGTGTTCTGCGCTTGCTGTGACTGTGCATCCACATTCAGCACGTATTTGTTTGACACTGTTCTCTTAGTTATTCACAACCCACTTATAAGGCAGCACTACTTTTCTGTAAGAGTTGTCTCTCATAGGACAGCTACCTAAATGGACTATCGAGACTTCCCTGCGCCCTACAAGGCATGGGACCGCCCCTGAACCCTTGCGTGACACGGGCTAAAGAATTCGGTAGTAAAGAATTCATGTTGTAGTTGTTCCTGTAGTATTTTGTTTGACATTATGATGTTGTTAGCCCCATGTCTTTTACACTATGGTTGGACGGTTACAGCGTTCTCTGCATTGCTGCCTGGTATCTACACGTGAAACCTCACAATATCTTCTTTTTCCTCGTTCTTCTTCCTCGTTCGTCTTCAGCGCTCGACTTCAATGACGCTAACGAAGGCGGCAGTCGATTCAAGTATCCGTACACTTCCGTACAGTTTCTCGTAGAAGGACATTGGCTGTTGCCAAATGCTAATTAATTTGTCGGTACACAGATGGCAGGACTGCACAATAAGTTCTGCTGTCATGGAGGCTGTGTGGCAGGAACAAAGGTCCGTAGTGTCAATCTTGAACTTGTTGTACAGATGACATCTCAGTCGGTTGTGACCTGTGCGTAGCCGAAGGATGATCACCTGGTCTCGCCTGAAGAGTTGGTGGTAAGCATCGTTTTCTAAGTAGCCAGGGTGGAATTTTTTCCAATTTGCCCTATAGATTGTCTTGAATACATCCCGAAACGTTAGTTAGTGCACGACAAGCCCCAATGCTCCAGGTCGCGGTAAATCCGTTTCATCCTGCACAATGTCTGACCTCTATATTTATTACCTGGCTCCTAGATCCGAAACAATATTTGCCAGTTTGTGATGTAAATTAGCTTAGGCTCACGTGTGTACTTCTTCTTGTCTCTTCTGTGGTCCATATGAAGTCTAGAGCCACCAGCGCAGTTGGTTGTTACTCCGTTCGTTCTTGGCATGGTGGTTTATATAGCATATGAAGTATAGGGCCACCAGCCCAGTTAGTTGTTACTCCGTTCGTTCTTGGCATGGTGGTTTATATAGGATATGAAGTATAGAGCCACCAGCCCAGTTAGTTGTTACTCCGTTCGTTCTTGGCATGGTGGTTTATATATCACTTGGTTTACATTGATGAGAACTTTTGCTAAGTTGCTCGCGAATGGGTCAGGTACAACATTCTGATTATGACCCGTATCTCATGTGCATGCAGTGCATCTGACAACAGTCTAGGATACAGTAGCTTGGTCAAGAGAGTGCAGATTGACACTAAGATCATTGCAGTGATGACCCTATTAGCAAAACCTTGTATTGCACTACATCGAGAAACACCCAAGTCCAACCTCTTCTGTTCGCTCGTGGGCATAAGAATAAGCGCCAAAAGAGGCTACCAGGAACAATTTGTCAGGTACCACTGACTTTGAAAACAACAATAACTGCATTATAAAATGCTAGACCCAAACGCAACCTATTTAGTCTTTTTTGACAACATACTTTGAAGGTTACTAAAAGTCTGCTTAAATTTGTACCAAGTACCTGAACGGCTATTGTTCTTAGGACAGATGATAGTGGAAGGAAATTATCACCTACGCCACACTGCAAGACACTTGATGATGATGTTAGGGTACAGTGCTGCCAAAGACGGATGTGTCAGACCGAAACGTGCAAATATCGCAGTCTAGCTGTAAACTAGTGACACAACGCATTCAGTTCTAAGGAGTACATCCTGCTACTTACAAAGCTCTGTCCAGGGCTTGGTAGCGGGAGCTTGAGAACGAACGAAGAAGGCAAAGAAAAGAAGAAGAAGAAGGCTGGAGTAGCCATATACTTGAACACTTGAATCCTGGTATTCAATCAGCAAGATTGTCTGACGCCAGGTAGCCAAAAGCTTCTTGAATCTGTGTCCGTTGTTTGCTCTGGAGTACCATGACGGTTCAAAGGCGTGGTACAGATCAGTACTTTATCTCAATGGCGGGCGGCCACGCTGACAGTTATATTTGTATGTTCACCTGGGATTAAGATGCTGAGCAGCGCATGAGCTGCAGCGGTCACCTACCCATAGCTGACTGCTAGGGACAGGCCCAGCACATCAAAGCTGCCAAGACGCTTCTAAAGCATCACGCGGTGATCCTGGATGACAGACTGCAAAAGAGCAGACTGGCTAAGTATAAGGGATCAAAAAGGGAAGGTTAACTCAGTACCCAAAAATGCCTGCTCACGTTAGATGTGTTGGGCCGAAAGGTGCGAATATCACAGTGAAGCTGTAAACAACGACACAACGCATTTCGTTCTCCGGAAAACGAAACAAAAACTGCCAGACTGAAAAAGAAAGGAGAGATACTACCCTAAGCTTCATATCGAAAAGCTACCCACACATGGACTGGACCCATGCATACACCGACGGTTCTGTAACAAACACTACACAGAACGGAGGGGCAGGGGCATTCCTGAACCTAGCAAATGGAAGACAAATAACACTGTCATTCGCTACTGGTAAGTACACGAGCAATTTCAGAGCGGAGGCAGAGGCACTGAGGGCGGCAGTGGAAGAAATGGTGACACACAATGAAAATGAAAGCCATATAGTCCTGCTGACAGATGCTCTCGCCGTAGTCACAGCGCTAAAAAGCCAGAAAAACACCGAGCTTAATGATATAGAGCAGCACTCTGCAAACTGTGCCAGCAGTCCGCACCAAAAAAGGTAGTGGTACAGTGGGTCCCATCACACTGCAACATCCAAGGCAACGAGGAGGCAGACAGACTGGCAAAAGAAGGTGCAAGACTACCACAAACAGATACTAGTATGACGTACGAAGAGTCAAAACGGCTTATCAAAGCCAGATACATGACCAAATGGGAAACCGAACATACTGGTTACACCAAAAACGATGCCTATTACCAGTTGAACAGAAGAGAGCAGGTCTTTGTCTTCAGACTTCGCACTGGCCACAATAGACTGAGGTACCACCTATTCAACAAATTGAAGATAGGTGGTACCGACGAATGCCCGTGCGGTACTGGTAAAATGACCGCTGAACATCTGCTGCAGAACTGCCCGACATACGAGGATCAGAGAGAGCAGATGTGGCCATCACCAGTGGAACTGCAAGACAAGCTCTATGGCAGTGTCGACAGCCTCAGGATGACCGCCGCTTTTTTCGAAAAAATAATGGTTACTGTCTGACTGCGTACGAAGAAGAAGAAGAAGAACTTCTCCGGAAAAGATCCTTCTACTTGCAAAGCCCGTTTTAGGACCTAGTAGCGAGATATTGAGAACTGACGAAGATGAAGAAACGAAACGGGAGAAGTATGGCCACCAACAAGACACCATCCTCGTAGATATCATTGGCCTAGTCACACGGTGCGCATGCCAGACAACAGATTTACAGAACGAAGTATGGCCACCAACAAGACACCATCCTCGTAGATATCATTGGCCTAGTCACACGGTGCGCATGCCAGACAACAGATTTACAGAACGAAGTTTGGATGCCAATGCCATTACACACGTCAACGTGGTCGCTCACCAATGCGATGGCCAGATGGTTTACTATGAGACCTAGGTTCGAAATGATACGACTCGGCAAAGGATCTTATCGCATACAGGACATTGTTGGTTATCCCGCATTCGGCACACCCATCGGACTGAAGTCGAGGATATTGTATTGTACTGTATTGTATTGCATCGGATCGTATCGTATTGTATTGTATTCTATCGCATTGTATTGTATCGTATTGTATCGTATTGTATTGCATCGTAATGTATTGTATTGTATTGTATGACATTGCTAGACTAAAATGAACGTATTTATTCTACAAACAATACTTTTGATAAAGTATTAAATTCTAACGTTGTAGCACATTTTGAATCTGGCAAAAGGATACGCCACTGATGTCTACACAAATAACCCCCCTATTTAATTATGTGAACCGCGGGTTAATAAACATTCTCCTAGTATTAAGGATTGAGTCTAGAAAGATTGAAAGTCCTGGCAAGGGGGACACAATCTAATTAACGTCTGCTTCTCGTGATCTATTTGAATACGAATGGGAGTTGTCACGTGGTGTGTCAATTTGAAGTCCACGTTAACATTAAATACTTCCTTTTCGCCTTCCCCTGTTGTCCCAAATCATCTACTCTCCCCTTTCGAGTGAACGTCTTCTGGGGATAGCACTGTATATGAAAACGAAAGTCAGACCCTTCTAATTGTGAGAGAAAGGTGTTGGACGACCTTAGAGCATACGCCAAGAGCAAACACAGAATAAACCATTTTCTGACACGATATACTCACATACGAACGCCTTTTTCTCATCAATCAACGGAAGGCTGGTTCTGAAATTCTCGTACTTGGCCTTTGAGTTTTGTTTCATAAATGAACTCGAAGTGGCATTAATGTGTGTTTATTTCTGATCATGAAAGACGACAGGGGCACAATTACAGACTGAATTTCAGAATCTAGAGCGGTGGGTATGTCGTAGTTCCAGGATGCTCGCGCCGAGTTGAGTTTAACTCTTGGCGACATCTCTTTAGTAGCAAGTTACAGTGGCTCTTCCTACATTTGAAGGCGTATTTGAACAGGTGGACTAGGGGTCGGTACTTAATTTAGGGGTCGGTTTTAATTCACCCCAAACAGAGTATCCTGGGTTCCCATCGTAAGAAACGGGACATTTCATTTTGGATGAAAGGGAGGATATGTCGAAATAATTTTATTTTAAATAAATAAGTAAAGGCTTAGATAAAGATAGAAGAGTAGAAACGATGGTTATTTTCAATGTTTGCGAAATTTTAAGATTAGGGTTAGGATTAGGGTTAGGATTAGGGTTATGATTAGGGTTAGGATTAGGGTTAGGATTAGGCTTAGGATTAGGGTTAGGATTAGGGTTAGGATTAGGGTTCGGATTAGGCTTAGGATTAGGGTTAGGATTAGGGTTATGATTAGGCTTAGGGTTAGGGTTAGGATTAGGGTTAGGATTAGGGTTAGGATTAGGGTTAGGATTAGGGTTAGGATTAGGGTTAGGCTTAGGATTAGGGTTAGGATTAGGGTTAGGATTAGGGTTAGGATTAGGGTTAGGATTAGGGTTAGGTTTAGGATTAGGGTTAGGGTTAGGGTTAGGCTTAGGATTAGGGTTAGGGTTAGGCTTAGGGTTAGGGTTAGGGTTAGGATTAGGGTTAGGATTAGGGTTAGGATTAGGGTTATGATTAGGGTTATGATTAGGGTTAGGATTAGGCTTAGGATTAGGCTTATGATTAGGGTTAGGATTAGGCTTAGGTTTAGGGCTATGGTTAGGTTTATCGTTAGGATTCTGATTAGGTTTAGGTTTATTGTTAGGTTTAGGGTTAGGTTTTGGTTTGGTGTTACGTTTAGGTTCAGAGCTAGGGCTAGGTTTAGGTTCAGGGCTATGGCTAGGATTAGGGTTAGGATTAGGGTTGGATAACATGTTTGTTATCACGTCGTATGACAGCATGGATAATGCCATGTTTGTGTAGAAACTGGATGATACTCTGCTTTTCATGACCATAGAAAGTCATTGCTAAAATGGCAGGAGTATGGGGACCAAAAAGCAGAAATTGTCGTCTATTTTCGCAGAATATTTGAAACCCATTACAGTTAAAAGAGTGGACTATTCTGTGACGTCATTACCTCAAGTTTGGTGCTAAAAATACCGCCGGGGATAGAGTGTTAGAGCCTTCATTGTACTAAGCAACAGCTTTGTGAGTTGGGTTGGTCAGTTCCCTTCCTCGCTGTCTTTTTTCCCTAGTCATCAGCCAGGTAACCATTTACAGCTGGGCCCACTGGAGCTGCCGGTAACGGGAGTAGAGCCCCGCAGCTTTTGCCATCAAAAACAAGTGCTCTACCACAGCGCTAATCAACCGCAAAGACAACCTGCTGGTTACATAAAGATGATGACACATGCGCGCACACACACACACATATTCACACACATACGCACGCACACACACACACACACACACACACACATACATATTATTATTTTTTGCGTTCGCCTTATTTCTTCATTCTGAAAGGCGGTGTGCGTTGAAATATGTTTTTATTTTGCGCCTGTCGGCCCAGCGCATCCGACTTCAGCATTCATTTTATGTACTGCTCTGCTTCCTCCGCAATTTCTAAGGGTTTGCTTCCCTGGGGTAACGGCCTGTGCTGTGATGGGGAGGAAACCCAGTACCTTTGTGTGTTTTTTGTTTTGTTTTTTTGTTAGCATTTGCCTTATTTCTCTAATGCCCAGTGCGTTGCACTGTGGTTTTTATTTTTGCGCCTGTCGGCCTAGCGCATCCGACTTCAGCATACATTTTATGTAAGGGTCTGCTTCCTTCTACATTTTCTAAGGGTTTGCTTCCCCTGGGTGCTGTTGTGTTGGGGATCGAACCCAGCACCTTCGGATTGTGAGCCGTGTCACACCGTCCTTATATATATATATATATATATATATATATATATATATATATATATATATATATATATATATATATATATATACCAGAAGAAACGTCATCATGCGCATTGTACGTATGTTCTATTGTTGCCGTTTGGTCCGGTTTCATTTGAACACGCTTCGTAAAAACATTTTCTCAAATTACACCAGTCTGGAAAGTGTATACCTGATAACACGATTACATTATTTATTTATTTCATTTCAGTAATAGCAGGTTGATCCAACTCTGATTCCTTGTATTCGGTTAAAGAGTACTAGTTGGTAAAATACGGATAGCTTAATTAATGTACTTTTTCGTGCCCGTGGGCGCTACAAGAGGGGTTGGGGTGGGGTGGGGGTATCCCTGCGTGTTGCAAGAACGAACAAGATCTCTTGGCGTTGCAGGAGATAGGGTGTGGTAGCCCGGGTCGCTTCGGGAGGATAGCACATCCCTGGGAACAGCAGCAGCGAACGACAAAAAGTAAGTATATTTATATAACAGGAAGATTAGAGCAATCGAACATTATGTGGTATTGAAAGAGAATATTGAAGAACGTTGTTTATACTTTAAAGAATTGATCATTAAACAAGAATGAATGTGCAACGAATCAATCTACACTAATGGATACACATATACTTATACACACAAAAACACACACAACCAAAATCCCACCCACCCAAACACTCACCCACCCACACACACAGACACACACATACATAGGCAGATAGACGGACCGACAGACGGACGAACATACATTTATTTCTAGTTTAATGTTAATTTCAAGCAATTTGACAATTCGTATTGCATATTATTTGTAGTTTATTTAATTCATGCACTAGCCACACAGCCCAGTCTTCTAGGTTACTTTCTCAAATGTTAACGGATATTTCTTTGACCGTAAACGGCTCTGTTATTGACTCCGCCTCAAAATGGTGTGCCAGAGCTAGTATGGGTGGTAATGACATGTGGCTTGAGGCAGATCACATAAGCCTAGCGTGCAGTTGGTCAAGAAAATATGGGCCTAACATTATATTTCAAAAATACAACACGGTATGTAAACGGGGTCTTTACAGAAAAAGGTGTATTAATAAAAGCTATATGTGACTGTTTGATAATGCGTACCTTATCTCTTGTTCCACTTCTTGTTGTTGTTGAACCTTTAATCTTCTCATGCTAAGAATTACCTCTTTACGTTCTATTGGTTGTGGACTACAATGGCCTTTCTTAGATTTTGATTTCAGCTTGAGATGGTCGACTGACCCAGTCTCAGCCAGTCTTACTGGCTGTAGTGCAATGTCACTTTCAGTACGCACTCATCTATAGGGATTACAGTGTGGATTCCCACTTCGTTTGCCAAACTACTGTGACATAGCCTGTTACCAGGTAAAAAAACGATGACGTGATGGGTGAGACCTGATCAGTATGTTTCACCTGACTATGATTACTCTTCTTTCCGACCTTGATCAGTATGTTTCACCTGATCCTGATTGCTCCTCGCTCTATGCGTTTCCCCATACAACCATTCTCAATTATCGTGATTACTTCAAACAGTTACTTATTTTGAAAATACATACAAAGAAAATATGTATTTTATCTGAGGCGTATTTCTTGACTGGCTCCTGGCGCGAAAAATCGCAGTACCGTATATATATATATATATATATATATATATATATATATATATATATATATATGTATATATATATATATATATATATATATGTATATATATATCGTTTTATAAGAACCATGAAAGTACCAATTGAAGAAATAAAAAAAAGAGATATAATCGAAATTTTGTAGATTTGACCACATTGACATATCCAGCTGACGATCTCACATTGCTGCAGAAGGATTGCTTTGAAAGAAGGTTCGTAATATGTTTATATATATATATATATATATGTGTGTGTGTATGTGTGTGTATGTATATATACATATATATATATATATATATATATATATATATATATATATCATTCATTGGCTCTTTTCGTCTTGTCAGGCGATAGTAATTGCGCTTTTAGGAGAATTATAGAGACCATGTGCCCATGCAGTATGATCCCTCTCTCGGTCTGTCTTGTTTGCTTCAAGGGTATGGTGGCACTAAATACATTTGGAACAAGGCAAGCTGCAGAAGCTGCCGGATCAGCTGAGCAATGCTCTATCTGTTTGCCTGTCAGGGCTTCACTCCTAGCCGAAAGGCCAATCAAGGCTAATGGTCTGGTCTGACTTCCACAACACTCAGCTGAAGCTGCCTATCCTCGGTCTAGAATAAGGCACTGTATCCTTTTGCGTGTGACCCTTCGCACATCGTCGGTTGTCAGGTTTGGTAGACCAACTTTCAGAATTATAAAAAAACAGGTTGCACAGACATATATAACAAAACCCATCAAGATACCCCAGTATTTTATCTTCACGGATTCAACTGATTGCCAGTCTTTACCATAGGTTTGGTGAGCATTGACCCAGGATTCGTCCAAGTACACAATATCTTAGCCTTGTCTACGCTGTTCACGTATCTGTCTCAGGTATTTGCTTCGGGCAGCAATCAAATGTAGATTTTTACATATACTATTCCTGCCTCCTGAAGTTTTCCATAAATGTAAAGCCGGCGGCTCTTACAACTTTCCAAAGAGTACTTCTGGAAACTTCAAAACTACAGTTGAATTGCAATGTTAATTGTAGTTTCCGAAGAGTAACAAGTTGCTTTTTTGTCAACAGTTTCAATATCTACCATATGATGACATCCTTCATTGCTTGACATGAGTGCCCTCTGAGTCTTCTCCAATCCAACGGTAAAAGGATGATATATCCCGATCAAGCGTCATTTGCTTTCGTTTCTCTGGGTCATGAATATCGCAATATAAATGATACATCTTAGATTCTCTGCAGAAGAACTGCAATAGTAAAATAGTAACCTTCAGCGTTGTTATAAATGTACACTTCAAACTCATTTTGAAATTGGCTTGGATTGATTTCGTTCGTTCTCAGTCTTCCACTACCAAACCCTGAAAAGGGCTTAAGTTCATTATGTAGTCCAGATAACGGAATGGTTTGTCGTAGTTTACAGCTTGACTGCGTTATTTGCAATTTTCAGCCCCCGCATGGAGGTGTAGAAGGGTCTTGACAGCTCTGGTTCGCTGGCCTGACGCTAGCAGTCAGCTATGGTTCGCTGGCCTGACGATAGCAGTCAGCTTTGGTTCGCTGGCCTGACGCTAGCAGTCAGCTATGGTTCGCTGGCCTGACGCTAGCAGTCAGCTATGGTTCGCTGGCCTGACGCTAGCAGTCAGCTATGGTTCGCTGGCCTGACGCTAGCAGTCAGCTATGGTTCGCTGGCCTGACGCTAGCAGTCAGCTATGGTTCGCTGGCCTGACGCCAGCAGTCAGCTATGGTTCGCTGGCCTGACGCTAGCAGTCAGCTATGGTTCGCTGGCCTGACGCTAGCAGTCAGCTATGGTTCGCTGGCCTGACGCTAGCAGTCAGCTATGGTTCGCTGGCCTGACGCTAGCAGTCAGGTATGGTTCGCTGGCCTGACGCTAGCAGTCAGCTATGGTTCGCTGGCCTGACGCTAGCAGTCAGCTATGGTTCGCTGGCCTGACGCTAGCAGTCAGCTATGGTTCGCTGGCCTGACGCTAGCAGTCAGCTATGGTTTGCTGGCCTGACGCTAGCAGTCAGCTATGGTTCGCTGGCCTGACGCTAGCAGTCAGCTATGATTCGCTGGCCTGACGCTAGCAGTCAGCTATGGTTCGCTGGCCTGACGCTAGCAGTCAGCTATGATTCGCTGGCCTGACGCTGGCAGTCAGCTATGGTTCGCTGGCCTGACGCTTGCAGTCAGCTATGGCTCGCTGGCCTGACGCTAGCAGTCAGCTATGGTTTGCTGGCCTGACGCTAGCAGTCAGCTATTATTCGCTGGCCTGACGCTAGCAGTCAGCTATGGTTCGCTGTCCTGACGCTAGCAGTCAGCTATGGGCTGCTGACCGCTGCAGGTGTTGAAATTGATATTAATGTAACTTTGGAAAAAATAAGTAACTATATTCACAATAACCACACCACACACTATAAATGCGAATACGCCTATAACTATTAGATAGTTTCGCATAAATGACGTTTCCTGTTTTCCGCATTCGACAAAGTGTCTAATTGGTGCACGGGAAGATCAGAAATGTGTATTCACTGAGCGTATTTGAAGGTCAAACCATTTATTTTTAAAACAGCACGTCTGTGTACCTTAAACATTTTAAAAATATGTTCAATTCACTGAGGTCGCTTTTAATATAGACTAATGAATACATTTTTCAAAATGCATAAAATTTCTTAGCAAAAAGAATATTTACATAATGTCATGGCTGCATGCGAAAAATAATTTAGATGTGACATGCAGTTTAGTAGAAAATTGCTTTGGACCTTGTTCGTGAATTAAAAGACAGACTATAGCATCAGGCCAGCGAACCAGAGCTGACAAGACTCTTTTACACATATAAATCGTGATCCTAGATAACAGGCTACAACTGAGCAGACTGGCTAAGGAAAAGAGATCGAAGAGAGAAGGTTAATCCGGTACCTTAAAATGCTATACTGAAGTTGGATGTCACGGACCAAAAGGTGCAAATATCGCAACCAAGCTGTAAACTGCGACACAACGCATTTCTTATACTTGTAAAGCCCTTTTCAGGTATTGGTAGCGGGATTTTGAGAATATATGTGTGTGTGTGTGAGATTGTGCGTGTGTGTGTGTGCATGTGCATGTGTTCGTGTGTGTATGTACATATGGGTGGTTGAAGAGAGAGGTTAAATTGGATTTAAGCCTGGATGTATGGTTAAATGGATTGCTGCTTGAACGGACGTTTGAGTAGATCAGGGCTCGGCAGCCTTCTTGTACTTGACGCCCATTTTTATAACTTTTGTGAGGCTACAATTTTGTTACCGCCCACTAACATCTAAATTGAAGAGCATTTCGCGATCATCCCCTGAGTCTGTATATTTTGGATGTTTTTAATCTATCACCATCGTCCTCATCATCATCGGCAACATGTGGCAAGTCCTTTGTAGAACGTCGCTCCCATCACAGCCTGCCTGAAAGAAATCGATCACTTGCCAAATCTTCAGCCTGCTCCAGAGTCATGCTAAAGCATTCCTTAACATCTTGGTGTCATGACCATCTTGGTCTGCCTCTGCTTCTCTTACACGGCACCAAACCTTCCTTTACCGTTCTCTCAAGACCATTGTATCTTGTTATGTGCCCAAATTAATTCAACGTTTTGTTAATGATAGAATTTATAAACCAGTTCTCTGTGCCCAAATCTTGTCCAATATCTGCATTCTTATTTTTGTCGGTCCATGAGAACCTTTCTATAATATTTCTTCTTCTTCTTCTTCTTCTGCGTACGCAGTCAGACAGTAACCATTATTTTTTCGAAAAAAGCGGCGGTCATCCTGAGGCTGTCGCCACTGCCATAGAGCTTGTCTTGCAGTTCCACGGGTGATGGCCACATCTGCTCTCTCTGATCCTCGTATGTCGGGCAGTTCTGCAGCAGATGTTCAGCGGTCATTTTACCAGTACCGCACGGGCATTCGTCGGTACCACCTATCTTCAATTTGTTGAATAGGTGGTACCTCAGTCTGTTGTGGCCAGTGCGAAGTCTGAAGACAACGACCTGCTCTCTTCGGTTCAACTGGTAATAGGCATCGTTTTTTGTGTAGCCAGTATGTTCGGTTTCCCATTTGGTCATGTATCTGGCTTTGATAAGCCGTTTTGACTCTTCGTACGTCATACTAGTATCTGTTTGTGGTAGTCTTGCACCTTCTTTTGCCAGTCTGTCTGCCTCCTCGTTGCCTTGGATGTTGCAGTGTGATGGGACCCACTGTACCACTACCCTTTTTGGTGCGGACTGTTGGCACAGTTTGCAGAGTGCTGCTCTTAAGTCATTAAGCTCAGTATTTTTCTGGCTTTTTAGCGCTGTGACTACGGCGAGAGCATCTGTAAGCTATAATATTTCGACTCGAAGGACTAGATACTGTTCCTTGAGATTCGGGTAACTGTCCATGTTTCACAGTCGAATGATGATGTGACAAGAAAAATAAAGGTTGCTTGCTGCCATTGTTTTCTCAGGTTTTGTAGCCTCCACATTATCAAAGTAATAATATTTTTAAAATACAGAATGTAATTATTCCTCTAGCTCTCACATGAGAGTTGGAATCGCACACTAGTGGTCATTAGACTCCAGGCTGAACAGCACTGGTATAGATGGACGAATGAAAGCCTAGAGGTTTTCATCGTATTTCTACAGTTATTACAACTTAGTATGAACATTCCCATGTTGTGAGGTCATATAATTAGGACTACCGATTTATGCCGTGTCGGGGTCAACATTTGAAGGTGACAAGATGATAACTACATGGTGGTAGTGACTTCTGTTTGTTGTGTCAAGATGTCCTTCCATCATATCGATATTCCGATCAATCATGGCGTGATTAACATCTATCTCTCTGTGATTCCCATATATTCTTGTGAAATGATTAGAGTTAACAGCACCCATTTTTGTGACACTCCCATCTTTTCGTGCGTGGTTCTCTTCTACTCTGGCATGCCCACATCCACTGATATATGACTCTTTTTCATTCTTATTTACTCGCCATAGGTTCTTGTCTGATTCATTTCAAATATTTATGATATTCTATTCATTTCTGGTGTATTGACTTTCATTCGTGAGCAATACCATTCAATTGTTGGTTTCTTAAATTTCATTAGTATGTGGTTCTTTATTGTTTGTGTGTTATTTCCTTCCATTTAAATATTATTAATTTTCTTTCTGGTGTGACAATAAGCGTTATTTCTATTCATTCTGGTGTGACAATACGTGTTATTTCTATTCATTCTGGTGTGATTATGAGCGTTATTTCCATTCATTCTGGTGTAACTGGTGTAATGCATTTAGACAAATTAAATCTAATTAGAAATAGCATGGGTTTACTAGAGGGAGATCATGCTTAACAAATCTATTAGAATTCATGGAGGAGGTTACTAAAATCATAGATAAAGGGGAGCCAGTGGATGTTATTTATCTAGACTTTGCAAAGGCCTTTGATAGAGTACCTCATCAAAAATTATTTCGAAAGTTAAAATCACATGGAATAGGTGGGGAAATTGCCAAATGGATTGAAAATTCGTTAACGGGAAGAAGGTAGAGGGTGGGCATAAATAAGGAGTACTCTGAGTGGAGTGAAGTGAAAAGTGGTGTGCACAGGGCTCGGTTTTGGGACCAATTTTGTTCTTGATATATATATAAATGATTTGGACATTGATATGAGATCCATGAATGCAAAATTTGCTGATGACACAAAACTATGCAATAAAGTCTCATCTAAAACGGAAGTGGATATATTGATGTCGGATTTAGATAAAATTCGAGAATGGTCTGTAAGCTGGCAAATGGAGTTTAATGTAGATAAATGTACAGTCATCCACATGGGTAGATCCAATATGGAACATAATTACAGAATGGGAGAAAACAATATTAGAAAGATAGACAAGGAAAGGGACCTAGGGGTTTTAATAGATCATACAGGAAAGGTGAGTGAGCAAGTTAAGGTAGCAGTGAAAAAGGCAAATGCAATGTTAGGTATGATAAAAAGAAATATTAAGCATAGGAGCAAGGAAGTGATCGTCAAACTGTATAAAGCTTAAGTTAGACCTAGATTGGAGTACTGTGTACAGGTGTAGAATCCTTATCATAGAGGGGACATAAACATGATTGAAAGAATACAAAAAAGAGCGACAAAGATGATAGTGGGATTCCAGAATTACAGTTATGAGGAACGACTCAGAAAAACCGGCCTACAGTGTCTCGAAGAGAGAAGAATTCGTGGTGACTTAATACAGGTTTATAAGATGATCAGAGGAATCGATAAATTAGACTATAACAAGTTTTTTAAAAATACAGCCACCTACAATAATACGAGGTCATAGCTACAAGCTGACTAAAGAGAGGTCTAGGTTAGATATTAGGAAATATTGTTTTAGTCAGAGAGTGGTGTCTGCTTGGAATGCATTGCCAGGGGAGGTAGTGGAGGCAGGGACAGTTAATGCATTTAAGAATAAACTGGATGCGCATAGCTTTTAGAGCAAGGTGATGTAAATGTAACTGGTTGTATACAGACTCTGCAGGGTCTTCTAAACCAGTATAAAGACGTTAAGTTAAGTTAAGTTAGGTTATTTCCACCCAATCTGGTATGACAATGAGCGTTATACCTATCCATTCTAAGGCGGTGCTTGTTATAATTCCAATAAAGATGCTGTGGTAAAGCTTGCTGTGTGACAGTTGTCTTCCTGACGTCAAGGTATGTACTCCTGCACATGGGCCCGTCTGTAAGCATTCCACTTTGCTCGAATGTGATAAGTCTAAACCTTACAAACGTAATACGGATGTCTATTTCTGTGTATCTCACGTAACGAGATACGATAACTTGTATGTGTCTTCTCGTTGCGCAGCACAATTGTTAAGTCCGACATGCATTTATCTTCTTCCATCGCTGATTGTGCCTCTGATTGATAGATTTTTCATATGTTTTGTGTCATTCATTATAGTGTTCGCTAGCGCATTTCTCTGATAATCTACCTAATTTTAATTTTAATTTGCTGTATAATCTCCAAATTATATTCCAATTAGAATACCATTTTTATATCTGCCCTGCTCATCTACAGCACGAGGCTGAGTGGCTGCTTGGCCAGCAGTGACCTTGGTTATGGAATTTATTCCAGGAAATTTGAATTTATTTTATGAAAATGGCCGGTCAGTCTGGGAAAAACATGACGACATGCTGAGAAGGATGTTTATGAGACAATGAATTAGAGATAAGGCATCGTATAAAAGATAGTTATAATCAGAGAGGAGAGGAATGTGTTTGTCGCTACTCTGAGGTTGAGATGGGGGCATCGTATTAAAGATAGTTATTTAGTTATAGGCCGAGAGGAGAGGAGGGAGTTTGTCGCTTTTTTTTGGGGGGGGCATTGGCCTTATTTATCTATTCACCAAGGCAGTGTGCGTTGCACTGTGGTTTTTATTTTGCGCTTGTCGGCCCAGTGCATATGACTTCCATTTTATGTAAGGGTCTGCTTTCTCCTGCATTTTCTAAGGGTTTGCTTCCCCGGGGTAACGGCCGGTGCTGTGATGGGGATCGAACCCAGCACCTTCGGTTGTAAGCCGTGTCACTTAACCACTAGCCCACGCCGTCCCCCGTCGCTGCTATGAAGAACGCCATAAGATATGTTGGACGCCCACTGCTTTGGTAATCACCGACAAAGATAAGAAGAAAAAAAATCTTTGAAGGGTATTATCCATAATGGGTCAGTTCCTAATGAGGTTAAACGACAGGAAGTTTCGACAATCAAAGGAACTGAACAAAAATGATCCAAATAGCAAGTCAATAATAGCTGACCTTGGTAACCTTTATCTTCCTGGTCTGCGTCGTTGGCTCTGTAATGATGGCATCGATTTCTCTCATCAACGTAGGGGTCTATCTTAAGCTTCTCTTGTCACCACACACAATATTCCTACTTTTGGTTGGGAATGACCATGCTATCCCGATGTTCCTCTCATGGAGCCGACAGACCAGGAAAACGTGTTCCACCATGTATTTGTTGTTCTCAAATAGGCACTTGTCTGTGACTGATTTTCAAGTTGTTGGACAGATGATCTTTCAGTTTTTAGTGGGCTATTCACAATCTGGATTTTTTTCTCACGTGATCTGCTCCTGTTATTGAGTAACATGCGTCTGCTTTATTTCTATTTTCTTTGCTTTTTTTGAAGTTTATTGTTGTCTTTGCCTTTATTTCTTCATATACTGAAAGCCACATGAAGTAAAAATTACAAAATAAATAACGTACTACATATAGCCTTCGGCTACCTGGCATCAGGCAAAACCTGCCTGTTTGAAAATGAGTGTTTAAAATATTCTGATTATTTATACCTGCTACCTCGTTTTTAATTGTCTTACAGTATGCAAAAATCCGCGGTCTGTTCACTTTGTGTTGAAATTGTAGCTAGTATTCATAAGTGCTTTTGACCGGCACAACAATTAATCGTTTTTGTGAATTCTGGCAAGGAATCTGGAACACAATCTTGTCCAAGGCATTGTTCGTGTTTCCCACAAAAGTATTTACAGAATACAATAATGTCCATGGCATTGTTCTTGTTTCCCATGAATGCATTTACAGAATACAATCTTGCCCAAGGCATTGTTCGTGTTTCCCACACAAGTATTTACAGAATACAATCTTGTCCATGGCATTGTTCGTGTTTCCCACACAAGTATTTACAGAATACAATCTTGTCCATGGCATTGTTCGTGTTTCCCATACAAGTATTTACAGAATACAATCTTGTCCAAGGCATTGTTCGTGTTTCCCATACAAGTATTTACATAATACAATCTTGTCCATGGCATTGTTCGTGTTTCCCATGAAGGCATTTACAGAATACAATTATGTCCATGACATTGTTCTTGTTTCCCACGAAAGCATTTGAAACTGTTTCCAGTTCTATTCTCTATTTTTCTCAATATCTATTTGAGGTGCCTTTCTTTCATAAATTCTAGTACATCGTCTACGAACTTTGCCCAGAAAAGTATCCAATACTCTATTGCTGCTGGTCAAATATTTAAAGTGTGCGGTGTAGTTTCTGTATTTGATGTTTTGCCTCTCAAGTAATGTATTAAAATTATGTCATTTGTCATTCGCTGTTTAGCCCTTTGCTGACACTTTTCAATTTGCTGTTTCCATTTAGTCTGCTATTCATTGTGATTCATAGATAATCAGATTTATTTTATTCTGGTAGTTCATATCCCATTAGTTGTGTGTGCTTTTCTTTGCGCTATTTGAATGTGTAAAAACGTATTTCTGTTTCTTCTCGATATGTCCATCACAAGTAAAGCGACAGCATCATACATGTACTGCTGTAAGTGATCGTAAATGGGTGTACTTACCTGTCTGTTCTGGCATGACAGGTCCTACCACACGTGAGGCAGAAATAAGGGGTGACGTATCTTGGTCACTGGTACAATGTCTGCTACATTCTTAAAATGTAATACTCTATCAAATCAGTATCTAGAATGCATTTATTCATTGAAAATGTGTTCGTCAGAGGTCTTCTGCTACTTCTTCTGCGTTGATTCTCAATTTTCCGCTACCAATCCATGAACATGGCTTTGCAAGTAGCAGGATGTAGACCAAAGAACGGAATGCGTTGTGTCACTAATTTACAGCGTGTCTGCAATATTTGTACGTTTCGGTTGGACACATCCGTCGTCGGCAGCAGGCAATTTTTGAGTACCAGGTTAACCTTCCCTCTTCGATCTCTTCTCCTTAGCCAGCCTGTCCTACTGCAGCCTGTTATCCAGGATCACCGCGTGGAGGCGTAGAAGTGTCTTGGCAGCTCTGGTTATTTGACCCTGATGCTAGCGGTAAGCTATGAGTCGCTGACCGTTACATCTCATGCGCTGCTCAGCATATTGATCCAGTCAGAGGTCTGTTATTACTATACAATTGCATTCTTCCTTAATTCAACCAATCAAAAGGAATTTAACTGCAAAATTTATAAAATACATTTCACATCACAATATATTCTAATAGATGCACTCCACAATAATGCGGACTTAGCGCAGCAGCAATAACTTTACGCAAAACTGAAAAAAATTTATTCTTAATTAATAAAGATACTTTCATAGCATACTATACTATCAGCAATATATTTGAGGAGTTTCACTTGTGGTGTGCGGCACACATCTAGCACACATAATCCACTGTTGGTTTCGATAGTTCGACCAAGCACATTCAGTGCTTTCGGAACATCCGCCGTATCTGAGCCTCATAGATTATATCCCGATCATACATTATATCTCGATCAGAAATTATATCTCGATCAGAGATTATATCCCGATCAGAGATTATATCTCGATCAGAGATTATATCCCGATCAGAGATTATATCCCAATTAGAGATTATATCTCGATCAGAGATTATGTTCCAATAAGAGATTATAGCCCTATTAGAAAATATGTCCTGATCAGAGATTATGTTCCTATCAGGGATTATATCCTTATCGGAGATTATGCCTCTTTCAGAGATTATATCACTATCAGAAACTGTTTCTATCAGGGATTGTCCCTATAAGAGATTATGTCCCTATCAGAGGTGATATTTCATATGAGAAACTGCTCCTATCAGAGATTATGTTCCTACGATCGATTATGTCCCTACCAGAGATTACTTAACTTAACTTAACGTCTTTATACTGGTTTAGAAGACCCTGCAGAGTCTGTATACAATCAGTTGCATTTACATCACCTTGTTCTAAAAGCTATGCGCATCCAATTTATTCTTAAATGCATTAACTGTCCCTGCCTCCCCTACCTCCCCATGACAATGCATTCCAAGCAGTCACCACTCTTTGACTAAAAAAATATTTCCTAATATCTAATCAGGACCTCTCTTTAGTCAGCGTGTAGCTATGCCCTCTTGTTATTGTGGGTGGCTGTATTTAAAAAAAACTTGTTATAGTCTAATGTATCCATTCCTCTGATCATCTTATAAACCTGTATTAAGTCACCACGAATTCTTCTCTCTTCAAGAGACTGTAGGCCGGTTTTTCTGAGTCTTTCCTCAAAACTGTAATTCTGGAATCCCACTATCATCTTTGTCGCTCTTTTTTGTATTCTTTCCAGCATGTTTACATCCCCTCTATGATAAGGACTCCACACCTGTACACAGTACTCTAATCTAGGTCTAACTAAAGGTTTATACAGTTTGACTATAACTTCCTTGCTCCTATGTTTAATATTTCTTTTTATTATACCTAACATTGCATTTGCCTTTTTTACTGCTACCTTTCCTGTATGATCTATTATAACCCCTAGGTCCCTTTCCTTATCTATCTTTCTAATCTAATTCTCTCCCATTCTGTAATTATGTTCCATATTGGATCTACCCATATGAATGACTGTTCATTTATCTACATTAAACTCCATTAGCCAGCTTACAGACCATTCTCGAATTTTATCTAAATCCGGCCTCAATATATCCACTTCTGCTTTAGATAAGATACTACTGCATAGTTTTGTGTCATCGGCAAATTTTGCAATCATGGATCTCATATTAATGTCCAAATCATTTATATATATCAAGAACAAAAATGGTCCCAAAACCGAGCCCTGTGGCACACCACTTTTCACTTGACGCCACTCCAAGTACTCCTTATTTATGCCCACCCTCTGCCTTCTTCCCATTAACCAATTTTCAATCCATTTGGCAACTTCCCCACCTATTCCATGTGATTTTTACTTTCGAAATAATCTTTGATGAGGTACTCTATGAAAGGCCTTTGCAAAATCTAGATAAATAACGTCCACTGGCTCCCCTTTATCTATCATTTTGGTAACCTCCTCCATGAATTCTAATAGATTTGTCAAGCAAAATCTCCCTCTAGTAAACCCATGCTGACTATTTCTAATTAGATTAAATTCATCTAAATGCATTGCAATGTTTTCTTTGATTATTGACTCTGACAATTTACAGACTATGCTCGTTATGCAGACTATTACGTTCCTATCAGAGATTATACTCCTATCACTGGCTTCCCTTTATCTATCATTTTGGTAACCTCCTCCATGAATTCTAATAGATTTGTCAAGCAAAATCTCCCTCTAGTAAACCCATGCTGACTATTTCTAATTAGATTAAATTCATCTAAATGCATTGCAATGTTTTCTTTGATTATTGACTCTAACAATTTACAGACTATGCTCGTTATGCAGACTATTACGTTCCTATCAGAGATTATACTCCTATCAGAGATTATGTTCATATCAGAGATTATGTCCCTACCAGAGATTAAGTCCCTACCAGAGATTACGTTCCTATCAGGGATTATTTATGCTCCTATGAGATTATATCCCTACCATATATTATGTTCCTATCAGAGATTACGTTCCTATCAGAGATTATGACAATACCAGAGATTATGTCCATGTCAGAGATTATGTCCCTATCACAGAATATGTCCCTGGCATAGATTATGTCCCCAAAAGAGATTATATCCCTATCAGAGAATATGCCCCTACCAACGCTTATGTCCCTATCTGAGAATATGTCCCTATCAGAGATTGTTCTTACCAGAAATTTTGTTCCTATAAACAACTATGTCTTTATCAGATATTATGTTCCTTGTTCCTGTAAGAGAAAATGGTCACTACCATAGATGGTTATATCCCTATTAGAGATTTTTATGTCACTATCAGAGACTATGTCCCTATCAGAGATTATGTACCGATCAGAGATTATTTCCCTATCAGAGATGATTTCCCTATCAGAGATTGTATCCCAAATAGATACTATTTCCCAATCAGCGCATTAAGAAAGGTAATCGAAGGTAGAACCAAGTAGTCTCCGTACAACTTTCTTAATAAATCTCTAGCTTATTGGACATTATGGCTGTGTCGTTGTAGTCTGGAGTCATTCTCGAGCTAGCTGTCAGGTCTCACAGAAGATGTCCATCCCAATAATTATATCTACAATTCACGGTTATAAAGACTAATCAGGTAAGTGTAAATATAATGCTTTAATAATAATTACTTATGATCTATCGATCGATTAACGCCTGAATTCGATATACATGATAAACAAATTTGTTTATAAAATAAATTTAAATAATTAAAAAAATAATTTAAAACATCATCGTAAAACTGGCGTAACGACATTGACTGATTAAACTGGGAGGATTTACAGCAACGGGGAATAAAGGCCGCTTCAGTCGCCACGGAAAGTGAAGGCTAGCTGGTTATGTGACCACCCGTAGAACGATGTAAATGAAAACGAGATTTTGAACGTGTGTCCTCTTGGTCAGAAGAACGGCATTACAAACACTTGACCGCTGAATCGTAAAACTAATAATAGCATTTGTCAACTCGGTATCAATAGAACAAATATATTCTGATGTACGAGTATGTGTGTATATGCGTGTGTGTATCTGTGTAAGTATATATGTGTGTGTATGTAAGTATATGTGTGTGTATGTGTGTGTATGTGTGTAAGTATATATTTGTGCGTATGTATATATGTGTGTACATGATGTTGCTTTCAACTTGCTCACAAGCCATGCTCTCTGGTGTTATAGGCTCGGCCAGCCTGTCACATGGGAGACAGTATTGTTGTATATCCAAAAGATTTAGCTATTCAGGACCTTGTTTTCTGCTCGTTATTAAAGGAGACTCTATCTACCATGAACTTCGACTGATGGCTAACAACGCTGGTAGATCTGGATACAGGGCAAGGAGACGACCGCGAGGCAGCTGGATAGATTACAATAGAGTGATTCGTGCAGCGACGAGGGCTCACATTGACCGACGCAACGCACTTGGCGCAGGATAGACGACTTAGGCTCCGCACGCCGATCAACTGCACAAGTGGAAAGAAAACTAACTAACTAAAGGTAACAGTAGTCACATAGCAGACGGTGCCGTCGGGGATGAAGTGTTAGAGACTTCATTGCACTAAACCACAGCTTTGTCAGGTGGAGTGGCCAGTTTCTTTTTTCACTGCCTTTTTTCTTCCCTAGCCGTAAGTCAGGTACCCATTTGCAGATGTGTTGACTGGAGCTGCCGATAGAAAGACACCTTTGTTATGAAAAACGAGTACTCTACCACTGCGCTAAGTATTACAACTCATTCAAATTGTAATCAGACAATGTCGGCTTCTCCCCTCTGCTGGAACGAAAGGTGGACTGAGGCTATCTGGAACAGAGCTGTGGTGAGGACAATAGCAGGCAAGAATAATTCAGATTGGATCGAACAAAAACATAAACAACACTGGAACTGAATGCATGCAGAACTGACCTGCCAGGGATTGTTGAGTGGCGATGATTGTCTCCCAGGAGAAATAATAGGACAACTCTGAGCAAACACGCGGAGATAGCTTCACTAGGGGAGAACACTCAACCTTTTACTAAAACTAACATTAAGTGCATGCGAGTTAGTTAGCTTGTAATTACTCGACCACATACGGAAAATAAGACCTGTTGTGCCTCTATGTGCACGTGATATTAGTGACGGAACGTTACTCGTATGTCCATGAATAAAGAGGCGATTAGAGCATAAATATAGATTGTCTACCTTTCAGTAGAGAATATACGTCCATCAATATAGAGGCTAAATAGCCATGAATATAGATGATATGACCCTTTAATATACGAGGCGTGTGGAAATGAAACCGGACTTAACTGCACCAAGTGAATATACGTACGATGCGCATGATAGCGTCACTTCTGGTGTATACAGCACATACCAACCGTCATGTTTGCAAAATTTCATTATCCTCCGACTCATAGTTTCCTCAGCAGATCGTTGAAAACATGGCGGGTGTTATACCGAATCCGTTCAGAGTTGATCAGCGAGCAGTAATTCGGTATCTAACAGCTCAAGAATGTCGACTTAGGCGTGTTCACCCGCCACTATGGGCAAAAGAAACAAATCACCCTCTTCTTTGTATCGCAGCAAGGGGTTCAAACCCCATCCCATGCGTCCTTCCTTGTGGTGTTCAGTCAGTAACCGAGGTCCCCATTGTGAACACACGCTCCGATACTTCCGTTTCTTGCTAACCATCACTTGAACTGTCCCTAACGACATAGCGAATTCCTCTGCTAGCAAACGTAAGCTCCGGCGATGGTCCACCCGAATTGTTGCATCAATTTTGGCGATGGCATCTTCTGACGGAACAATATGCGCCTGACCTGGTCTCGGAAGATCTTTCGTTAACTCACGTCCTTCTGTAATCATCGTTGTCCAGTTCTTCACTGTTGTCTTCGACACACTTTTGGCACCATACACTGCCTGCATTCTGCGTTGAATGTTAACTGGTCGACATTCTTCAGCTGTTAGAAACCGAATCACCGCGCGCTGATCAACTCTGAATGGATTCCGCATCAACCGCGCCATGTTCTCAACGGTCTGCTTAAAGAAACTATGAGTCGGAGGATATTGACATTTTGCAAACTTGACGGGTACTGTATATACCAGAAGTGACGTCATCATGCGCATCATACATATGTTCACTTTGTGCAGTTAGGTCCGGTTTAATTTGAACACGCCTCGTATAAAAACCAAGCGTAGATCAATGCAGAGGATATATGGATATATATATATATATATATATATATATATATATATATACTATAATGGATTTACCTATGTGGATGTCTGTAATCTACATTAAACTCCATATGGCAGCTCTCAGACCACCCCCGAATTTTATCTAAATCCGACCTCAATATATCCACCTCTACTTTACATGAGATACTCCTGCAGTTTTGTTTGTTCTTGATTGTTTTGCTAATTGTCCATGTTCCAGCAGCATGACAGCATGCATGGAGCACAGTAGAGTTTAAGAGAGAAACGCGTAGATCGGATCACGGCAACCTTTCAGGACATCTCTTAATGGACGAGAAAGCCGCCAAGCGTATTCTATTCGCCTGTCAATTAAGAGACTATTAAACTTTCAATATGCATATCATTTGTCCAACAATATACAGTACAGGTAATATACACTCACCAATACAGAGGTTTTACGTCCACAATACAGAGGTTTTACGTCCACAATACAGAGGTTTTACGTATACAATACAAAGGTTTTACGTCCACAAAACAGAGGTTTTACGTCTACAATACGGAGGTTTTACGTCCACAATACAGAGGTTTTACGTCTACAATACGGAGGTTTTACGTCCACAATACAGAGGTTTTACGTTCACAATACATAAGTTTTACGTCCACAATACAGAGGTTTTACGTCCACAAAACAGAGGTTTTACGTTCACCAATACCGAAGTTTTACGTGGTGCACCAATACAGATTCTATTAACTCATTAAAATGTAAACGAACACTTCCATCAAATATAGATGGTATGCGATCATCAATTTAACGATTTGTAAGTTCACCAAAACACTTTACAACATCAATTTATCAATTGCAAATTCGTCAAAATACTTTACAACATTAATTTAACGAATATAAATTCGCCAATACAGGAACTATACAGCATCAATTTAACGATTGTAAGTTCGTCAAAACACTTCACAACATCAATATAAAGCTGATGTGTTCATCAATATAAAGCTGATGTGTTCATCAATATAAAGCTGCTGTGTTCATCAATATAAAGCTGATGTGTTCATCGATATAAAGCTGATGTGTTCATCAATATAAAGCTGATGTGTTCATTAATATAAAGCTGATGTGTTCATCAATATAAAGCTGATGTGTTCATCAATATAAAGCTGATGTGTTCATCAATATAAAGCTGATGTGTTCATCGATATAAAGCTGATGTGTTCATCAATATAAAGCTGATGTGTTCATCAATAAAAAGCTGATGTGTTCATCAATATAAAGCTGATGTGTTCATCAATAAAAAGCTGATGTGTTCATCAATAAAAAGCTGATGTGTTCATCAATATAGAGCATCCAATCCATCCATTTATTTATGCATCCATCCACCTACCCAAATCCATCCACCCACCCACAAATTCATCCATCCATCCAATCACCCCCCCCCCCCACCTATCCACTAATCCATAAATGAATCCATCATTCATCCATCCATACATCGATCAATCCATTCCTCCACCCAACGATGCACGCACGCATCCCCCTCCACCAATCCACCTCTCCCCATCCATCAAAACAATTGATCCACCAATCAATTCACCCACCACCATCCACTGATCCATCCATCACTTCATCTATCCACCCCATTCATCCAATTCCTTCATCCATCCACCAACTCTCACATTTTCATCCAACTACCCACCATCCACCATCCATCCACCCATTTTATCCACCCACCCCACACATCCACCTATTCATCCATCCATCCATTCACCCAAGTACTTTTCCATCCATCAATCAATCTATAAACCCATCCATCCACCTTTCCATCCGCCCACCCCATGGATCCATCCATCCATCTGCCCACTCTATCCATCCATCCATCCATCCATCCAAGTTGGATTTTTTTAAATAAATCCAATCGTAGATCTTTTAAATTTGTATGCATGTGCGTGTGTGTGCGTGTGTGTGCGTACGTGCGTGCGCGTGAGTGTGAATTATGTGTATGTGTGTGTGTGTCTGTCTGCATGTATATATAAAAATGTATCTAATTAGTTTTTTTCTGACTTACCTTTTTTCCTTTGTCTTTCTCCCGGCAAGACAACTATTTTCTCTCAAATTGCATTTGAAGAACATGGTGGACTGTATAAAATACACGCAACATATTTATATATATGGACATTTCTCGTTATGTGTTAACAAAAATATGGTCAAACTAGTTTCATAGCAGAAATTGTCGTCGCGGATGAAGTGTTAGTTAGAGATTCCAATGTACGCGGACCAGCTTTTGTGAGGTGGGTTTATAACGTTTCCATCTTATCGTTTTACGTTTCTCTAAATGTAAACAAGGTACCAGATTACAGCTACGTAAACTTGAGTAGTTCACTATCGGCTGTAATTGAATATTTATAAGACATATTTATAAGTACGCTGAAAATAGAGGATATTTTTTCTTACCTGGTTATAAGGTGAGCTGCTTCAGATAGATAGAATGAGTTTCGCTGGCCTAGTGGTTGACTTACAATCCCAATGTATCGGGTGGGTTCGAATCACGGTGTGTTCAGTGACAGTTCAAGCATATCGTGGGGTTTTAATGCTATGAACGCTTCCCCTAGTTGACTCAGTTGTAAATGGGAACATTTTGGAGGAGTCGTGAGAGCTACGGGGTTCGTACTTTGTCGTCCGAATTTTCAGCAATGAAAGGGGAGGGCGTGTGGGGGTGTCCAGGTGCAATGAAAGGGACTGAGCACCACATATGGGGGCGTACGGGTGCAATGTAAGGGACTAAGCACATATATTGGGGCGTACAGGTGCAATGTAAGGGACTAAGCACATATATGGGAGAGTACAGGTGCAATGTAAGGGACTAAGCACATATGTGGGGGAGTACAGCTGCAATAAAGTCGGTTCTACGAACCATTTCCCATTTTTCCCAACACACAAACAACGTGTTCCACATATCGACATATGAAATAGAAGCTGAGAGTAAATATTATATTTTGGTTCGACTAGGAAACAAATTTAGGCTTTTTGCCGCCATGTTCAAGTATTTAGGCAGTATTTCTTCGGTAGACGATAGGTGACAGGGAAATCAAGGCTAAGTGTCAGAAAGCATCTGAGTTAACGTATCGGCTATCATCAATGCTTAGGCATCCGATCATTAGTTTGGCAACAGAGCAACAGCTAATAAACAGCATATGTATGCCGAATCTGTGTTACAAACGCCAAACATGGCTCTGTCCATGAATTATGACGTATGATATGAAGTATTTGAGCTAAACGGGCTCAACAAACACCTTGAACAAAGCCACTACCTCCCAGAAAGCCAATGTGGATTCAGGGCCGGAAGAGGAACTGTGGACATGATTTTTGCCGCTCGCCAAGTACAAGAGAAGTGTCGAGAACAAAATCAGGCCTTGTACACCACATTTATTGATTTGACAAAGGCATCTGATTCAGTAAACAGAGGAGGACTGTGGATGATAATGTCTAAGTTTGGCTGCCCCAACAAGTTCATAACAATGGTAAAACAGCTACACGAAGGCATGTGTGCTCGTGTACTGGACAGCGGTGCAATGTCTAAAACGTATCTAGTGTCAAACGGAGTAAAACAAGGATGTGTACTCGCCCCGACTTTGTTCAGCATGATGTTCGCGGCCACAATGACAGACGACTTCAGATCACTGGAGCTTGGAATACCCATAAAGTACCGCACAGATGGCAAATTACTCAATCCCAGAAGAATGAAGGCCAAAACCAAAGTGGCTGGCGACATAATCAGGTAATTTGTATTTGCTGACGACTGCGCTCTAATGAGCAACTCAGAACTGAACATGCAGGTTGGAATGGATCAGTTCTCTGCCGCATGCAAAAATTTTGGCCTGACCATAAATGCCAAAAACAACAGAGGTCATGTACCAACCAGCACCAGGCATGCCGTACACAAAACCAGAGACTGCAGTCAGCGGGCAGACGATGAATGCCGTAGACAAATTCACATATCTGGGCAGCACGCTGTCGAGATCTGTCAGCCTAGACGATGAGGTGGCAAGCAGAATAGCAAAGGCCAGCACAGCCTTTGGTAGAATGCGCTCGATGGTCTGGGCACGTCGTGGCATCAGCGTCAAGACCAAACTCAAAGTCTACCGTGCAACCATCATTCCAACCCTACTATACGCTTGCGAAAGCTGGGCTGTATACTCTGGACATGCAAGGAGGTTAAACCACTTCCACACAGGTTGCCTGAGGCGAATATTCCACATCCGATGGCAAGATCGTGTCACTGACATCGAGGTTCTCTCGAATGCTAACATGCCCAGCATATTGGCACTGCTAGAGAAAGCACGACTAGGATGGGCCGGACACCACGTCCGTATGTCAGACGAGCGGCTCACAAAGAAGCTTCTTTACGGCGAACTGAGAAAGGGATGGCGCGAGAGAGGGCGCCCAAAGAAACGTTTTAAAGACGGTCTGAAGGACTCACTGAAAAGTTGCCAGATAGACATCGACACATGGGAATGTCTTGCGCAAAACAGATCTGACTGGCGAAGCGCAGTCAAATCGGGTGTAGCTGCCGGTGAAGACGACCGTGTTGTGAAAGCCAAGAGCAGACGCGAGACGCGGAAATCTCGAGCAGCGGGAACACCATCGCCTTCTACAAACCTCGTGTGCCCGATATGTAGCAGATGTTTTCGTGCCCGCATTGGCCTTTTCAGCCACATGCGCACCCACACCCAACAGGGAAATCTGTGACAAGGACGATGTCGGCGGTCCTCATCGACAACGATAGACAGCTATTATTATTATTTGAGGAAGGTCATCAGTTTTACCAGGAGATACAAAATGCGGAACTATGACATTTGCGACATGGTCGACATGGTCTTGTAAACGAAACATTTCCAGGCACAAAATAAGTTAGTTTGGTCATCTCATGAGAACGCACCCTCACCAGCGTCTACTGGTGGCTTACAATGCTGGTAGATCAGGCAACAGGATAAGAGGACAGCCGTGGAACAGGTGGATATATGACATTAGAGTGACTATGCAGCGCCACATGCTAACATTGACCGACATAGCGCACTTGGCGCAGGACAGACGACTTGAACTTCCCACGGCGCTTAACAGCATAGGTGGAAAATAAACTAACTGACTGAAACCTACCAGGCTTGGAGTAAGGGACCAGTTATTCCATCAATCAGAAACTATAATCTATATGTAAATGAATAGAAGACAGCTGCAACCGAGTGAAGTCGGCATATTGGACCATATAAAGACGTATTAACAGTTGTTAGACGATGGTCACTCAAATGGTAAACAAGAAGAAACAATCATGCGACTTTATTGCCATTGCTAGGGTTGATGTTGCTTCCAATGCCCACAATGAGTAGGTTTACTCTTTTGTGCGCCCTGAAAAGGACCTTCAGTGGTTGGTTGAAGTAGTTCTCCTCACATTCCGAGCGTGCTGATGAACGGGAATCGGGATCCTAGAAGCGGGTGTGCTTTGCTTTACTTCATCTGCGTGTCGCTCACTACTACGAGGGATCACATCGATCCGTCACCTCGTTAGCCAGGCTGCCATGAAAACAGCCCGTTTCCAGTGAGGGCCACTGGGTAACTGAGGTAGGGTCTTGGCCAGTATGTTGTGCCTGACCCTGACTAACATGTCTGATCAGTATGTTGTGCCTGATCGTGACTAACATGTCTGATCAGTATGTTGTACCTGATCGTGACTAACATGTCTGATCAGTATGTTGTGCCTGACCCTGACTAACATGTCTGATCAGTATGTTGTGCCTGACCCTGACTAACATGTCTGATCAGTATGTTGTGCCTGACCCTGACTAACATGTCTGATCAGTATGTTGTGCTTGACCAGACGTTAGTCTTCCTCCTCTTTGCAATGGTAAACTAGTGGTTTTTAGGCAGAGGACTTCGCCAATACCGTCGCCAAGTCGTGGGCTGACTATGTTTGTTTATTTTACCCCGAACAGAAAAATAAGATATACTTTACCAGGGATTCGTTCTGCTGCCTTGATTGTCAGCAGGCAGGTACCGAAACTATTCGGCATCGGACCTCAACAACACAGAGTGCATGTTCTGTCCAACACTGTGCCCATAATAAACGGCACAGCACAGGACACGATACAGAGTGAAAGGCCTACGATGTACGGGGTTGATATTATAAATAATCTTACACTGACATATTTGTCAGAAACATAAACATGGACGATACACCGAGAGGAGCAAAAAGTGACAATTCAGAATGCCATTTATTTTCGCTAAAAGTTTGCCTCTCTGTATTCTACCTACTGGTGGAGGCACGAACCTTTCCACCCCAGACCGTAGTGTTTTAGGCGATATCATGACGTATTAACCAGTGTGTCGATGCATGTATTATCGATGATAGTTAGACCAATCGCGGGGGTCAACCCAACCGAAGTGCAATGGAAGGGCCTCACCCTGAAGGTATGTGTTGTGTTGATCCGAAAGAGCGAAGGAGAATGTTCTAAAGCGTGCTGCTTCAATAGGTTATGAGGGCGAAGAGGAAGAGAGGAGGTGGAGGCCGATCCCACGCTGACATTGGTGGATACAAGGTCACCGTTGTCTCCCAGCAGACATTACAATCGGGTTTTGGCGCGTTAATGATTTCAGCTTGTTATAGCGTGTGGGTGGCGAATTTCCTTCTTTGATGCTTTATCTTTATAAACTGTAAGCCAGATCCTCATCTACAGCTGGGTCAACTAGAGTATGTCGATAACTGGAATCAAATCCAGTATCTTTCCGTGAGAATTGAGCGCTCTAACACTCAGCTTGTCTGACGTTCAGGTGAGTACGAAATGTTATTGATTGGTTAACGTGGCCCGCGTGTTGTCACGCGCCGTCCTTTCAACTGACCACGAGAAGTAAACATTGCCGGGTGAGTTTCTTTTGTCCTTGTGTGTCTCTCTTAAGCTAATGATGAAACACGTGCGAGGTACAACAACAAACCAAGTCTCCGCTGTCGGTAGAAGCTGCTCTAATCTGTGGCATTGTCATACACCACCATTTGTACGCAAAAACATTACCAAGTGTGATCGAGCACTGGCGAGAAAAAGTTCTGGTAACATTAACCTATATATGGGGAGTCATCTTTCCTGCTCCAAGCGGAGCATGGGGTTATTATTACAGCTGGCCATGTTTCGGGGCAAGCGTGTCACCATCGATTTGAAGTTGTAATTTCAATTGAAGTTGATACAAAAACATAGGAATTGGCTCTGTGATCGGGGAATCTCTAACCCAGGCGTTCTCAACATTGTGCCCGCGAGCACCACGGTGCTCTTCTAACGACATTTGGTGCTTGCGTCAAGCAAGTAAAAAAAAGTGCTCGCGAGCACCAACGCTAACGAGGTTCGTTTTCCAATTCAAACTTTGTTTTACAAACTCCAACAAATAATGTTGCTACTCATCCATTATATTATAGGCGACCTGAAAGTTGTTCAGTTGCACGTATGGGCCAGTAAACGTATTTACCGCTCTTTGTTCTTAAATATTTCGGATTGGTTACTCGATTTGGGGATTTCCCCGATGCTGGTCGGGGTCAGCGCTGTGTTGCATCATGGGTACTTGAATTGACATATCTCCAGTCCTGCTTAGCGCTGAAATATTTGTTTGAAATGGAGAAATTTTGGGGAGCAGATAATACAAAAAAAGGTTCCAAATACTGCAGAGTGTTTCTCTCAAATGTCTGACTATGTTCTAGACGACTTACCTGAGCGAAAAAAAACTTTCTCACTTCTGAAATACCTCAAGAACAAAGCACAATCACCATTAACTGATTCACAGCTGCAAGAATGTTTACGTGTAGCTAGAAGCGACTTCTCCATGGACATCACCGATCTTCTGATAGGCTTTCAAGCTCAAGGATGTCATTAACCCGGATAGTGTTTTAAAAATGTATTGTTTTTTTCAAAAATGGAACCCATTAGATTGCATGGTGCTGACACCTTTAATACAACACTTGACGGCGACTTGGTGTACGCTTCGAATAAGATGAAACTGGCCGCCTCGGATATTTCGTCAATCAATCTTTTGCGGTGTCGGCCTCTAGCTCTGATACCGCTGTGTTAAAGTGTTAGGGCCATTTGTGACAGGCTAATAATAATAAAACGAGATCGCTTAGGGGCCTGAAGCCCGTTGCGTCAGTTGACCACATCCATGACCCACTTTTGCAGTATGGTTTCAGGCCCTCGTCCAGAGCGGAGATGGAGTTTGCTATCTGCTGAAGTCATACTGCCTCTTCTGCGCCTCCAGTCGGTTGATGGAAGACTATTGGCGCCGAGGATGGACCTGTGGACAGGCTCACTGTCTAAATATTGTCACCATATCTAGTCCCAAAGCTGACAGCAAGAATCATGGCCAGGGAACCAGAGCTGACAGGCCCTTCTCCACTTCCACGTGGTGATCCTGGATTACACTCTGCTACATGACAGACTGGCCAAGGAGAAGGGATAGAAGAGGGAAGACTATCCCATTATACACAAATTTCATGCTGAAGTCGGATGTGTCAGACGGAAGGATGCAAATATCGCAGTCAAGCTGCAAACTACGACACAACTCATTCCGTTCTCTTGACATCCTGCTACTTGCAAATCTCTTGTCAGGGTCTAGTAGCGGGAGATTGAGAACGTTCAGGGCCTAGTAGTGGAAGATTGAGAAAGTTCAGGGCTTGGTAGCGGGAGGTTGAGAACGTTCAGGGTTTGGTAGCTAGAGATTGAGAACGTTCAGGGTTTGGTAGCGGGAGATTGAGAACGTTCAGGGCTTGGTAGCGGGAGATTGAGAACGTTCAGGGCTTGGTAGAGGGAGATTGAGAACGTTCAGGGCATGGTAGCGGGAGGTTGAGAACGTTCAGGGCTTGGTAGCGGGAAACTGAGAACGTTCAGGGCTTGGTAGCGGGAGATTGAGAACGTTCAGGGCTTGGTAGCGGTAGATTGAGAACGTTCAGGACTTGGTAGAGGGAGATTGAGAACGTTCAGGGCTTGGTAGCGGGAGATTGAGAACGTTCAGGGTTTGGTAGCGGGAGATTGAGAACATTCAGGGCTTGGTAGCGGGAGACTGAGAACGTTCAGGGCTTGGTAGCGGGAGATTGAGAACGTTCAGGGCTTGGTAGCGGTAGATTGAGAACGTTCAGGACTTGGTAGAGGGAGATTGAGAACGTTCAGGGCTTGGTAGCGGGAGATTGAGAACGTTCAGGGCTTGGTAGTGGGAGACTGAGAACGTTCAGGGCTTGGTAGCGGGAGACTGAGAACGAGAGAAGAAGTAGAGCACGTTCTGTACCAAAGACTAACCAGCTGTTTGAACCAAAGACTAACCAGCTGTTTGAACCAAACACAACATACTCTACACATCACCACAACAACTGAGGAGGGCATGTGCACCCAAAAGAAAACCAGTTCTCAGCTAAAGGAATTATATCATCATTCTCCTCTACGCTTCAGTTGACCTAACTGCAAATCGGTAATTAATCAGCTGAAAGGGAAGAAAATGTAACGATAAATATTTATCGTCATTCCTTCCCATTTTTAAAAAATCGGAGGCGTTGTACAATAACGTATATAATATAAGCATGTGCAAGTGCAAAGCTCGCAGGCCGCATGCAATACCCCCACATGATTTTTTTTCAGCCCGCTAGGACCTTTCCAACGTTTGCTGAAACTGGCCCACCATTCAGGTACGGCTGTAATTAAATAGAACAATAATATGGCAAGTGCTTACTAACATCGAGAATTACATTTATAACACATAAATGATAATGAGTTCAGTTGAATTATTTCGATGTTAAACTCACTTTCGAGTGTGAATCTGTGCTTGATGTGAAGCTGACGCGGCAAGAAACGGCCAATCAAAATCGTTAAAAGAAAGTTTGTGAATGCACGCAATCAGCACCGTCAGATGTGATTATTGAATTGAGTGTCCTTTAAAGTATTAATATTCGAGTTAATTATATGTCTATCTGTATTGATTTCTTGTGGTACAATAAAGGTTAAAGGCGAAGTTTGGACTTGATCGCCGCTGGTTTTCTTCTTATGGCTCGGTCTCTCTCCGCAGAACGGCATCTTTCATGCCGAGAGCAATGTACAAAGCACGAACTGCGTAGCTCCAGTTATGAACACATGGATCTCCCGAAACATTTTCGTACAATATGGTGCAATGCGACTTATTATATAGCTATGTATTGTTATTATTGTACAATGTGGTACAATGCGACTTATTATATAGCTATGTGTTGTTATTATTGTACAATGTGGTACAATGCGACTTATTATATAGCTATGTATTGTTATTATTGTACAATGCGACTTATTATATAGCTATGTATTGTTATTATTGTACAATGTGGTGCAATGCGACTTATTATATAGCTATGTATTGTTATTATTGTACAAAGCGACTTATTATATAGCTATGTATTGTTATTTTTGTACAATGTGGTACAATGCGACTTATTATATAGCTATGTATTGTTATTATTGTACAATGTGGTACAATGCGACTTATTATATTGCTATGTATTGTTATTATTGTACAATGTGGTGCAATGCGACTTATTATATAGCTATGTATTGTTATTATTGTACAATGCGACTTATTATATAGCTATGTATTGTTATTATTGTACAATGTGGTGCAATGCGACTTATTATATAGCTATGTATTGTTATTATTGTACAAAGCGGCTTATTATATAGCTATGTATTGTTATTATTGTACAATGTGGTACAATGCGACTTGTTATATAGCTATGTATTGTTATTATTGTACAATGTGGTACAATGCGACTTATTATATAGCTATGTATTGTTATTATTGTACAATGTGGTACAAAGCGACTTATTATATAGCTATGTATTGTTATTATTGTACAATGTGGTACAAAGCGACTTATTATATAGCTATGTATTGTTATTATTGTACAATGTGGTGCAATGCGACTTATTATATAGCTATGTATTGTTATTATTGTATAATGTCGTACAATGCGACTTATTATATAGCTATGTATTGTTATTATTGTACAATGTGGTACAAAGCGACTTATTAAATAGCTATGTATTGTTATTATTGTACAATGTGGTGCAATGCGACTTATTATATAGCTATGTATTGTTATTATTGTATAATGTCGTACAATGCGACTTATTATATAGCTATGTATTGTTATTATTGTACAATGTGGTACAAAGCGACTTATTATATAGCTATGTATTGTTATTATTGTACAATGTGGTACAAACAGATACCAGTATGACGTACGAAGAGTCAAAACGGCTTATCAAAGCCAGATACATGACCAAATGGGAAACCGAACATACTGGTTACACCAAAAACGATGCCTATTACCAGTTGAACCGAAGAGAGCAGGTAGTTGTCTTCAGACTTCGCACTGGCCACAACAGACTGAGGTACCACCTATTCAACAAATTGAAGATAGGGTGTACCGACGAATGCCCGTGCGGTACTGGTAAAATGACCACTGAACATCTGCTGCAGAACTGCCCGACATACGAGGATCAGAGAGAGCAGATGTGGCCATTACCAGTGGAACTGCAAGACAAGCTCTATGGCAGTGGCGAGAGCCTCAAAATGACCGCCGCTTTTCTCGAAAAAATAATGGTTACTGTCTGACTGTGTACGCAGAAGAAGAAGAAGAAGTACAATGTGGTAGAATGTGACTTATTATATAGCTATGTATTGTTATTATTGTACAATATGGTACAATGCGACTTATTATACAGCTATGTGTTGTTATTATTGTACAATGTGGTACAATGCGACTTATTATATAGCTATGTATTGTTATTATTGTACAATGCGACTTATTATATAGCTATATATTGTTATTATTGTACAATGTGGTGCAATGCGACTTATTATATAGCTATGTATTGTTATTATTGTACAATGCGACTTATTATATAGCTATGTATTGTTATTATTGTACAATGTGGTACAATGCGACTTATTATATAGCTATGTGTTGTTATTATTGTACAATGTGGTGCAATGCGACTTATTATATAGCTATGTATTGTTATTATTGTATACTGTGGTACAATGCGACTTATTATATAGCTATGTATTGTTATTATTGTACAATGTGGTACAAAGCGACTTATTATATAGCTATGTATTGTTATTATTGTACAATGTGGTAGAATGTGACTTATTATATAGCTATGTATTGTTATTATTGTACAATATGGTACAATGCGACTTATTAAATAGCTATGTATCGTTATTATTGGTCAATGTGGTGCAATGCGACTTATTTAAAAGCTATGTATTGTTATTATTGTATCAGCTTCTAAATTTATTAAGATGACACAATTTAAGAATAAGAAAGTAAACGAAGAGTGACGTCTATTTCAAGATAAATGTATGGATTACTTTTTCATCATGCAGAGTAAAAATAAAGTTTGTTAAATGAGTTTTCTAACTATTTCCGTTGTGGAAGTATTCAATATACAGATGCGTTATAACACCAAGCGCTCCTATTACAACGATTTCAAAAGTCAGCAAAGAAAAGATAAGATGCAAAAATTGGCAATAGAGTATACCTGCCCTTTACATAATTGCCTGCAAACAGAATAATGAAGCTGCCAGCATTGCTCCGGCAAACTCTTGTCAGTGAATACGTTGCAAATGATTTGAAGCCATTTTCCAAACTAGACTGTCAAAGAATGTCTCAATGATACCATTAAAGTGTTGTGTCTTGATAATAGAAAGAACATTGAACAAATAAGCCCCTTCCATCCGACTTCTTTGACGAGACGTACAACAGAATGACCGTAAACATGAAATAAGCCCCTTCCATCCGACTTCTTTGACGAGACGTACAATAGAATGACCGTATACATCAAATAAGCCCCTTCCATCCAACTTCTTTGACGAGACGTACAATAGAATGACCGTATACATCAAATAAGCCCCTTCCATCCAACTTCTTTGACGAGACGTACAACAGAATGACCGTATACATCAAATAAGCCCCTTCCATCCGACTTCTTTGACGAGACGTACAACAGACTGACCGTATACACCAAATAAGCCCCTTCCATCCAACTTCTTTGACCAGACGTACAACAGAATGACCGTATACATCAAATAAAGCCCTGAAGAACTTGCTTCACAATTTGAAATGTTTTCAATTGCTCTAAACGTAAGCACAGATCCAACTGATACTGTTTAGCTCAGTTTATTTGTTCACTGACGCGATGCAATATTCAATTGTACCGAAGAAATGCATGCTCTTCAAACATCTACCAGAAAGTGAAAATAAAAGAATGTTTTAGATCAATTCAACCTAAAGAAGGAGAAGTTAAACTGGATATCCACCGATTGGGTTCCAGCAATAAATGAATAAAACTTGGGCGTTGTTGCTAAAATGGAATCAGAGTTAACTGAGTTGAATATCGATACAGAAGAATTGTGCGACCATCAATGCATGTTACACCAACAAAAGGTGGATGTAGCTTCCTGTATAAATGAACCAATACTGAACGACACTTATCTAGTTCAAGAAAAATCTAGTTCAAGATGGCGCCTTGTCGGCTGCGAGTCTGAATTTGCCCTGGTGTTGGTCCTCAGGGCTGACGCCAAGACACGAGTTTGACTGGAATTTATGTTTGGGTAATGACTTCTGCCTGTATCAACATCTCCACGTTGTATTATTCCATTAGATTAGTTGCTAGTTAGTTCTGTGGTATTTTCCATTTGAGTATTCTGGCAAGACCATCGCTCAGCTGTTCGAGGTAGGGTTTGGTTACCATGTGACTGTGTTGTTTCTTATCGGCCCAGTACAATATTTAGGAGTGCTCTGATAGTTGGAGACAGGGTTAAGGGAGGGGTTGTTTTATTATACTGTAATAGCTCGTTACTATAACTATCAAAGATGGTATCTTCTGAAATCAATATTGAAAGTGTTTGGGGGGGGGGGGGGGGATTATAACCCATGGGAAGGGGGGGGGGGGTGGTCATTGTTTGGAGTATGCTACCGGACTCCATCAAGTACTAAAGGTCATGATAAAGATCACTTTCAAGCTATAGAAATATCCAGTGCGGAGAAGTTATTATTAATGGGGGATTTCAACTTTCCAGAAATTAATTGTCAGAAGATGGAAGCACGTGTGGAATCCCATCCATTTTTTTTAATGCATAGTTAAAAAAAATGGTATTTCAACATGTTGATGACTGTACTAAAGGCAGAAATACACTGTACTTAATATTTTCTACAGAGAAAAATATGATTGCAAATGTTTACAGTTGGTGAACTATTCTGCTCAAGTGACCATCAAATTGTCCGTTGGTATCTTGTAGCTATGAAAGATGGTAGAATATGTCAACTAACTTACGACTACTCTACTGGCGTAGATGTGCAAACAGATTGGGATAAATTCAAGATGTTCCAAGTGGGAGATTGAACCCCAAAAGGTAAAATGGATAACTCTATCCGTGGTTAAATGTAGAAGAGCTAAGAATAAAGCTTGGAAAAAATATGTAGATGATGGAAACTCTAATAAAACATATTTAAAATATTTGGAAATACCCAAAAATATCTTAAAAGTAAAGAGATTTCCAAAGATTGACTTTGAAAAAAAAAAATTATGAAAAAATCAAATCTGATAGCAAGAGTGTTTTTCCTATGTTAGATATAAACAAAACAAAAGACACCGTAGACCCGCTCCAAGATAGTACGGACAATATAATAAGAGAAAAATGTGACGCAGAAAATCTACGTAATCGTTTCTTCAGCTCAGTCTTCACTAAAGAACACTGCTCCAAGATCACAGAGCCCTTAGAAATCGTCCAAAAGGGACATATACACAGAGGGATTACACTCAATCCATGCGTAATGTGCGAGAGCAAGTCCAAGTGGCTGTAAAAAAGGCTAATGTAATGTTGGGTATGATTAAAAGAAACATTACACATCGAAGCAAGGAAGTTGTGTTTGTTATTTTGCGTTCGCCTTATTTCTCTATTCCCCAAGGAGGTGTGCGTTGCACTACGGTTTTTATTTTGGGCATGTCGGCCCAATGCATCCGACTTCGGCATGCATTTTATGTAAGGGTCTGCTTTCTCCTGCATTTTCTAAGGGTTAGCTTCCTCTGGGTAACGGTCGGTGCTGTGATGGGGATCGAACCCAACACTTTCTGGTTGTGAGACGTGTCACTTAACCACTAGCCCATGCCGTCCTCTGAAGCAAGGAAATAGATCATTTGTGAGACCTACATTGGAGTACTGTGTTCAGGTGTGGAGTACTGTGTTCAGGTGTGGAGTACTGTGTTCAGGTGTGGAGTACTGTGTTCAGGTGTGGAGTACTGTGTTCAGGTGTGGAGTACTGTGTTCAGGTGTGGAGTACTGTGTTCAGGTATGGAGTACTGTGTTCAGGTGTGGAGTACTGTGTTCAGGTGTGGAGTACTGTGTTCAGGTGTGGAGTACTGTGTTCAGGTGTTGAGTACTGTGTTCAGGTGTGGAGTACTGTATTCCGGTGTGGAGTCCTTATCACAGAATGGGTATATAAATGATTGAAAAGATTCAAAGAAGAGCTACAAAAATTATTATGGGATTCCATAATTATAGTTAGGATGAGTGACTAAAACGGATCTGTGGTGTCTAGAAAATAGGAGAATTTGAGGTGACCTAATACAGGTTTATAAATTAGTCAATCGAAATGATAAATTAGACTATAACAAGTTTTTCAAAGTTCAACCGACTACAAGAACTAGAGGATATAGCTAAAGTCTGGTCCAGATTGGATATTAGGAAAACCATTATATTTTTATCAAGTCGTTAATGTTTGGAATGCATTGCCACATGATGTCGCAGAGGCAGGGTCAGTTAATGCATTAAAGAATAGATTGGACGATCACAGTCATTTTTAAAGTGAAATAAACTGGTTGTGTACAGACTTTGTAGATTCTTCCTAACCAGTATAATGAAGTTAAGTAAGTTGAGTTATCAATCCTTTGTCAAGATTTTCTGGAAGTCGTTTAGTCCTAGCATGAAGACTTCACTTTTTACTATGCAGCACGTTATCTAAATAAGGAGAAGATAATGGCACACTTTGGCGAATTGAAAGGTGAAATCCCTGTTTTTAATTACTTAAAATGAAAACTTCTGCGGGAGTTATACCTGACATTTCTTGTAAACGATATGGCTCAAATTAACGAATTCAATGCTAAGTACAACCTGAAGTACATTTGTTTAATGAGATCTCATTTGAAAATAAATTTCAACCTTTGAAAAGTTAACTTATGGTGTGTAAGTCTTGTAATGTTATCAAAACGTGTGAACCACAACAATGACTTCCATTGCGATAATTCATTCCCAGTTGAAGTCTTTGATTGAAGAATTCAATCCCAGTTGAAGTCTTTGATTGAAGAATTCATTCCCAGTTGATTGAAGAATTCATTCTCAGTTGACGTCTTTGTTTGAAGAATTCATTCCCAGTTGACGTCTTTGGTTCAAGAATTCATTCCAAGTTGACGATTTTGGTTGAAGAATTCATTCCCAGATGAGGTTTTCATTGAAGAATTAATTCCCAGTTGACGTCTTTAATTGCAGAATGCTTTCCCAGGCCCCATAATTTGCAAGCATAAGAAGGAAACTAAAAACTGTTCACTTATCCATTTCATGTTTACGTGGTAAAAGTGTCCTCTTCTTTGGAGCTGGAACTAATTTGATCTACAAGAGAGCACACTGATATTGAGACAACACTAAGGATGTTTCACTAACTGACTTTCATCACAATATTCTCAACAGGACAAGTTTCCGTCAATCACAGATTTTGCTATTTGGAAGCAATTGCGAATAATTTTTGTTGAGTATGATATTCGTTGTATCTTTCAGCAAGGATGAATCTTGGGGAATGCAACACATAAAGTACTATCTTGGAGAGGGTCTACGGTGTCTTTTGTTTTGTTTATATCTAACATAGGAAAAACACTCTTGCTATCAGATTTGATTTTTTCATAATTTTTTTTTTTCAAAGTCAATCTTTGGAAATCTCTTTACTTTTAAGATTTTTTTGGGTATTTCCAAATATTTTAAATATGTTTTATTAGAGTTTCCATCATCTACATATTTTTTCCAAGCTTTATTCTTAGCTCTTCTACATTTAACCACGGATAGAGTTATCCATTTTACCTTTTGGGGTTCAATCTCCCACTTGGAACATCTTGAATTTATCCCAATCTGTTTGCACATCTACGCCAGTAGTCGTAAGTTAGTTGATATATTCTACCATCTTTCATAGCTACAAGATACCAACGGACAATTTGATGGTCACTTGAGCAGAATAGTTCACCAACTGTAAACATTTGCAATCATATTTTTCTCTGTAGAAAATATTAAGTACAGTGTATTTCTGCCTTTAGTACAGTCATCAACATGTTGAAATACCATTTTTTTTAACTAGGCATTAAAAAAAATGGATGGGATTCCACACGTGCTTCCATCTTCTGACAATTAATTTCTGGAAAGTTGAAATCCCCCATTAATAATAACTTCTCTGCACTGGATATTTCTATAGCTTGAAAGTGATCTTTATCATCACCTTTAGTACTTGATGGAGTCCGGTAGCATACTCCAAACAATGACCCCCCCCCCTCCCATGGGTTATGATTTCCCTCCCCCCCTCCAAACACTTTCAATATTGATTCCAGAAGATACCATCTTTGATAGTTATAGTAACGAGCTATTACAGTATAATAAAACAACCCCTCCCTTAACCCTATATCCAACTATCAGAGCACTCATAAACATTGTACTGGGCCGATAAGAAACAACACAGTCACATGGTAACCAAACTCTACCTCGAACAGCTGAGCGATGGTCTTGCCAGAATACTCAAATGGAAAATACCACAGAACTAACTAGCAACTAATCTAATGGAATAATACAACGTGGAGATGTTGATACAGGCAGAAGTCATTACATAATTCCAGTTATTTTCCAGAAAAGTTAGACTTGTGAGAGACACAAAATCTCAATGGTCCTAATGAATGCATCTAATATGTTTTAAGTTCAACATTATTGCATTCTTAACTCGACATGTTGTATGCAACATTTCTATTATAATTAACTTTTGCAGTGCTCTGTAAATATATATAGCAGCAGCCGTTCGTTCTTGAGCAATTGAAAAATATGATTATATGTCCTGACAAAAGAGAGATAACAATCTCTTAATACATAGAAGGCAATGTATCGATGTTCGTTCCTTAATTCACCCGAAACAGAGTTCACTGAGTTCCCATCATACGTATTTGACAGCTGATGAATGTCGCGAGACATTCCATTTCGGGTTACTGGTTGATATTATTTTATTTTAAATAAATGAGCATAAAAATAGATAAAGATCGATGTGTAGAAAAGATGGTTATATTCAGTGTTGCGACCAATCTTCTGGGAGAATGAAGAGCTCTAAAAAAGCAGAAGGAAACTTCCTGGCTGACTGTCAGATTGATCTCTCTGATTGAAATAATTGGACGACAAAACACCAAAGCTTTAATTGCTGATGTGGCCAGAATAGAACAATGCCGGCAAGAATGGCACTTAAATCGTCCCCAGCTCTTACTTTGATGCATCTACGCTACATGATCTCGCACATGTACGAATCAAGAATCTTCCTGTGCCCTTTTTGCGCTTGTCAAATATAGTTTGATGATTAAATCTGGTTTTATTGGCAATCCCGTTCTCGGCGCGAAGGTTTGATATCCCCGCAGTTAAAAAGTGGACTATGCTGTGACGTCACTACCACAAAATACGGTGCTAAAAATATATAATGGTGCTAAATATGGATATAAATATTTGTTTGGTGTGAATTAAGGGATAAGTACCAATGTATCTACGTTGATGGCCACATATCTGTTCATCTTTACTGTGTAAATTCATCTATATTTAATGGTCAATAGAGACCATCGTGTGCAACTACTGAACTTAGATGCCGCTCCCAATGGGCCACATTCCAGACACGCAGAGTATTTTTCAAATACAAAACAAAACCAGATCCACAGGACCCAGCGAAGAAATTGAAAGGAAGAAACTAGAGTTTGATCTTCAAGCTGAAAATAGGCCATACCCCTCTCAACAAACATCTGAACAGATTAGACCCACAACGAGAACCAAACTGCAGATTCTGCCATGACCACGAGGAGACAGTCGAGCACCTCCTGACTTTGTGTCCCGGACTGGCCGATCTGCGGAACCTGCTGCTATCACCACACCTCACCATACACATCCCTACAACAATTGAGCAGGACATGTGCGTTTGTCCGGGAGACATAAAGTTCTCAAGAGCTGCCAGCTCACAGCTAATGGGATTGTATCCTCATCAATAGCCAACAGAAGCCATAGTGTACAACTACTGAACCGGGATGCCGTTCCCAGCTAAAACAACAAGAGCAGATCTAACCTTTTGCTGCACCTTGTAAGTTGTATATCTTAAAGAGTTTTCCGTATCCAATTAAAAAAACAAAACAAAGAGTACTCCGTTAACTCAGGTTTGTCATTGTTTACCTGCAATAAATAAACACGTCTGGGAGCCGCAAACTGTTGTCATATTAGACGCGGCCGATTGAAAGCGGCTGGTATGGATACAACCTCTGAAGTCCTGTAATTGGGTTTGGGGGGGGGGGGGGGGTACGGGGACGTTGTTTCTGTGTCGTATTGATTCGATAACTGTTTAATTAGCTCCCATATTTCAGTTATCGTAAATTTATTATAAGTGGTGAGAGCAGCCATGGTGGTCTATGTATGTTTTCTTCTCTGGCACCCCCCCCCCCCCCCCCGACACCTACATGTCAATAATAATGTATATTATCATGATTTGCCTATTTATCTACTTTAACAGCCACAGACCTTCGCTGTGGTCAAAGGTCATGCAAATAAAAATATATTTTAGTTTTGTTCATTATCTTCTTCGGCGTTCATCATGAAGAAGACGTTATAACGGTGTGTCGTAGTTTATAGCCAGACTGCAATATATGCGCCTTTTGGTTTCAGCACAGCATTTTAGGTTTGCTTTCCCTCTTTGATCCCTTTTATTTTAGCTAGGCTGCCTGTGTACTTTGAGAAGGAATAGGGTCTTGGTCAGCTATGGTTCGCCGGCCCTGACGCAAGCAACCAAATTTCTGGCTGCATTCAGCTCATTCATCGTTCCGTCGTCGGCAGCAATGAAAAAATATAACTATAAAGATGACAAAAGAAGAAATGTTTCCTTTGAAACAGTACTTGTACTAGACCTCGAGTGGTTTAATGGGGTCTTTGTGTATAACAAGGACAAGAATAGCGCCACTGACCTACTGAGAGCATGTCGTAAGAGGGGACTAACTGTGTGACATGGTATAACACCAGTCATAGTTAGGTGGTTTGTTTAGAGCAGCATAGATGGCGCCTAACAGACTGCGGGTCTACTATGGTCTACTGTTTGAGGCTATTAAGATGGACTCGGACATCGGTTAACCACAATCAGTGGCACTTGTCCCAACGCAGCGGAGTAATACGCTGCTCGAGTCTATCCCGCTTAGCAGGAGATCCTCCTCCAGGCTACATCCAGCTCAAATCATAGGTTGTATCTGCACAAAAACATTTGCTCCAGTAGAAGTAAGGTCGACTAAGAACGTGTAATAGTTCATTATAAAGTCCGCGAGTGGATCCGTTTGACTCCTTATTATGGAGGAAATCCTTGGAGCAGTTCAGTTTCATGTATGTCGTTGAAGGTGACTAAAGAGAGTTGGAAACGAGACTAGCAACCTCATCATGTAAAACACATTGATTCGGAACAAACAAACACAAAAAACACAAAGGCCGCCGTCCGTCGTATAGGATGATGGCATAACTAATTTTGCTAGCGCTATTTTTAGTAAGGATTAACTGCACTACTTTTTATCCTCACTCTCATTTCTCGAGCCGCCCGACCCCAGTGGCAAGTCAAGGACAAGACGACTAGACATCTCGTAGTCGCCGCCTAGTCGATACAGAACCACCACTGTAAAATAACGCAATGTCCTTTGGAGCAGGATTTCCAAACGGGATGAGCTGTAGTGATGGGCCTCTACTCCGACGGGAGTGTAACAGAAACAAGAGGTAGCCCAAGACATAGCAGATACTTGTGGGGACTCAGTGGTTTCGAGGTAAGGTTGCCGTCTCGAGTGCAGGAGGTCGCCGGTTCGAATCATGGGATATTTTTCACGTGAATCTTCTGGTAAAAATTCCTTTGATCTTTGCATAATGAGATCGGACTCCCGTGACCAGTGTCGAGCACATTATAAATCCCTTGGCGTTTTGAAATATAAAAGAGTAGGCTTAACGGCCATTGCCCGGCCAAAATTCATAAATCTAGTTAAATATCGACCAGATTTATGCGTACCTTGCCCCAGGTCTAGTAGGCCGCAGGAAGCTTAAAATACCTATTACGGATAGCCGATGGCCTTCGGCTACCTCGGCTACCTGGAAACAGACATTAACATGCCTGTTTGAATACCAGTATTCCAGGTAGATACTTGTAATTTTGGTTGTTAGTAGAACTTAACACGAGGAGCGCGTTGCCGAATGGTTTCGAGGCATGCCTACCGGCATCTAGGGCAGCGGTTCGAATCCCCGGTATAGCATATGTTGTTTTTCTGTTGGAGGTGAAATAAATAAACATAGCCAGCACACGACGTGGGAACAACAGTGGCGAAGCGGCCTATAGTCCTCAGCCTTTAAAACCCGTCGACTACCCCAACAATGGGGAAAATGTCGTTTGACAGTTTTTTTTAAAAGTTTTTTAATTTAAAAAAAAATATTTTTTCTTCAGAAGTTACGATGACAAGAAATATCAGAAGTGGCCCTACATGCCCATTTTATCACTGCTGACATAAAGTTATCATATGGACAAGTAACATGTATGGAAATGGTGAAACGTACAATTAAACAAACTGTAAACAGTGCGACTAATACCGGCAAAGAACTTTAATTTTCTGGTCGGAAAACTTATTCACTAAAAAACAGAGAAGAATGTGAGCTGACATGCGTGGTCCGGGATTGAACCTCGAGTTTCGAAGTGATAGAAGCGCTTCGCTGTAAGAAAGATGAAAGTTAACGTATTCGACCTGATGAACACACAAAATAAACGTTACCAAATAATATGCCTTTCTTTATACTTAAATTCTACGAGTGGTGTTCAAATCAAACCGAGACTTTCTGTTATGGCTCTACCTGAAAAGGTTACATCACAATGGAACTATCATTAGTTAAGGCACGTGTGTCATATTGCTATTAGGTGGCCCACTTGAAATCGGTCAGTCACGTGACAGAAAAATTAAAATGGCGGACAACACTGTTAGTGCTTGCAAGGAACAGCAAATTGTGATGAAGTTACTTGTGAGAGAAATCGTGAAACCTGCAAACATTTATAAAACAACTGCAATCACAATACGGTGAAGCCGCAGAAAGACATTGAAATAGTGTAAACGTTTTAGAGAAGGCCGTACATCCGTGAGTGATCAGATAGCCGCAGAAAGACATTGAAATAGTGTAAACGTTTTAGAGAAGGCCGTACATCCGTGAGTGATGATCTGGTCCTACACCTGCCAGATAACGCTCGACCTCAAACGGCTCAGCGTACTATGTGCCATCTGCAGCAACTCGGCTGGGAGGTATTGCCACATCCACCTTTCCGTTTAGGCCTCTCCGCAAGCCATTTCCACCGACGTGGAATCCTAACAAAATTCCTGAGAGGTCAGCACTTCAGCACTGATGACAAAGCGAAACAGGCTGTCCTGGATTTGTTCAGAAGTACTGACAAATCTTTTTACGTTAATCTTTTCAAGCATTACTTAAACGCTGGGATAAGTGCATACACTTTGCAGGAGATTACATAAAAAAATAAATGTCATTTTGATTAATGGAAACAAATGTTTGTTTCCTTCTCAAACAATGTCCCGGTTTGACTTGAACACCTCTCGCAACTAGGGAATATAGACACGACTTGACTTGACTCCTATTCTAGTTCGGGGTGTTGATGGTTTTTTATTAACGTATAAATCTTTCACGATGTGGCAGCACACCATATGCCTAGCCATCTTTAGTCTCCTTTTAATACATGCGTTGTAGATTACAGTGTAACTATTCTTTGCACCACTTTTCGACTCCGGCAACACATGGGTTCATTATCATTCACCTTTTCGCTACAATGTGCAGCATAGATGTGTCGCCACTGCAGATGGCCCCTTTAAGGGAAGTCGGTATCCAATCATTAACAATCATTCACTTTTTCTCTACAATGAGAAGCACATATTTGAGCCGTATCTAGTCGTTTATAGGAAGCCTGTATCCAAAGTTTTGCAGTCACACATTATAATGGGAATGTCTTTTTACATGATGAGATTTTCAGCCCCAAACAATACCCTCTTCAGTCGCTTGTCACGACATCCGTGGTAATGACAGTGGGCTATTCGTTCAATCCCTGGTAACACACTTTTAACTGAATTATATTCCCAGATCAAACTAGATATGCATGCTTTCTATATTAGTTCGTAACTTCCCTTCATGGTATGACGCAGAAACCACTTACTTACACAGTATGAACGGGTGATAGAAAACCATTAACAGTAATAGTTTGAAATTCAAACAGGTGATTAGGTAACGAAACCGCGAGAAACGAACTACCTGGACTTACCTACAGGTAAATTAGCTCTCAGAAATGTCCCACTGTGGTTGCCCACGGTCCAGTGTTCCAGCGCTGACTAGCGAACGTTAAACTCGTTTGTCTCACACTAAGTAGCGAGATTCCACCTTGTCCCACCCTCACGCGGTGCAACAGTTAAGACGGGCCGATAACGGTAATGGGCAAGAATCAGACGCGAGGGAGAACCTGGCACGAGGGACTGAACATTCCCGCGGTTGTCGTTGTTGTGACAAGGAGCTGCGAGTGAGAGAAAGCGAGAGGATCAAGGGGACTGCTGTTGGAAGCATTTATACTTTCCTTCCTACTGCCCGTAGAGCTGAGAGCTGGCAGTGAGGATACTCATCTTTTGATGAGTCCCATATCCGGTAACGATGGGAATACACAGATTCAACCTTTTTAGGAAAGATACTTTATGAGTCATTTTGTTTGTTGTTGCGAATGGCTTGGCTTCATTCGTTCGTTCTCAATCTCCCACTACCAAACCCTGAAAAGAACTTAAGTAGCAGAATGTAGTTCAGAGAACGGATTGCGTTGTGTCGTAGTTTACAGCTTGACTGCGATATTTGCACCTTTCGGTCCAATACATCCGACTTCAGCAAGCATTTTTTGAGTACCGGGTTAGCTTTCCCTCTTCGAACCCTTTTCCTTAGCCAGTCTGTCCTACTGCAGCCTGTTATCCAGGATCACCGCGTGGAGGTGTAGAAGGGTCTTGGCAGCTCTGGTTCGCTGGCCCTGACGCTAGCAGTCAGCTATGGATCGCTGACCGCTGCAGCTCATGCGCTGCTCAGCATCTTGATCCAAGTGTTGCGAATGCCCCCAATGAGTATTACACTTTTTTGTGCCGCCTGAAAAGTGGCGGGCTGCAGAAGTTATACTTGGTAATTGCGACTTAATTCACCCCAAACACAATACGAATTAATTTTTAGCACCGAACGAGGTATTGCCGTCACAGAATAGTGCACTTTGTAACTGCTCGGGGTGTCAAACATTCTGAGAGAATAGGGGAGAATTTCCGCTCCTGTGTCCCCTTATTCCTGCCGTCTTAGCAAAGAATTTTTTGAATCTGTCAACGTTGGTCCATGATAATGAGAGTCTGACCGTGTAATAACAACAATGTTATTTAACCCTAACCATAGCCCTAACCCTAACCATAGCCCTAACCCTAACCATAGCCCTAACCCTAACCATAGCCCTAATCCTACCAATAGCCCTAATCCTACCAATAGCCCTAATCCTACCAATAGCCCTAACCCTACCAATAGCCCTAATCCTAAACTTAACCCTCACACCAACACTAACCCTATGCCTAACCCTTAGCAAACTGAATATGGACATCTTTTCTACACTTATTTATGTATCTTACTCTTACTTGTTTACTTAAAATAAAATTATGTCGACCTGTCCTCCCCTTAACTCGAAATAGAATGCCCCGTTACGTAAGATGGGAACCCAGTGAATCATGTTTGGGTGAATTTAGACGCAAGTACTCTTTCCTTACAACCCGAGCGTGACTATGAAGGTGGACCGAAATCCTCCATGCTGCTGTTCTATGCTGTGCTTCATCTGTGTATCGCTCACTACTACGGGGTCACTTCGAGCCCCAAAACGTTAACCAGGCTGCCGTGAAAGCAGCCCCATTTCCAGGAAGGGCTGTGAGGAAGATAAGGTGGTCATCTTAGCCAGCTATTGCCCCTCGCGAAGCGATGGCGGTCACACCATCAGACGGATTTGTCTTAATAATGTGATGTGCGCTGTATTTGGATTATTGTGAAGAGCCATAAGCGCTGGTCATCAATCTCACTCTTATCTCGAGTTACCTTGGATCAATGGCAAGACTATTGGTCGAGACGACTGGAGGTAACTCAGGATACAGGCACTCTGGTCTTACCTCCAGTGAGACCAGGGGTCGCTTGGAACATACGGGGTTCGATCGCCCACCGTTTCCGTTCCTTCACTGTGAGAGGCGAATGCTCTAACCTCTGACTACAGCGACCTCATCTTAGCCGGTATATTGTGCTTGACCGTTATTAACATGTCTGATTAGCTTGTTATACATGACCAGACGTTAGTCTTCCTCCCCAGCCTTTTTGGTGAAACAAGGGCATGTGAAGTAACATACGAGACGTTTCCATATGAAACCGGACCTAACTGCACCAAGTGAACATACTTACGATGCGCATTTTGCGATGAATGCCAAATGGTCGATATCCTTCAGATGTTTGAAACCGAATCCCCGCTCGCTGATAAACTCTGAATGATTACGCATCACACCCATCATGTTTTCAACGGTCTGCCTAGGAAACTATGAGTAGGATGATAATGAAATTTTGCAAACTTGACGGTTGGCATGTACTATTTACACCAGAAGTGACGTCACCGTGGGCATCGTACGTATGGTCACGTGGTGCAGTCAGGTCCGGTTTCATGTGAACACGTCTCGTATATTCTCAAGGCGCCTGAATAGCAAAGTGGAAACAGCGCTCGCTTCTCGTGACAAAGATCGATCAATCGATTAATCATTCAATCAATCAATGAAATCAAATTAAAAATCTGTCATCTAGCTCCTTTAGATCTTCAAGAAATGCTCGCCAAGTGTTCATGTTCTGCGTCAACCTGTCCAGCTGTATCCGCGTCTTCCCTATTACCTTTATGTTTGTCCACACCTCTTCTCCCCACCAGTATTTAGTTCCGATTTGACTCCGTTGGCTAAGGGGATTCCAGAACAGAGACTGTCTTGTAATGTTATCAGCTATTTTGCGTGTTGTGTGTCCTAGCTAGCGCCAGTACTCCCTCTTCAGATCAAGTCCTAGAGACATGCCCGGGTCTTTTCTACAGTTCCATATCTAATGACTTTATCGTATGCAATAAATCCCTCAATTCAAAGCCGAGGTACCAGACCTGATCCATGTTACCGACACACTCCAGATGACCAAGATGTAAACGGGTAGCAGCTGGATTAGTTGTGAGGAAGGTAAGGCACTTAGGAAAGAAACTGGTCACCTTATCTCATACAAAAGTGAAGCTTTGTGCCCTTATTCTTGTATCACTTCATAACCAACAGAAGCCTTTTCTATGGGCTCGCCTTTACCTTTTTTTCACCCCCCCCCACCTCCCCCCCAAAAAAATGGACCCCGCTGCACCTCAATAAAGGAAACAGCTAGCAGTGGGTCGGGCATTACGACGTAACCTTGAATGACCCTCCCAGCATCCTCTTGCCGGAAATGCTCTGTGAGTCCCTCACATCAACACCTGACGCTGCTGAGACAAAGAAAGCTATAGAAAAACTGAAAGATGGCAGAGTTGCGGGTTATTCCGCCTGAGTTATTAACATACGCTTGGCGCGACATAATATTAATTCCCCTGTTCAAAGGAAAGAGCTCTCGACTGAAACGCGGCATTTACTGGTCTAATACAATACTATCTCTCCCCGTCAAGGTGATCGTACATGTGCTCCTCTCCAGACTGCAGCACCTGTTAACGAAACATCGTCGCCCCTAACAGTCAGGGTTTACAACCACTCGCTCCACCATTGATGCAATCCAAGCTCTCCGGCTCCTCACGGAACTGCACAGCTAGTTTAACTGCCCTATCTTCTTCACCCTACGAACCGCTTTCGATTATGTGGATAGACACACCATGTGGAAGGCCCTAGAATGCATGGGATTCCCAGACACCGTGCTGACCATAATTGAGTAGTTATACAGTCCCACCAGAGTTAAAATTCAACTCGGGCGGGGTCTTATGGAGGAGTTCTCTACATCATCCGGTGTCCCGACACGTCTTCGTCCTCGCCTCCCTTCGCTTTTCTTCCATGGGAGGCTTCTCAGTAAGCTCAGCACTGGGATTACAGTGTCGATCCCCAAGTTGTTGAACATATGGCTGTGGCCCAGCCTGTTTCTGTGACCACAATCCCAGACGTGATGTGGTGTGCTTGATCAGTTTGTTTCACCTTGTTTACTCTTCACTTCCAGAACAGTACTAAAAGGTAACGGTTTGTGTAAAAATAGGACTACAGAACATTAGTCCTTGTTTTTGGCGTTCGCCATATTTTCTATTTCCCAAGGCCAGTGTGCGTTGCACTGTTGTTTTTATTTTGTGCCTGTCGGCCCAGTTCATCCGACTTAAAGCATGCATTTTATCTAAGGGTCTGATTACTCTTTCATATTCTAAGGGTTTGCTCCCCTGGAGTAACAGCCGGTGCTGTGATGAGGATCGAACCCAGCACAATCGGTTGTGATCTGTGTCACTTAACCACTAGTCCACGCTGCCCCTATTACAGTACTAAAATGTGACAAATGAGAGAGTACCTATGAAATAGAATATAGACCATACAGTACTAGATTGTGACAGACGAGAGAGTATGTATGTCATGGAATATAGAACATGACAGTCCTAAAACAATACTGACGAAAGATTGACGAGGACAGTATCTTTCTGATGACCCCACAACTAAGCTCGCTCGTGTGGCCAATCGCAACGAGATGGGGAAACGATCTGCGACAAACCCTTGAGTCTTCAAGCTATTTCAGGGCCAAAGACAGACATAGCACTAAGCAGTTTTTGGCTACCTGTCATCAGGCAACCATGCATGATTGAATACGATGATTCAAGTATTCAAGTAGGGAGAGTATCTGTAACAAGGAATATTGAGCATAATTATACTAGGATGGAACGGGTGAGAAAGTTATTAAAATAGACTATAGAACATAACAGTACCAGAATGTGACAGATGAGAAAGTGATTATAATAGAATATAGAATTAGAACAGTACTAGAATGTGATAGGTGAGAAAGTGATTAAAATAGAATACAGAACATAACAGTACCAACATGTGACAGATGAGAAAGTGATTATAATATAATATAGAATTAGAACAGTACTAGAATGTGATAGTTGAGAAAGTGATTAAAATAGAATTTAGAATTAGAACAGTACTAGAATGTGATAGTTGAGAAAGTGATTAAAATAGAATATAAAATTAGAACAGTACTAGAATATGACAGGTGAGAAAGTGATTAAAATAGAATATAGAATTAGAACAGTATTAGAATGTGATAGTTGAGAAAGTGATTAAAATAGAATATACAATAGAACAGTACTAGGGTGTGACAGTTTAGAGAGTATCTATAAAATCGAATATAGAACATAACATTACTAGAATGAGGCAGACGAGAGAGTATCTATAAAATGAAATATAGAACATAACATTACTAGAATGTGGCAGATGTGAGAGTATCTATAAAATAGAATATAGAACATAACAGCATTAGAATGTTGTAGTTGAGAGAGTATATATAAAATAGAATATAGAACATAACAGTATTGCAATGTTGTAGTTGAGAGAGTATCTATAAAATAAAATATATAACTCAACAGTACTAAAATGTGGCAGATGAGAGAGCATGTATTTAATATAGTGTGGAACAAAGCTCAAATTCAACGGAAAGGAGAACAATGATTAAACTAGAAGTCAACATTTCTAAGATGTTGAATGAACGCCACTGAGTCTTACATACACTTTGCCAGAAATAGATGACGTGTTAGGGGAGAGTCAGTTCTCGTCTGTCCCAGGTTTGAATATTGATGAAGCTGAGGACAGAAAGGCGGTCGTCGTTAGATAAGTCAGTCTGACTGCTAAATTGGTTACCAGGCACTTACAGCTGAATTATGCACGCGCTGAAGTCTGGTCATGACGGCTGGTATCTGGTGCTTTGGATATCAGCTATGATCAACTCTGGAGACGGTCTTGTCAGAGGAGAAACAAACAGAGACCCAGTGGTCCATATGTGGCCCCAGTTTATATGAGGTCCGTCACACCTATGTGGTCGATTAGTAGCCAGATTTATGGTTTCTGCCAGGATGGCAAGGAAAGCCACGTGACCATCCAGCACACTTTGCTTTCTGTCCATCAAGAACTAATTGATCATCAAAGATTGTTGAAAACGATCAAATCACATGGAGTAAGTGACGAAGTTGTCAAATAGATTGAAAAATTGGTTAACGGGAAAAAGACACAGAGTGGGCATAAATAAGGAGTACTCTGAGTGGTGTGAGCTCAAAAGTGGAGTGTATATATATATATACGTGGCGTGTTCAAATGAAACCGGACTGAACTACAACAAGTGAACATACGTACGATGCACATGATGACGTCACTTCTGGTGTAAACAGCACTTACCAACCAATCGTCAAGTTTGAAAATTTATATTATCCTCCGACTCATAGTTTCTTCAGCAGCCAGTTGAAAACATGGTGGATGTGATACGAAATTCGTCGAGAGTTGATCCGCGAGCGGTGATTCGGTTTCTATCAGTTGAAAGGTGTTGACCAGTTGACATTCATTCCAGAATACAGGCACTTTAAGGTGACAAAAGTGTGTCGAAGGCAACAGTGAAGAACTGGACAACAATGTTTAAAGAAGGACGTGAGTTAACACAAGATCTTCCGAGACCAAGTTAGGCACATATTGTTGTATCAGAAGATGCCATCTCCAAAATTGATGCAGCAATTTGGGTGGACAGTCACCAGAGCTTACGTTCGCTGGTAGAGGAGTTCGCTGTGTCGCTAAGGATAGTTAAAATGGTAGTTAGCAAGAAACTGAAGTATCAGAAGGTGTGTTCACAATGGGTACCTCGGTTGCTGACCAACCACAATAAGGAAGAACGCATGGGATGGAGTTTGAACCACTTGCTCCGATACAAAGAGTAGTGTGATTCGTTCCTTTTGCACGTAGTGGCACGTGCTTCATTTTTATTGGTAGACTTTAAAGAGCCTAGCGTGAACATAAATTCCATCCGCTACAAAAAGACACTCGACAAGCTGCAGACAGCAATCAAGAATAAACGACCCAGCATGCTTTCGCATGGTGTGATTCTGTTGCACGACAATGCGCGTCCATATGTCGCAAACAGTGTTCAGAATGCGAAAGCAAAGAAAAGGTGGGAAATACTACCACACCCATCCTATAGCCCCGATATGTCCTTTTTGGTTTCCATTTATTAGGACCCTTAAAAAATGTCTAAAGGGAGAAAAAGATTCGACTCCAATGCAGACGTCATGGCCTCGGTGACCAAGTGGTTCAAGAGCAGCCAAAGTAAATTTATCGGACGGAATCCGCCGTCTACCCAAACAGTGGATTGCGTGTCTGAATGCCTATGGCGACATTTTCTAACTAACCATGTGGCATATTTGCTTCATAACAGTTGCTATATTTAATTCTGTCACACCAGATGATGTAACTTTCACCTGTTTGTAATAAAGTCACTGGGTCCGTTTTCATTTGAACATGCCTCGTATGAACGATTTGGACAATGATATCGAATCCATGAATGCACAATTCACGGATGACACAAAAGTATGCAGAAGTGTCTCATCTAAAGCAGAAGTGAATAAATTGAGGTCGGATTTAGATAAAATTCTCGGGTGGTCTGATAGCTGACAAATGGAATTTAATGTCCATAAATGTAGTCATCTACATAGGTATATCCAACGTGGAATATAATTACAGAATGATAGAGAACAATATTAGACAGACAGAAAAGGAAAGAGACCTAGGCATTATAATAGATCATACAGGCAAGGTGAATAAGCATTTCCAAGTAGCAGTAAAAAAAGGCAAATGTAATGTTAGGTATGATAAAAAGAAATATTAAACATAGCAGCAAGGAAGTGACAGTCACACTGTATAAAGCATTAGTTAGACCTAGATTGGAGTACTGCTTTCGCGTGTTGAGTCCCTAATGTAAAGTAGATAGAAACATGCTGGAACGGATACAAAGAAGAACGAGAAATTGATATTGGGATTCCTGATTTATAGTTATGAGGAAAGACAGGAAAACCAGCCTACAATGTCTAGAAAAGAGAGTAATTCGAGGTGATTTAATACACGTTTATAAGATGAATTAAACTATGAGTCTTTTTTAAAATATAGCCGTCTACAAAAACAAAAGGACGCAGCAACGCATTAATTAAAGAAAGAACCGGATTAGAAGCGAAGAAATATTTGTAACCAGATAGTGGTAAATGCTTGGAATTCATTGCCACATAAAATAGTGGAGGCAGGGTAAATTAATGCATTCAAGAATATATTGGATTTGTTTTTTTATATCAAGTGAATGTAAAAGAAAGTGGTTGTATACAGATTCTGCGAAGTCTTCTAAACCAGTATAAAAACGTTGTTAAGTTAATAGAAGCTGATTAATAATAATAAGCCAAAGATGTGCGGACTGCATCATCGGTGGTTTTAAATTTAATTCACGAGAAAACTATTTCAGCATTCTTTTCTTCTTTATCATGTATGAGATATTGTTTCTAGAACTTTCCTGTAAAAGTCAAATGAAGCTGGTCTACACCCATCGAAGTTTCTCGTAGCGTTAATAATACATTACTTTGACCGCACATGTGATGGCCATGAGAATGAGGAAAATGTTGTTATCCCTTTAAGCGTGGGCTGATAACCCAAAATGCCTCCCGTGCAATAGCTCACGTCTGCCTCAACTACAGTTCGCATAATATATGCTATCTTGGAGGCGTTATGAAGTCGAAGGGACTGGTATGGGCCAATCTTTCGAGTTTTCCCGAAGGGAGACAGTCTAGTGTGTCGGTGTCCCAGGATCGTCACGTTCTGCCAGGGACGTAGCGCACACATCTGGGTCGGCCATCTCCTTATTCCTCAGTCAATCATTCCAGCTCATATATAGTAACGACACGACTGGCATTCCCCGTCACTTGCAAAATCTTCACAAAGGGACAGAGGTGCAACGTCCGCTTGCCTTCATCTCTTCGTATACCAAGGGGATATATTATTGAGGAAAAACAATAATGAAACACGCACGAAAGCTTTTAACCCGTGGAGTGACAGTGGATTGGTGCAGTAAATAGCATTTACCACTCACCGGTGGGCTCTACAGCTATACATATAGGGCTTATCTTGATCCTCCGTGCCTTAGCCTAGTCTCTCCTCAAAGACCTGTCCAGCTTGGGTGACCTTGCCAGAAGCAGTACTTCTGTCGGAATAGCTCCCAGTGTAATTTGGGTGTACTTCTTCTTCTTCGTTCGTTCTCAATCTCCCACTAGCAAACACTGAAAGGGCTTAAGTCGCAGAATGTAGTCCAGAGAACGGAATGCGTTGTGTCGTAGTTTACAGCTTGGCTGCGATATTTGCACCTTTCGGTCCAACACATCCGACTTCAGCAAGCATTTTTGGAGTACCGGGTTAGCATTCCTTCTTCGATCCCTTCTCCTTAGCCAGTCTACCCTGATGCAGCCTGTTATCCAGGATCACCGCGTGGAGGCGTAGAAGGGTCTTGGCAGCTATGGTTCGCTGGTCTTGACGCTTGCAGTCAGCTATGGGTCGCTGACCACTTGCGCTGCTCAGCATTTTGATCCCATTTGGGTGTACAAGTTCAATAACTTGGCACGACAGGATCTCAGGAGAAGAGAGACTGCATTTGTAGCTGCCTCCTCTGTTGACATCCTCTCCCGTAACCCATCAACCTCTGGCTGCGTTCCCTCTTTACTGATCAATGATCCCAGATATTTGAAACGTTGTATCACCTCAAGTTCCTGCCCATTTGCCTCTATTACATATTTAAACCAACCTATACACCTTACGGTAGAAGAGGAGCGACTAAGTAAGTACATATTTAAACCCCTCTATGTTATTAGTCATGAGCTTTGTTTTATCTGCATGTGTTTCTATACCAAAACTCCGGGCCGCTCTTTCCAATCTACCAATCAACTCCCGGAGTTTCCTTTCTGTGCTAAATTTCCTAGTCTTGAGTCAAAGGTGCAGCACATTGAATGATCTAACAGCCGCCATCGAATCATAGCTAGCAGCTTGCATCCGGTTCAGCAAACCAAAGCTGACCAATATCCTATTGAACCTCCAAGCGGAGTCTCCGGAGACAGGCTGCACTAAGAAGATAGAAATTACGGTGTGAAGGTAAATCCGGTACCTAAAAAATGCCAGTTGAAGCCATATGAGTTGGACGGAAAGGTGCAGGTATAGCAGCCTCGCTGTAAACTACGATACAACATCACAACGTCCGTCGTCTTAGCATCCAGCTAAGAGTCGCTGACCCTGTCTCAAGCATCCAGCTAAGAGTCGCTGACCCTGTCTCAAGTACCAAGCTAAGAGTCGCTGACCCTGTCTCAAGCATCCAACTAAGAGTCGCTGACCCTGTCTCAAGCATCCAACTAAGAGTCGCTGACCCTGTCTCAAACATCGAACTAAGAGTCGCTGACCCTGTCTCAAGCATCCAGCTAAGAGTCACTGACACTGACTGCTACAACTTCGGCTTCTTTTGGGAAATGGCGATGGAACACATTTTCTTAACCAACAGCACTTTCTTTTTAGTCTAACAGTTTTCAATTCGAATAAATACCCCGAACCACTTTGGAATTGAACATAGACCGCTCCATCTGACTGCAAGTTCACTAACCATTATGCTATTACAACTAACAATGCTGAAAGGCGTTAACAGATAATTAACTCAACTGGAGAACAGTTTTACATAGATAAAATAATAAGTAAAGTACTGTCAGTCTAGACGTCTTCATTAAGTACTTAATGTGTACTTTAATGTGGCTCTGCCAAGAGACATCGCACTAGTAGGTAAAGTGAGCGGATTTTACGTTAACATACAATCGGTTTACACTGAGTGATGTCTATTGACTTACATTTCTGCGCAGTTGATATTTTAACTTGGGTTCAAATGGTGGTAGCCCTATATTTTACCAAACTACCTCCTTGATAAATGTACAAGCCTTCGTGAAACCCATGCCCCATTAACATGACTTCGTGCAACCCATGTTCCATTAACATGACTTCGTGCTGTCAGTGCGCTATTAACATGACTTCGTGCTGTCCATGATCTATTAACATGACTTGCTGTACATGGTATATTAAGATGACTTGCTGTCCATGGTCTATTAACTTGACTTGCTGTCTATGGTCTATTAAGTTGACTTGCTGTCCATGCTCTATTAACTTGACTTGCTGTCCATGGTCTTTTAACTTGACTTGCTGTCCATAGTCTATTAATTTGACGTGCTGTCCATGCTCTATTAACTTGACTTGCTGTCTATGGTCTATTAAGTTGACTTGCTGTCCGTGGTCTATTAACTTGACGTGCTGTCCATGCTCTATTAGCTTGAATTGCTGTCCATCCTCTATTAACAGGACTTGCTGTCCATGATCTATTAACATGACATGCTGTCCATGATCTATTAACTTGACTTGCTGTCCATGATCTATTAACATGACATGCTGTCCATGCTATATTAACATGACGTGCTGTCCATGCTCTATTAGCTTGAATTGCTGTCCATGCTTTATTAAAATGACATACTGTCCATGCTCTATTAACTTGACTTGCTGTCCATGGTCTATTAACTTGACTTGCTGTCCGTGGGATATTAACTTGACGTGCTGTCCATGCTCTATTAACTTGACTTGCTGTCCACCCTCTATTAACAGAACTTTCTATCCATGATCTATTAACATGACATGCTGTCCATGCTATATTAACATGACATGCTGTCCATGCTCTATTAACTTGACTTGCTGTCCATGATCTATTAACATGATATGCTGCCCATGGTCTATTAACATCACTTCGTGCTGTCCATGGTCTATTAACATAACTTGCTGTTCATGGTCTATTAAGATGACTTGCTGTCCATGGTCTATTAACATGACTTGATGTCATGCTCTATTAACATGACATGCTGTCCATTCTCTATTAACATGACTTCGTGCTGTCCATGTTCTATTAACATGACTTCGTACTGTCCATGCTCTATTAACTTGACTTGCTGTCCATGCTCTATTAACTTGACTTGCTGCCCATGCTCTATTAACTTGACTTCGTGCTGTCCATGTCCTATTAACATGACGTACTGTCCATGCTCTATTAACTTGACTTGCTGTCCACCCTCTATTAACAGGACTTTCTGTCCATGCTCTATTAACTTGACTTGCTGTCCACCCTCTATTAACATGACATGCTGTCCATGCTCTATTAACATGACATACTGTCCATGCTCTATTAACTTGACTTGCTGTCCATGCTCTATTAACTTGACTTGCTGTCCATGCTCTATTAACTTGACTTCGTGCTGTCCATGCTCTATTAACTTGAATTCGTGCTGTCCATGCTCTATTAACAGAACTTGTTGTCTATGCTGAATTGACATGACTTCATGAAGCCAGTGCTCCGTCGACTCTTAGTTCAGTCGCTCGACTCTATTCAACTGTTGGTTAATTTATTTGGCTGAATTTTGCCAATTGTGAATTAGCTTGAACTATTTGGATCTCGTGGTTGATTGAGTTTCATTTACAACTAGCGATTGATACATACCATGGGTCTTTGCACACGTAACACCGTATAATGACATCTAACCATTGCTTCAGACCTGTCCAATATGCCTTAGTGATAGGACAGACAGGTGACAGCAACTTGTATCCCTGGACGAGTATTGTGTGCACATTATGTCGGAAGCCAACATTCAATTGTCGTATTTGTAAGAGTGATTTGTGTGGATTACTAGTGACGAACAAAAAAGAATAATTTTTGTGATATAGTCAAACTGACACAAGATGGCCAGGTTCGAACGATACTGCTAGGATTTGACAAGTGGTTATACTGAAAGACACCTCTTTCGTTTTTACACTTTAATAGAAGAGCAGGCTATCTTATGATCTCTAGAACTACGAGACATGTTCAAATGAAACCGGACCAAACTGCAACAAGTGAATATACGTACAATGCGCACGATGATGTCACATCTGGTGTATACAGCACATACCAACCGTCAAGTTTGCAAAATGTCATAATCCTCCGACTCATAGTTTCCTCCGCAGACCGTTGAAAACATGATGGGTGTGATACCGAATCTGTCCAGAGTTGATCAGCGAGCGGTGATTCGGTTTCTAACAGCTGAAGGATGTCGACCAGTTGACATTCATTGCAGAATGCAGGCAGTGATTGGGGACAAAAGTGTGTCGAAGATCAATTCTCGTATCACCTAAGAGTTCTTGATATAACTCTACTCATAAACCTTCCTGATTCATTTTAAGATTGTTAAGTCGGACTCCGTTTTTTACATAACCATCAAAATTATACTGCTGAACTTATTGTGAGCTGCTGTGCAATAGACTGAAACTATCGCACACAGAGAGTCAATAAGCATAATAAATCAATCCAAGCAGAGCAGGTATTGAAGATCAATAGTTGATACAAACATGTCTAGGTAAAGCCTAGATGATCTCAGCGGGACAGAGATCAATAAAAACCTACGTTACGATCAGAAGAAAGAGAAGAAGAACACCTACCGAATCGAGATTACAAACAGTCATGGCAACGATGCAGAATGGCTATAGAGTGAGTGACAGACGGAATGAGTGTCACTGTCCTAAAATGAAAATAAATGAAAATGTAAACGCGTAGATATATACGAAGGGGATCAAAAAGAATCCGGATTGGCATCTTAATTTCAGAGCTGTGGGAAATAACCTGAAGTTGCGAAGCGCAGGTTGACCTGCAAATGTAATGTGCGTGTAGCCAAAGCTATCTCTGCCCTGCTTGTCTGGTTTGTTTGCAGTTGTAATTTGTTCTTGAGTGTGCAACCTCATTCGCCGCATTGTCATGGCTGACAAAAAAATTAATCAACGGACTTGTATCATTTTGTATAGTACGTAGCAAAACATATAATCACACTTACTTAAAGATACAGGAAATCTACAAGGATGATTGTATGAGTCGTACAGCAATTTATGAGCACTATAACTCTACAAGGATGATTGTATGAGTCGTACAGCAATTTATGAGCACTATAACTCTACAAGGATGATTGTATGAGTCGTACAGCAATTTATGAGCACTATAACTCTACAAGGATGATTGTATGAGTCGTACAGCAATTTATGAGCACTATAACTCTACAAGGATGATTGTATGAGTCGTACAGCAATTTATGAGCACTATAACTCTACAAGGATGATTGTATGAGTCGTACAGCAATTTATGAGCACTATAACTCTACAAGGATGATTGTATGAGTCGTACAGCAATTTATGAGCACTATAACTCTACAAGGATGATTGTATGAGTCGTACAGCAATTTATGAGCACTATAACTCTACAAGGATGATTGTATGAGTCGTACAGCAATTTATGAGCACTATAACTCTACAAGGATGATTGTATGAGTCGTACAGCAATTTATGAGCACTATAACTCTACAAGGATGATTGTATGAGTCGTACAGCAATTTATGAGCACTATAACTCTACAAGGATGATTGTATGAGTCGTACAGCAATTTATGAGCACTATAACTCTACAAGGATGATTGTATGAGTCGTACAGCAATTTATGAGCACTATAACTCTACAAGGATGATTGTATGAGTCGTACAGCAATTTATGAGCACTATAACTCTACAAGGATGATTGTATGAGTCGTACAGCAATTTATGAGCACTATAACAGTTTTTGAGATAATTTTGAAAATACTGAGAGTGGTTTGGGAGGCTAGCAACCAGAAAAATGGAAACCAGTTATCGACGCTGACTATTTTAACCAATCAGAATGAAATTAGGCATCATGTCTACTCCCCACCAGGCCTGACAATCGATAGGAAGAACTATTACTTTCAAAGTTTTGCGATATTTGAGAAACGCAAAAACTGGAAATGCATGAGAGTGGCTATGAACAACTCTAGGAACAACGCACACACTAATGCATCGCAATTTGTGCAACAGTTTTTTTTACTAAGCACTACCTTCAGCAGGTCTATGCCATTCCTCGTAGAATGTAACTTTAAGTATGTTTTTTTAATGTGTCGCCGAGTTGATTACAAAAAACAAACCTGATGCAAGTATGTTGATTTATTTGTTTCCTCCATGACAATGCAAGTTCACATACGTAAGACAAAGCACTAATGCAAAAAAACTAGACGACTAAGGCAGACATGAAAATAAATGAAACAGTGCACACATAGACAGTCTATGAAGACATATTCCGGTAGTACCTCAGCGACAACATAAGTATGGGGAAACACTATGTGTAAAAGATTTGTTTGTGAATTTGTCCATTCTCTTCTTATGAGAGCCACTCGTCAACCAAATACCAACTGACGCCTAAAAAATATATTTTTAAAAACTAATAAACTTGTCGTGGTCTGTGATTTATAAGCGAGTTGTTGTTGTTGTTGTTGTTGTTTGCGTTGTTTGCGGATGACCACAATGAATAGGTTACTCTGTTGTGCGCCCTGAAAAATACGTTAAGTGGCCGATTAAGTGGTATTCCAGGCGGTTGTGCTATAAATAGTTTCATCTGTATGTCACTCACTACTACGGAGATCACGTCGATCCCTCATCACGTTAGCCAGGCTGCCATGAAAACAGCCCGTTTCCATGGAGGGTTACTAGGAAGCCGAGTTGAGGGTCTTGGCCAGCATGTTTTGCCTGACACTGACTAACATGTCTGATCAGTATATATTGCCTGACCAGACGTTAGTCTTCCTCCCCTTATAAGCGAGTAATTAAACACACAATATAAATCAGGAGCTCGACCTATGTGCCTGTCCGGACATATGGATGTGAGTCATGGGCAATGACTACAGCCCAAGAAAGGCAATTACAAAATTCCGAAATGAGGTACCTAAGAAAGGCGGTTCAGGTGACGAAAAGGGACAAGATCCGTAACCAGACAATACGTAGCAATCTTGAAGTTCAACCCCTGCAGACACGAGTGGAGCAGTCCCAACTACAGTGGTTTGACCATGTCTGTAGAATGGAAGAAGATCGGATACCAAAGCGATCATGGGAGATCAAAAGTCAAGGACGCAGACCCCGAGGAAGTCACAAAGTACGTTGGGAAGACATACGACAGTCCCTAAGTGATAGAGGGTTGGATTGGAAAGAGGCCAGGAAAAAAACGTCGGATAGAGCAGTGTGGGGTTCTCTTTGGCTAACCTCTACACCTCACGGTAGAAGAGGAGCGACTAAGTAAGTAAGTAAGTAAGTATAAATCCGGAGTTAATTTCAGTTTCATAAAACACCCGGATATTTATGAGAGTGGAATAAAAGTCGCTTGTAATTGTTGTCACCATGCAGTGCATATGCTCTTTGGTATTAATGCCCATAGAAAAAGTCTTTAATATTCTAAGGTTTTGAACCCATGACAGCTTGGTTTGAAGCCCTGTATACAAAACCACTTTACTACCCGCTCTTCAATCTATCAATAATGTTGACGTATTTCTTCGATTCCTATGCGTACAATTTTTCTCAATGCAACATTTCTTTTTCTTCTTCTTCGTCTTCTTCCTCTTCTTCTTCTTCTTCTTCTTCTTCGTCTTCTTCTTCTTCTTCTTCTTCTTCTTCTTCTTCTTCTTCTTCTTGTTCTGCTTCCAGGCCATGCTAGATCCGTGGTCCCGTTGCTAGGACGAAGTCCACACTCCTCTCCAGGTCCGGGTGCTAGCCCCACAACTTCTGCGTCATCTCGGCTCTCTCTGGCCAGGTTTGGTATCGTATGTCTCTGTATACCGGGCAGTCCTGTGTTCAGGGGTCTGGACTCCGGTTCCACGAGGGTAATCTTGTATGATCCGCATCTTGAGCCGATGTTGGTGACTCAAGAGTTTGCAGTAAACTGTGGTTTGCTGGTGTCTGTAGAACTGGTTGATTGGGTCAGGTCTGTTGCTCAGTGTCATGTCTTTCTTTCTTTTTGAGTTGTACTGATTATGGATGATAGTTTTTCCTTTCGGTAAGATACTGAATGGATAAGCTGTTCCATCCTGCCACCTGCTTTGGACAAGGCGTCAGCTCTCTCCTTTTCTTTTAGACAATGGGAGGGTAGCCATTGAAGAGCAGCTGTTGAGGTTCTTTAGATTTTGTTCAGTTCTTATCTGATTTCCCGCAGTATTTGTTCACCTCTGGTATTTTGGATTGCTTCTAGTAGTGATCTGCATTCTGTAAAGAATACATTCTGAGTTGACAGGCGTTCGTTTGATCTGTTGAACATTCTTAGTGCCTATATGAGCGCCATAGACTCTGCCCTAAGACTGGAAGAAATCTTCGTAGTCGGGAAAGCCCTATTGGTTTTTTCCCATTGTTGTATCTTACAAAGATGCCTCCTCCACCCTTCTTACCGCGCCGACTGCAGATCCATCTGTGTATACCCGAGTCCAGTCCTTATGGCTGCATTTTCTTTCAATCATCATTTGACCTGGAGTTCTTAGGTGGATAGCCTTATTCCAGGTATCTCCGTGGTTATTAGAATTATCTCTAAACATTTCTAAAATTGGGATGCGTTGTACAATCTATGGCGTCTTGGAATCGCCTTCAATAGAAAATGTTCTGGCGTCAGTGGACTGAACTGTAGGCGGCATTGCCGTTCCATACTGAATATAGGGGAGCCGGGTAGCACAGTTGTTAGCGAGCTGGCTTCGCATCTGAGTAGTCCTGGGTTCATTACCCAGTTTAGGCGGAAATGTTTTTTCAGACCGCAACGGATTCCGGGTCTACCCAGCCTTAATTCGGTACCGCTTCAGTTCGGGAAGTAAAAGCGGCGAGGGAGAGGAGATGACTACCGCCCTCATATAGCCGAGCCTTTGAAATGTGAGATCGCTAACACTTCACACCCCTACGGCAGTAATGCTGTGGGTTACTTTACTTTACTTCACTTACTGAATGTGCAATATTGGCAATGGAGTTTACCGTGTTCGCGTTGTTATAATTACTTTGTATAATTTCAGTGTCTTTTATTTTGATCCCTTACTGCCGTTCAAGATGATGTCAGAAGGATTGCAGTACGGAGACTCGCGAAAAGAACAGTTATTTCGTATATAGATCGAAATATTAGAAGCAGGGCGACATTTTACATTAGCCAAGCAAATGTTCGTCGACGAAGAAATGACTATGATTTCGTATGTTCGCGCGAAGTTATTCGATGACTCACAGTACATCTAATGGTATTATGAAATAATTCCCATATTAACAGCTCAGCACGTGGTTCAGAAGATTCGAACTCTGAATGCCAATGTGTGTCTGGGATAATGGTTCAGAAGAAAATTATTTATATCATACCACATAATAAATCATTAGTTTTTCTTAAATGAATTTAATAGAATAGATTGTTGCGCGTGTGGTAAGTATACGTCTGAGGATTACAGCTTACATTTATTGTTATTGGTTCGTACTGGAATTAGGGGATGCGTCTTACAATCGATAGTACCTTCGAATGGAAGACATACGGTAATAATATAATTGTTATTGCTTTGTTATAATGTATATGTGATTCTTCTAAAATGTTTCCTTCTTTTTCTGATAGCTTAGTGCAACACAGCGTATTGTCTAGTTGTAATGTCACTTTGACATGACCTACATCCGACAACGCCAATGTTAATGATCGGGCGCCAGTCTTGTCGTATTAAAGTCGCACGTGACTATAACACGACCTGGCCGCAGGACAATTTTCTTGAGTGCTAATTGGGATAATCCCTTGAATAAATTAATTATCCCCTCATTAGATTCAATGATTTTTGGTTTCATTCACAAGCATCGCATCTCTCCCATCACAACATCATCACTTCACTCCTTAGCTGACGTCACAGATAACCTCAATAAGTCTTGGTCTAACTGCCATCAATTCTTCCTTCGAATGTCTTATCTACTCCTTATTTTACAAAAGTGTGTAGTTATCTTGTTTCTCTTTGAACAAACAAGTTCACCTCATCTATTTATTTCTGTGCCTTTCTCTATCTCTCATCCTCTATTCGTCTCTCTTTCTCTCTCTCTCTCTTTCTCTCTCTCTCTCTCTGCTCTCTTTCTATGTCGGCATTTCCTGCTGTCCTCTGTCTTTCAACTCTTTACGCATTTTCTTTGTCATTCTGTTTCTCTATCGCTCTCACTCCTTCACTCTCTCTGGCACTCTCTTTCTCTGCGACTCTCTTTAATTATATCATTCCAATTCTGTGTCCCTTTCTTTCTCGCTTTGTCACTCTCCTCTCTTCCTCTTGTTCTGTCTGTCGCTGTCTCTATGTCCTTTCTTTATCTCTGTCAATGTTTTTCGCCGTCTCTGCCTCTCTTTCCTTTTCTATCTTCGTTTGTGTTTTTCTGTCCCTCTCTGTTTCTTTGTTGTTTACTCTCCTTTTCTTTATGTCTTTCTCTGTGATCTGTGTCTATCACCTTCTCTGTCTCTCAATGATACTCTCTGTTTATATGTCTCTTTCTTTCTTTCTTTCTTTAATTCTTTCTCACTTTTTTTCTCTGTGTCTCTCGAATTCTCTCTCTGTCTCTCTTTCATTTTCCCTGTTTATCTCTATATCCTTTAATTTCTGTTCCCCTCTCTGTCGCTCACTCTCTCTTCGCGTCTTTCTCTCTCTCTCTCTCTCTCTCTCTCTCTCTCTCTCTCTGTCTGTTTCTTCTTTTGTATGTATGTCTCTAACTTGTGTAGGTCTATCTCCTTCTCTCTATGTGTCTCTCTATCTGTCTCTCTCTCTGTGTCTCTCTCTCCCTATCTCTTTCTATCACCCCTTCTCTCTGTGCAATGTTATTTCTACTACTTTATTTCTCTTTAGCATTTTCGCAATAACACCAACCCAAATTTGTAGATCTCCTAAACGCAACCCAAAATTGTAGATATACTGCCTGCTAAACCCAACCCAAAATTTTAGATCTACTGTCCCATAAACCGAACACAAAATGTAGTTTTACTGCCTCCTAAACCCAAGACAAACTTTTAGATTTACTGTCTCCTAAACCCAACACAAAATTTAGATTTACTGTCTGCTATACCAAGCCCAAAATTGTAGATTTACTGTCTCCTAAACCCACAGAAAATTGTAGTTCTACTGTCTCCTAAACCTAACACAAAATTTAGATTTACTGCCTCCTAAACCTAACACAAAATTTAGATTTACTGCCTCCTAAACCTAACACAAAATTTAGATTTACTGCCTCCTAAACCCAACACAAAATTTAGATTTACTGCCTCCTAAACCTAACACAAAATTTAGATTTACTGCCTCCTAAACCCAACACAAAATTTAGATTTACTGCCTCCTAAACCTAACACAAAATTTAGATTTACTGCCTCCTAAAACCAACACAAAATTTAGATTTACTGCCTCCTAAACCTAACACAAAATTTAGATTTACTGCCTCCTAAACCCAACACAAAATTTAGATTTACTGCCTCCTAAACCTAACACAAAATTTAGATTTACTGCCTCCTAAACCCAACACAAAATTTAGATTTACTGCCTCCTAAACCTAACACAAAATTTAGATTTACTGCCTCCTAAAACCAACACAAAATTTAGATTTACTGCCTCCTAAACCTAACACAAAATTTAGATTTACTGCCTCCTAAACCCAACACAAAATTTAGATTTACTGCCTCCTAAACCCACCGAAAATTGTAGTTCTACTGCCTCCTAAACCCAACAAAAAATGTAGATTTACTGCCTCCTAAACCCACCGAAAATTGTAGTTCTACTGCCTCCTAAACCCAACAAAAAATGTAGATTTACTGCCTCCTAAACCCAACCCAAAATTTAGATTTATTGCCTCCTAAACCCAACCCAAATTTTAGATTTACTGCCTCCTAAACCCAACCCAAAATGTAGATTTATTGCCTCCTAAACCCAACCCAAAATGTAGATTTACTGCCTCTTAAACCCAACATTAAATTTAGATTTACTGCCTCTTAAATCCAACAAAAAATGTAGATTTACTGCTTCCTAAGCCCAACACAAAATTTAGATTTACTGCCTCCTAAACCCAACACAAAACTTAGATTTACTGCCTCCTAAACTTAACAAAGATTTAGATTTACTGCCTCCATTTCTCTCCCAACCACTTATAAGACGAACCCATAGCTGATAGTCTTACATGACGCATGTATGAACGCAAATGCGTTTATTCTTGGCGTATCTATTTCGGTGATAATTCGTTTTACATAATGATGTTGCTAATCTCATTCACAAACATTTGAAGTCACATTCTACGACATACTTTCAGAGGATCCAGCGGTCCTATTATTTCCTCCCAGGTAGCCAATCCTGTCATCACTGAAACAGCAGCACAGCTATCAAATGATCTTCCTAGTGTCATACAGTTCCCGTTATTGCGCCACGTCGGGCGAGGCACACTACCACAGCTGGTCACTTTATAGGGCTCGTATCCATGAACTTTGAGTAGTGGTTTCTGTAATAATGGTTTTACGGGATGAGGTTGCTAGTCTCATGGACAACATTATGTAGACGCCTTTAACGACTTGCCTGAGAGGTTACAGTGGTTCTCGTCTTTTTCCCAGTTGACATGTTTTGTTTTGATACTCAAATGCATTAAAAAATCCCAGTAATTTTCTTCAGTAGCCGCACTACACCTACTGTGATTTGGATCATTCACCAACAACTGGCAAGAGAAAGAGAGATGTTTCAGCGTTGATAACGTCTAGTAAGAGGTGTATAGGGCAGCAGTAAACTCCGTCCACTATGCTAGGTCTACAGCCATCTTAAGGACGGTACTGGCTGCCTTATAAACCTGTATTAAGTCACCTCGAATTCTTCTCTTTACTAGACACTGTAGGTCGGTTTTTCTAGTCTTTCCTCATAACTATAATTCTGGAATCCCACTATCAGGTTTGGTACTTTTTTTGGTGTGTAATCTTTTATCTTCCGTCGGACACAATTTGAGAGTATTTTCTTAATGCTGGATCAGTGCCGTCTGTCGCCTCTCATTCTTCGGCAAACAGGCCAGCCTCTCGAAACGTTCAGACTCCACGGCTTCTCCATCTGTCCCTGGGAATTAGGGGCAGGAAAAGACAGCGCCCCTCAAGGATCTGTCCCCAGGGATGAGATATTGCCTCAACTTCCACCTATCCTGCTTGATGCTTCGTGATCTGCCGTGAAGGTTGGTATAGAAGATCAGAGCGACTGGCCCTGTTTGCCGAGTGGGATTCAATGAATTTCAAATGGCTTCTTTCTGAGGACCATTGCATGGCAGTCTGCTCATGATTTGGGTGTCTTTTCTGATGTTGCTGTGACACGATTATATTCAGTAATTGTTATTTTATATGGTTGAAACTCAAGTAAATAAACTGATGTATGTTCTCTTGTTGAAACATGAGTCACTGAAATAAACGTATTTTCTCTTGTGACATGGACTCAATTAACTAATTTTTTTTTCTATTGAGCCATGACGATAGAATGCAATGATAATGGTGATGATGATGATGATGATGAAGATGATGACGATGGTGATGATGAAGCTGATTATAATGATGACGATGTGATGTTGATGAAGATGATGGTGATGATGACTAGGATACCGACGATACAATCCCTTTAACTGTGAAATGATAACTCTTGACAGCCCAATGCCCACCTGACAAAAGAACACGTTTTTCTCTGGTTTCTCTGAAAGTATTTTGTTATAGAGGCATCATGATATCAAAGGGTAGGGTATAGACGTACCTTTTGAATATCCTGAAGGGAAGCTACTCAATGTGCTGGTGTTTCAGGGTCGTCACTTCCTGGTAGGGACATAGCACACGCATATGAGTTGGCCATCGCATCCTTCATCAGTCAGTCATGCCAGCTCTTGCGTAGTGGCATTCTCCGTCCCATGGCAGATCATCAATAAGTAGCGGTGGTGCAATATCCGCTGGCGTGCACCTCTTTGTCATCCATGGCAGTAATTGACAGAGGACAAACAGCACAGAACAAAATAAGAATGCCTTTAACTCATCGCGTGGATGTGGATTTGCGCAACCAATAGAATATACTCACCGGTGATTATGCAACCACGCCAATAGGGCTTCACCTGTTCTGATTCATCTACAATCAGGCCAGAGTGACCCTATCTGACGTAAAACTCCCGCCGGCATAGCTCCCGGGATCGTTGGGTCGGCAAGGCAGTCTTACACGTGGAGTGTGGTTATTGTTGTTGTTTGGAATGCCCGCAATGAGTAAATTTACTCTTTTATGCGCTCTGAAAAGGACGTTAAGTGACGGATTGCAGTAGCTTTTCTCACGTCCCAAGCGTTGATCCCTCACCTCGTTAGCCAGGCTGCCATGAGAACAGCCCGTTTCCAGGGAGGGTTATGAGGAAGCCAAGGTGAGGGTCTTGGTCAGTATATTTTGCCTGACCCTGACTAACATGTCTGATCAGTATATTTTCCCTGTCCAGACGTTAGTTTTTTCCCCCCTTGGAGTGTGGTACTCTTAGTTCAACAATGATACATGTAGTTTCGTGACAGACGCTGCTGTCAGGGGTGAAGTGTCCGGTACTTCTGAGTACGAAAACATAGCTTGTTTATTCTGTTAAAGGACCAGTACTGTTCTTCGCTGTCTTTCCTTCCCTTACCGTTCCCATTTACAGCTGTATCGACTTGAGCATGGCGGGAGTTGAACCTTGTACCTACGCGAACAAAATAAAAGTGCTCTCCCACAACGTTAATCAGACGCTTGACATTTCGTAGCTAGCTAAAAAAGTGGGACACACATTACATTAATGTTGATTAACCTAATCATACTGTGCCTGTAGAATAGTGCCGAGTTCCATTTAAGGCGAAAGCATTAAAGAAAATATGGCTTTATTACTATAGCAAATCAGAAAATATATGTCACATATGGCTATTTAAAACAGTCAGGAACATGAAACTGACTTACCTACCTAGTCGCTCCTCTTCAACCGTGACGTGTAGAGGTTATGAAAACCATTTATTATTATACTTACATTGTCCCTTTTTTCTCAACTTAATTTCCCCCAACCATTGATACTTATCCCATTGTGGTATCAGGGCAAGGACACGTCCCCAAACATTGATACACTTATTCCATTATGTTATCAGGTCAAGGACACGTCCCCAAACATTGATACACTTATCCCATTATGTTATCAGGTCAAGGACACGTCCCCAAACATTGATACACTTATTCCATTATGTTATCAGGTCAAGGACACGTCCCCAAACATTGATACACTTATCCCATTGTGTTATCAGGGCAAGGAAACGTCCCCAAACATTGATACACTTATCCCATTGTGTTATCAGGGCAAGGACACGTCCCCAAACATTGATACACTTATCCCATTGTGTTATCAGGGCAAGGAAACGTCCCAAACATTGATACACTTATCCCATTGTGTTATCATGGCAAGGACACGTCCCAAAACATTGATATACTTATCCCATTGTGTTATCAGGGCAAGGTCACGTCCCCAAACATTGATACACTAATCCCATTGTGTTATCAGGGCAAGGTCACGTCCCCAAACATTGATACACTAATCCCATTGTGTTATCAGGGCAAGGTCACGTCCCCAAACATTGATACACTAATCCCATTGTGTTATCAGGGCAAAGACACGTCCCCAAACATTGATACACTTATCCCATTGTGTTATCAGGGCAAGGTCACGTCCATTCGGTCCATTTTGTGTGTTCGTCAGTCCGCTGTCTGGGTACACACAGTGAACACACTATCAAGAATGTGAATCCATCACGTAGGGTAAACCATGCGAGCACCCTGTTGTAACTGCTGCACGGTCTATCGCCTGTCAGCTCGAATGAGTCCCTTAATCCACCCTCACAAACTCTGCTGTTGCAATCTGAACAGGACGGTCAGGTCATGAGTTCATTTTCAATTTGTGAGCGTTCTTAAGCAATCGTGTCGATCCAGTTACGGACCACTTTACTTGACAAACACCTCATCATAAACAGGAAACATTTCATTGCAAATATCTTTTTGCAGAAAATATTGTTTCCCCCAAGAAACACAGAATATGCGCATCAGCACGCTGTCTTTGATTTGTTTGTACATTATGTAAGCACGGACCTCATTTTTGTAACATATCTGCGCACGTGCATGCGATACATTGCATCTGTTACGTTAACATAATAAAAAAGCTGGATGTTGCTACCACTTAATGCACCTTTTCAAACTATCAACTACATTTTGCAGCTATATTATTTCAGTTTGTGACCTACTTACTGACTTGCCCTCGTAATCATGGCTCTAACATATTGGTTTCATTCTTCAAATTTGCCATTGTTAGTTTTCAAAAAGTATTGTGTATTGTTTACTGACTTTTTCTAAGGAGGAATTCACTCCGTCTCTGCTTTCAATCCCGTAGGCAATTTCCAGCTACGTTGTTTTCTTTCCACCCCTTCCCTTCCCTCCTTGCACAACAAATAATTAAATGTGATAATCTAAGACAAGGTCTGTGACGGAAATATTGCTTGGTGAAAGTCTGCAGTCTGGAAGCGATATTATATATTCTTTTTTTTTTTTTACATACCACATTTTTAAGCCACGTAGAAAGGATTTTTTTTACATTTCTATTGGACTTTCTAACATTTATTTTCCTAAGATCTCTATCGCGACGTCCTCTTTTATTATGTGTTTCCCAGTCTTAAATATGTCTGTATGTCTGTATGTCCGTCGGTATGTCCTCACTCTGGAACTAGTTTCCTTGTCTTTAGTACAAGCTGGACTTGACAAAGTTGACAGAGCGGGCTAGTAAATACATAGTTATATCCCTTACCCAATGAAACGAAATTTGCTTCCCTGGCTAATGAGCCGGATTCTCAATGTGCGATGTTGACAGTGAAACTAATCTCAGAACTTGCCACCAAGGATGAGACGTAGTGTCCATACTAAGGGATGCTTTCGCCGAACCCTTCCCGCACTAAGACTGTCACCAGATTTGCACAAGTACTACGGATGTCACTAGTTTCAACATTCTTGTAATATTCATTTTTGTTGACCATTTGGACTTGTGCCATTCTGTGTGTTGGTTCTTTTCTCCTGCTATCCTTTTTCACTCCAGTCGAAGCATAAGGACACAGATACAGTTAGCCTTTCTTGTTCTTCTTCTTTTTCTGCTTCTTCTTCGTTCGTTCTCAATCTCCTGCTACCAAGCCCTGAAAAGGGTGTTCCAAGCTGCATAATGGTGCCCGGAGAATGGCATGCGTTGTATCATAGTTTACAGCTTGACTGTGATATTTTCACCTTTCGGTCCGACACATCCGTTTTCAGCATGACACTTCTGAGTACCGGTTTACCTTCCCTCTTCGATCCCTCCTCCTTAGGTAGTCTGCTCGATTGCAGTCTGTTATCCAGGATCACCAAGTGGAGGTGTTAAGGGTCTTGGCAGCTCTGGGTTGCTGGCCCTGATGCTAGCAGTCAGCTCTGGGTTGCTGACCCTGATGCTAGCAGTCAGTTCTGGGCTGCTGGCCCTGATGCTAGCAGTCAGCTCTGGGTAGCTGACCGCTTCAGCTCGTGCGCTGCTCAGCATCTTGATCCCATCAACCTTTCTAGAAACGCTGATTCATCTGGTAATTTGTTTTACATGAATAGGATATAGCCCCATCAACAACTCGCTTCAGTCACATTTTACTATACTGGTGGAGTGTGTAGCCTAGTCGTCAGTTAGCTGGCTTGATAGACTGGGATTACAGTGTGTCAAAGTTCGAGATCACGGATGGACAGACAAAAATCCGGGCCGTGATTCTTGCTTGGTACGACCGTTCCTTCAGTCGACCCAGCTGTAAATGGATACCTGACGTATAGTTTGGGGAAGCTAAAAACAGAAATGAAGATAACTGGCCACCCCATTTCACATAGGCTACGGGTTAGTATATGAAGATTTATCTTCATCCCTGACGGCAGTTGTTGCCTTGGCGCTGACCTTTACCTTTACTATACTGGTGGAGGTGGTCCTCCTCCTTATCCTGCTTCACCTGCTTCTTCTTCTTCTTCTTCTTCTTATTCTCATTCTTCTTCTTCTTCTTCTTTTGTGTTCAGGTTCTTTGAAAATGCAGAATCAGCAGTCCCGTCGGTAGGACAAAGTTCCCAGTCCTCTCCAGACCCGAGTGGCAGATCAACAGCTTCTGTGTTAGCTCGGCTTCCTCTGGTCAGGTCTGGCATCATAAGTCTCTGTGGGCTAGGAAGTACTGCAGGATGTGTTAGGGGCTCTAGACTGGTTCCACATGGGTACTCACTTGTGTGTGATATCTTGAGTCGATTTAGATGACTCAAAAGTCTGCCGGGGGCCGTTCTCAGACAAGAAGTTGTGGTTAGTTGGTGTATGTGGAACTGGTGGATTAGGCCAGATCTGTTGCACACGTAAATGGCTTTCTGCAAAATGCTAGTGTTTATGCCTCGCTGTAAAACATCATTTTGACAAACATGGCTTATTCTTTACGCCTCATAATTGAAGATGTATCCACTTAAATAGCTGGTTCTCTTCTTATTCTTCTTCTTCTCCGTTCGTTCTCAATTTCCCGCTACCAAGCCCTGAACAGGGCTTTGAAAGTAGTAGGAAGTAGTCCGGAGAACGGAATGCGTTGTGTCGCTAGTTTACAGCTTGACTGTGATATTTGCACCTTTCGGTCCGACACATCCGTCTTCGGCAGCGCTGGTTCTCTAAATTCTTATTGTTCGAAGCTGTCCTGCTGAGTTGAGTTTACCCTTGACCTCTCTGGTAGAGGGTTAGAGTGGTCTTTCTTACATTCAGAGGCTGGCTTGAAAAGGCGGGCTGATGTATTCCTTGCTGTAATGTAATGCAACGCTACAGAGGACAATAAAAAACTATGGAGTTTGCTGTGTGGATTCACACCGTATTGACTAGACTACTGTACACAGCCTGATTCACACTAGACTACTGTACACAGCCTGATTCACACTAGACTACTGTACACAGCCTGAGTCACACTAGACTACTGTACACAGTCTGATTCACACTAGACTACTGTACACAGCCTGATTCACACTAGACTACTGTACACAGCCTGAGTCACACTAGACTACTGTACACAGTCTGATTCACACTAGACTACTGTACACAGCCTGATTCACACTAGACTACTGTACACAGCCTGAGTCACACTAGACTACTGTACACAGCCTGAGTCACACTAGACTACTGTACACAGTCTGATTCACACTAGACTACTGTACACAGCCTGATTCACACTAGACTACTGTACAGAGCCTGATTCACACTAGACTACTGTACACAGCCTGATTCACACTAGACTACTGTAATAATAATAATAATAGCTGCCCATCGTTGTCGATGAGGACCGCCGACATCATCCTTGTCACAGATTTCCCTGTTGGGTATGGGTGCGCATGTGGCTGAACAGGCCAATTCGAGCACGAAAACATCTACATATCGGGCACACGAGGTTTGTAGAAGGGGATGGTGTTCCCGCTGCTTGGGATTTCCGCGTCTCGCGTCTGTTCTGGGGTTTCACAACACGGTCATCTTCACCGGCAGCTACACCCGATTTGACTGCGCTTCTCCAGTCAGATCTGTTTTTCGCAAGACATTCCCAGGTGTCGATGTCTATCTGGCAACTTTTTAGTGAGTCCTTCAGACCGTCTTTAAAACGTTTCTTTGGGCGCCCTCTCTCGCGCCATCCCTCTCTCAGCTCGCCGTAGAGAAGGTTCTTTGGGAGCCGCTCGTCTGACATACGGACGAAGTGTCCGGCCCATCCTAGTCGTGCTTTTTCTAGCAGTGCATGGATGCTGGGCATGTTAGCCCTCGAGAGAACCTCGATGTCAGTGACACGATCTTGCCATCGGATGTGGAATATTCGCCTCAGGCAACCTGTGTGGAAGTGGTTTAACCTCCTTGCATGTCCAGAGTATACATTCCAGCTTTCGCAAGCGTATAGTAAGGTTGGAATGATGGTTGCACGGTAGACTTTGAGTTTGGTCTTGACGCTGATGCCACGACGTGCCCAGACCATCGAGCGCATTCTACCAAAGGCTGTGATGGCCTTTGCTATTCTGCTTGCCACCTCATCGTCTAGGCTGACAGATCTCGACAGCGTGCTGCCCAGATATGTGAATTTGTCTACGGCATTCAACGTCTGCTCGCTGACTGTAGTCTCTGGTTTTGTTGGTTGGTACATGACCTCTGTTTTTTTAGCATTAACGGTCAGACCAAAATTTTCGCATGCAGCAGAGAACTGGTCCATTCCAACCTGCATGTTCAGTTCTGAGCTGCTCATTAGAGCGCAGTCGTCAGCAAATACAAGTTACCTGATTATGTCGCCAGCCACTTAGGTTTTGGCCTTCATTCTTCTGGAATTGAGTAACTTGCCATCTGTGCGGTACTTTATGGGTATTCCAAGCTCCAATGATCTTAAAGCGTCTGTCATGGTGGCCGCGAACATCATGCTGAACAAAGTCGGGGCGAGTACACATCCTTGTTTTACTCCGTTTGATACTAGAAACGTTTTAGAGATTGCACCGCTGTCCAGTACACGAGCACACATGCCTTCGTGTAGCTGTTTCACCATTGTTATGAACTTATTGGGGCAGCCAAACTTAGACATTATCATCCACAGCCCTCCTTTGTTTCCTGTATCAAATGCCTTTGCCAAATCAATAAATGTGGTGAACAAGGCCTGATTTTGCTCTCGACACTTCTCTTGTACTTGGCGAGCGGCAAACATCATGTCCACTGTTCCTCTTCCGGCTCTGAATCCACATTGGCTTTCTGGGAGGTGGTGGCTTTGTTCAAGGTGTTTGTTGAGCCTGTTTAGCAGTAAGCGCGCTAGGATCTTGCCTGCTACGGAGAGTAGCGATATTCAACGATGATTGTCGCATTCCTGACGATTGCCTTTTCTTTTGTATAGGTGAACGATTGAGGCGTCCTTTAGCTCCTGCGGACTTTTTCCTTCAGCCCACATGTGACAGAAGAGTTCAGTGATCCTTCTGGTGAGGGATAGGCCAGCTGTCTTATATACCTCTGCTGGTATTGCATCAGCTCCTGGAGCTTTTCCTATAGATAGTGAACTGATTGCCCTGTCGACTTCCTCCTCAGTAATTACTTCATCCAACGCCAAGTTCAGTTCCACCTGCGGCATTCGCCGGATGGCCTCTTCATTTATGGACGATGGGTGGTTTAGTATTTTGCAGAAGTGGTCTGCCCATCTGTCTAGAATCTGAACCTTATCTGTTAGCAGTACCCCATCCGCACTGCGAACTGGAGTATTACTAGAGGGCTGAGGGCCGTAGAGAGCTTTCAGTGCCTCGTAAAACCGTTTGGTGTCATGACGCTCGGCGAACATCTCAATTTCGTCAGCTCTTTTGCTGAGCCAGGAGTCTTGCATCTCTCTAAACCTGGTCTGGACAGCTTTGCGAGCAGTATTGAAGGCAGCTTTTCCTGCCGGAGAGGGTGTGTCTCTCTGGTATTCCCTGTGCGCTTCATGTTTTGCATCGAGAAGGCCCTGTATTTCTAGATCGTTCTCATCAAACCAGTCCTTATGCTTGCGCGTGAGTGGGCCAATGTGTTTAACAGCTGTATCGTAGAGTGTGTTTCTCAATGATGCCCAGTTCTTTTCGATGTCGTTCTTTTCAAAACGAAGCTCAGACAGTCTACTCTCAAGCTCTTCCTGGAAGCCTCCTCTCGTGGGTTCGTATTTCAGCTGAGAGACATTTAGCCTCATCGGTGGTTTCTTTCCCTGGGGGCGAATTTTGGGCTGGATCTTGAAGTTTAGCTTGGTAATGACAAGTCGATGGTCGGTCCAACATTCTGCACCACACATGCTCTTCGTTACCATAGCATCCGCTCGATCCCTACGTCTGATGATAGTATAGTCAATGAGGTGCCAGTGGCGGGACCTTGGGTGCATCCATGTGGTTCTATTTCGGACAGGTAGTCGGAAAGATGTGTTTGTAATGAGTAGTTCATTTGCGGCACATGTCCTCAGAAGGAGCAGTCCGTTACTATTGCATTTTCTGATACCATGTCTGCCAATGGCCCCCTCCCAGGCTGTGTGGTCTGTGCCAACCCTAGCGTTAAAATCACCGAGGAGGACCAGTTTGTACACAGCCTGATTCACACTAGACTACTGTACACAGCCTGATTCACACTAGACTACTGTACACTGTCTGATTCACACTAGACTGCTGTACACAGTCTGATTCCAGAAACGACTTATCTAATTGGTTGTATAAGTGAACCTAACGATACTCCAAATGAAAACATCAATACAATACGATGTTAAGGTCATCATACGACATTTTTCCCATTGCTGGGTCAGTCGAGGGGTTTTGAGGGCTGAGGACTACAGACCGCTTCGCCACTGCTGTCGCCACGTCGTGTGCTGGCTATGTTTGTTTATTTCACTCCCAACAGAAAAACAACATATACCATACCCTCCTTGTCGGCAGACAGGCCTCGAAACCATTCGGCCATGCCCTCCATGTTAAGGTACAAAGTATTTATCTAAACAATCAGCAAACTTATGTTTTTAAACAATCAGCAAACGTATGTATTTAAAAATCAGCAAACTTATGTATTTAAACAATCGGCAAACTTATGTTTTTAAACAATCAGCAAACGTATGTATTTAAAAATCAGCAAACTTATGTATTTAAACAATCGGCAAACTTATGTATTTAAACAATCAGCAAACTTATGTTTTTAAACAATCAGCAAACTTATGGATTTAAACAATCAGCAAACTTATGGATTTAAACAATCAGCAAACTTATGGATTTAAACAATCAGCAAACTTATGTTTTTAAACAATCAGCAAACTTATGGATTTAAACAATCAGCAAACTTATGGATTTAAACAATCAACAAACTTATGTATTTTAACAGTCAACAAATGTATTTATTTAAACAATCGACACACTTGTTTATTTCATTCATTCATTTATAGGAGTTTCTGTCTTTGCTGACCATGCAAGTAGCACCCTGTGAGTAGCCTCTCGGGGCGCAAGCCTGGGCGCTGAATATGGAGACCCTGGGCTACCCTAATTGTAGGAACCATGGCTCGGCCTCGCTGTTGTCAACAAAAGAAATGCAAAGCATGACAATTTAGCATCAGCTCAGTTGCAGGAGCTGTCGAAATGAGTTCTCAATGTTGAAACCATCCGTCTTTAGGCGCTTCCACGCTGGATTTTCTGTCAAGGTTTACTCCCGTAGCCCTACCCTCTCCCGGGGTTTCCACAAGGCAGTGGAATCGATGCCCGCAGATGCTAGTTACTCGAGAAATCCGATGATACTCTCATCGTTCCAAGACTAGCCATCACTCTCTGGGACTTGTAGGCTTAACATCAAAGTTCTTTCTCTCCTAGGCGAACTGCCTGAACAGGCGAACTGCCTTAACAGGCTAACGAGCTTCGTCTACCCAGGTTTAGAGTCAGAGTTTACCGTCTCTTAGATAGGCTGCCAACCATGGCTAATCAGCCCAATCTGCTCGACCAGTTATACTACCGGGTACTCGGTCGTGCCCCACAGAAGGTGCTGCTGGGGACACAATAATGTAGGAGAGGCCATTCGCATAACAACTCCTGAACGGCAAGCCGAACAGTGAATCCAGCGGCGATCTCTACACCTGGAAAGGAGAGACTAAATCAGACACTTCACTTTTCTTTAACGAGCGGGACGTCCAGCCCAGACCTAGCTAGCCACCCATCAACCCCCCCCCCCCCCCGCCCCACCCACCTGCCACTTAAACTTATTTACCTAAATAATCGATAAACTTATTTGTTTAAACAATTTGCAAACTTATTTATTTTAACAATTGACAAACTTATCTACATAAACAATCCATACACTTATTAATTTAAACTATCGGCGAACTTATTTGTTTTTAACAATCGACTTACTTATTTACTTAAGCAATCGACAAACTTATTTATTTGAACAATCGACAACCTTCATAAGTGAATGAATAATTGATAAACTACAGAACTGCCCCACTCAAGACAGTAATAGAATAATTATAGTCGTTGTCAGGTACATCTGCAAGCTGAACTGCGCTGCTGATTTGTTATCATCCAAAATATCTTCATGTGACTCTTGAGTTACCGAAATAGTACCCACGTTTCACTTTAGTCATCTATATTGCGTTAAAAAGACTTGAGTCATCGAAATAATGTTAATGCGCCTCTTGAGTCAGCTACATTGTCTTTATGTTACTCTTGTATCATCGAAATAGTACTCACGTGTCCCTTTGGTTATCTAAAGTGACGTCATGTGACCCCTGAGTCATTGAAAGAGTATACATGTGTCATTTGGGTCATCGACATTGATTTAACGCGACTAACGTGTAATTAAAATAATATGCATGTGTCACTTGTAACTTGTATAATCTACAATATTTTCATGTGACTATTGAGTCATCGGAAAAGTATGCATGTGTTATTTTGGTTATTGAAATTGTCTTCATGCAGTCATGGTGTCCTAGAAATTGAGTCATTAACGTGATGTAAAATGAGCCTTGGACCTTGCGTAGACTTCATTCGGGCGCTGGTCCCTTAATTCGACTTCAAACGACCTTCGATCCATGATCTTAACTTCAAGTGGCCCTGTGTGCTTTAATTCGACTTCATGTGGCGCTTGGTCCATTAACGACTTTCTGTGGCCCTAAGAGTGATTAAAGTTTGAGACCGTTGATGGAACATCTGTGGCTAGCAGACGGCGCCATGCTGCTGTCTGTTCGATCTATCACTTTGTCATAACCAGCACCGAGTCTGTTTTAATGTGACCTAATGTTCTCTGTTAAAACCGATCATTCTGGCGACCTGATCCTGCCCAGAGAAATGTAAATCTGAGAAAGGATGAAGGGGATTGGGGTCAACACTTCCAGTGTTGAAGTGACTCTCTTAAATTCGTGTAGCCCCCGGTGTTTGACAGGCGCTAGCTGAGTCCTGTCACTGACATCTGCCAATTGAATATGTAACTGTCGCAAGTAAATGATGTTTATTTTGTGACAATGGCGTCTGCTAAGTTAAAGGTCGGTACTTTATGAAATGTGGAACTCCGTATAGTCATTTACGCTTATTCAGTTTGATACTCTTTCTCTTAACAAAATAATGATTGACTGTTGTGACTGGCAATTTATAGAAAACTTGTGAATGCTACGCCGCTAGCTTCTGAGTCAGTTGCTATATGCTACCAAGATCCCACCTCACCTAGCAGGAGGAAAACTAACGTATGGGCAGACATAACATACTGATCAGACATGTTAGTCAGGGTCAGGCATAAGATACTGATCAGAGATGTTAGTCAGTGTCAGGCATAACAGTGATCAGACATATTAGTCAGGGTCAGGCATAACATACTGATCAGATATGTTAGTCAGGGTCAGGCATAACATACTGATCAGATATGTTAGTCAGGGTCAGGCAAAACATAGTGATCAGACATATTAGTCAAGGTCAGGCATAACATAGTGATCAGACATGTTAGTCAGGGGCAGGCATAAAATACTGATCAGACATGTTAGTCAGGGTCAGGCATAACATACTGATCAGACATGTTAGTCAGGGTCAGGCAAAACAAACTGATCAGACATGTTAGTCAGGGGCATGCATAACATAGTGATTAGACATGTTAGTCAGGGGCAGGCATAACATACTGATCAGACATGTTAGTCAGGGTCAGGCATAACATACTGATCAGACATGTTAGTCAGGGTCAGGCTAAACATGGTGATCAGACATGTTAGTCAGGGTCAGGCATAACATACTGAAACACACTGATCAGACATGTTAGTCAGGTTCAGGCATAACATACTGATCAGACATGTTAGTCAGGGTCAGGCAAAACACACTGAACTGACATGTTAAGCAGGGTCAGGCAAAACATACTGATGAGAGTTGGAATGGAAACTGTTACCCCAATTGTAATGAACCTCATAAGAAGCATAACTTTGCAGTGCTGCTAGGAGGCAAGGGCCACCTTCTTCTGTTTGTCTTGTGATATAAAAAGAGAGACCGTAACTTGTCTTGTCACCAAATACAGAATTATCAAGAGTGAAAGAAACAATTATTCTCCTTTTTCAGTTTTTTTGGTGAATGTGAAGATTTATTTCTGTATAAACTCCTTAACCCATTCTCTGTTTCTTGGTGAATGTGAAGATTTATTTCTGTATAAACTCCTTAACCCATTCTCTGTTTCTTGGTGAATGTGAAGATTTATTTCTGTATAAACTCCTTAACCCATTCTCTGTTTCTTGGTGAATGTGAAGATTTATTTCTGTATAAACTCCTTAACCCATTCTCTGTTTCTTGGTGAATGTGAAGATTTATTTCTGTATAAACTCCTTAACCCATTCTCTGTTTCTTGGTGAATGTGAAGATTTATTTCTGTATAAACTCCTTAACCCATTCTCTGTTTCTTGGTGAATGTGAAGATTTATTTCTGTATAAACTCCTTAACCCATTCTCTGTTTCTTGGTGAATGTGAAGATTTATTTCTGTATAAACTCCTTAACCCATTCTCTGTTTCTTGGTGAATGTGAAGATTTATTTATGTATAAACTCCTTAACCCATTCTCTGTTTCTTGGTGAATGTGAAGATTTATTTCTGTATAAACTCCTTAACCCATTCTCTGTTTCTTGGTGAATGTGAAGATTTATTTCTGTATAAACTCCTTAACCCATTCTCTGTTTCTTGGTGAATGTGAAGATTTATTTCTGTATAAACTCCCTAACCCATTCTCTGTTTCTTGGTGAATGTGAAGATTTATTTCTGTATAAACTCCTTAACCCATTCTCTGTTTCTTGGTGAATGTGAAGATTTATTTTTGTATAAACTCCTTAACCCATTCTCTGTTTCTTGGTGAATGTGTTAAGATTTATTTCTGAATAAGCTCCTTAACCCATTTTCTGTTTTTTGGTGAATAATTTCTCGCAGAAAAAAGTGAGTTTCTAATTTTAAACCAACGCGGAAATGTAAGAGTAGATGTGTTCAATATAAGAGCAATATTACAATATAGTTAAATCTCTATGGGGCACCATATAGAGTCCCTTACTAGTTTAGAGTTACCATCATTAGACATCTGCTGTCGGCACTGTTTCTCATACTGTATATAGACAGAATAATATATGAGGCCAATCTATAATCAACTACATGGAATAAACGCTCTTTTACAAATAACCATTAAACATAGTGTCATACATCTATGGGCAGACATCATTCAGAAACGTCTGAATATCCTACATGAGAAAGTTGACTCGTTTAATAATATAATAAAAAACCGGAAATATTTAAAGTCGTTGTACTTGTTTGCGAAAGCCCACAGTGAGAAGGTTAATCTTTTGTGCGGCCTGAAAAGTACGTTAATTGGCGGGTTTCAGTAGCTTTCCTCACATCCCGAGCGTTCTGGTAAGGGGGACCGAAGTCCTCCAGGCGGTTGTGCAATGCTTTTGCTTTTTCTGCGTGTCACTGACTACTACGGGGATCACGTTGATCCCTCATCTTGTTAGCAAGGCTGCCATGAAACCAGCCCGTTTCAAGGGAGGGCTACGAGAAAGCCAAGGTGAGTATCGTGGCCAGTATGTTTTGCCTGACCAAACGTTAGTCTTTCTCCGTAGCAGAATATTAAAGCCGGTCCATATTCAACTCACAAGCACATAACTTGATCTTGTTTGAGTGCCCAGATAAGAAAAAAGCTAATTATACGACCCATCATATATCCTTGTTACTAAAGCATTCACGTAATTCAATGAAAACAGAACATAATGATAAACTTTCTTGTTGGTGATAGCTCTCAAATAACCACATCTATTTTATCTGACAAACTTGGACGCCAGATTCAGGTCCCTCGTTCCATTGTAAAGCCTATATCTGAGATGAGTTTGGGAGGCTTCCCTCTCATCCTGTATTGTAAGTGGAGCTTACATAACAGCGAACAAACACAAAATGTGAAATTCGTCTCTTGCAAAGAGGGTACACAATGGAAAAAAAATATCAGTTAATTTTGCTGTTGTTCGAAGCTGCTCGTGTTGAGTTGTTCAAATTTGACGTTGCAGGTTACATTTGCTCTTTATGTATTCCGCGGCGTACTTGACAGGTTGACTGGGGATCTGATGGGTTTAGTCAAATCCTGTATACAGACTCTGCAAAGTCTTCTAAACCAGTATACAGACGTTAAGTTAAGCCATTCAAAATGATATCAGGGGTACAATAGGGTTGCTTACCGTTGCCTTTCCTGTTCATTCTGGCAGTTGACTGTATTATTAAAGTAACAACAAATGAGAGAAATGGAATCCAGTGAAACTTGAAAGTACAGCTGGAGGACCTGGATTTTGCGGATGATATAGCCCTTATGTCCCACAGGCAGAGCCAAATGCAAAGGAAACTGGATAGACTGGATTATATCTCTAAACAAATCGGTTTGGAGATCCATGAGAAAAAGACAAAAATAATTAGGGTAAATGCAGCAAACACAAAATCAATCAGGCTGAGAGGAACGTCAATGTAAGACGTAGAGGTATTTAGGTACCTAGGAAGTATCATCAACAAGGAAGGAGGGGCAGACGAGGATATAAAAACAAGGATACAAAAAGCAAGAGTTGCATCCGGCATGTTGAAACCAACATGGAACTCCAAAGAAAAAAGTTGAAAGACAAAAATAATGATTTTTAATTCAAATGTGACGCCAGTCCTGCTGTATGGAGAGGAAACCGGAAGGATGACCAAAGGAAATGACAGGAGAATGCAGGCTTTTGTCAACAGATGCCTGAGAAAGATTCTTGGTATAAAATGGTTTGACAAAGTTACAAACGACAGACTGTAGGAGAGAGCAGGACAAGGTAAATTGGAACAGTAAATCTTAGGAAGAAAGTGGAGATGGATGGGTCATACATTAAGAAAGGTCCAGGTCAGTACCACTAGGCAATCCCTGTCATGGAACCCCAAGGGAAGGAGAGGTATAGGCAGGCCAAGGAATACATGTAGACGAGATCTCGAGGCGGAAGTAAAGAAAACCGGGAAAAGCTGGAAGGAAAGGGAAAAAAATTGCACTTAACAGAGCTGCTTGGCGAGGGTTGATTGATGATGGCATATGCCCGCCCCCCCCCCTCCCACCGGGTGATAGAAAGCAAAAGAGAGATTTCTTTCACAAACTTGACAGTCCGTCTCAATCTTGTCTCGTCACCATTCGATTTGTACCTTAAATAATCACGTCTAATTTCCTCGCAAACTTCACAGTCCGTCTCAATCTTGTCTCGCTATAATACAATCTTTACCTCAAATAATCACATCTAATAACTTGACGTTTTTATGCTGGTTTAGAAGACTTAGCACAGTCTGTAAACAACCAGTTTCATGTATGTGTCCTTGCTCTAAATGCTATGTGCATCCAATCTATTCTTAAATGCATTGATTGTCCCTGTCTCCACTACTTCCTGTGGCAATGCATTCAGACATTCACCACTCTCTGACTAAATAAATCAGATATCAATGTCCAAATCGTTTATATATATTAAGAATAAAATTGGTCCCAAAACTGAGCCTTGTGGCACTCCACTCTTTACTTCACACCACTCAAAGTACTCCTTATTTATGCTCACTCGCTTACTTTTTCTGGCTAACAAATTTTCAATCTATTTGGCAACTACCCCGCCTATTCCATGTGATTTTAACTTTCTAAATAATCTTTGATGAGGTACTCTATCAAAGGTCTTAGCAAAATCAAGATAAATAACACCCATTGGCTCCCCTTTATCTATTATTTGAGTAACCTCCTCCGTGAATTCAAATATATTTGTTAAGCACGATCTCCCTATAGTAAATCCATGCAGACTATTTCTGATTAGATTGAACTTAACTTGTCTAAATGCATCACAATGTTTTCTTTGATTATTGACTTTAACAATTTATAGACTATGCTCGTTAAAATTACAAGTCTATAATATACTGCATCTATTTGTTTTCCCTTTTTGAATCAGGGGATCACTCCTGCATCTTTCCAATCCTCTGGAACAATCACTTTTGCAAGTGATTGAGAACATAATATAGCCAATGGTTCTGCTAGTTGGTCTCTAACTTTAAACAGCAAATTTGGATGAATACCATCTTGACCTGGGCATTTATCTACTTTCTACCCCTCCAATTTAGAAAAAAAAACAGATTTCTTCTGTAAAATAGATTAATCCCTCTGTATCCATGTCCCGTTGGAAAATATCTATAGGCTCTGGGATCTTAGAGCCCTCATAAAGTTGACATTCTGTCTAAATCTTGTCTAGTTACAATACAATCTATACCTCAAATAATCACATCAAATTCCATCATAAACTTGACAGTCCATCTCAATCTTGTCTCGCTACAATACAATCTATACCTTAAATAATCACATCAAATTCCATCATAAACTTGACAGTCCATCTCAATCTTGTCTCGTCATCGTTTAATCTATACCTCAAATAATCACACATATTTCCCTCATTAACATGACAGATCGTCACAATCTTGTCTCGTCAGCTAAACATTTATACCTCAAATAATCACACATATTTCCCTCATTAACATAACAGATCGTCACAATCTTGTCTCGTCAGCTAAACATTTATACCTCAAATAATCACACATATTTCCCTCATTAACATAACAGATCGTCACAATCTTGTCTCGTCAGCTAAACATTTATACCTCAAATAATCACACATATTTCCCTCATTAACATGACAGATCGTCTCAATCTTGTCTCGTCAGCTAAACATTTATACCTGAAATAATCACACATATTTCCCTCATTAACATGACAGATCGTCTCAATCTTATCTCGTCAGCTAAACATTTATACCTGAAATAATCACACATATTTCCCTCATTAACATGACAGATCGTCTCAATCTTATCTCGTCAGCTAAACATTTATACCTGAAATAATCACACATATTTCCCTCATTAACATGACAGATCGTCTCAATCTTATCTCGTCAGCTAAACATTTATACCTGAAATAATCACACATATTTCCCTCATTAACATGACAGATCGTCTCAATCTTATCTCGTCAGCTAAACATTTATACCTCAAATAATCACACATATTTCCCTCATTAACATGACAGATCGTCTCAATCTTATCTCGTCAGCTTAACGTTTATACCCTAAATAATCACACATATTTTCCTCACAAGATGTTTATGACCTCAATCCCTTTACCATCCAGTGTATCTACCAACTGCGTTAGAGGGAGCGAGGGTACCGGTCTGCTCCTCGCAGGTAGCCGACATATTATATAATCAATGCCAACAAGTAGGACTAATTAAAACCCAGAAACAATTATAATCAATAATGTAGTAAAATGTATAACATTTTTGTATCGTTCGAATAACAATCAATATTCCTTTCACTTAGTAATAGTTAACTCTATATATGCACGTTATACTATGTTTTTTTTTTAGTAGTTCCGGATTTTCTCTTTACAAATTACATATTTAAGAACCAGACAATTCTGTCTCGTTTCCATTGATTTCCTATGAATCCACAAATCCTCTAACATATTTACACTGTGATCTGGCGGAGCAATAAAAAATCGTGCAAACATTAGACTTGGGCTTCAACATTTCCTTGAAAGTTTAACAAATTGTGTCCTTTTGCTATTTAGCTAAAAACTGAATAAATACTTCAAAGTTGATGTTACTTTATCCAAAGTGTTGTCCTTTTTTTTATTGCTAATAACATGTCATCGCAGATTAAGAATTAAGGCGTGTCCGGCGATTATTGAGAAAAATCTGAATTGCAGATAATTATTTTTTTTTTATTTCCAAAGGCTATTTTCTAACGAGGCCAGTCTGTTGAACCATAGACTTCATGAGCTGACACGGTAATCTTTTCGTGAAATATTTATGGTAGTAGAGTTGAAAGTTGTCGAGCGGTTTGATTGCTGGTTTCGTTGTTTATAGAGTACAGGTTCCAAACTACGACATGTCACAAGAAGGTTGTTTATGTTGTTATTGTTGTACTTGATCTTGCTGTTGTTGTTCGAAACTCAACGTGCTGAGTAGAGTTAACGCTTGACGACGTTTATTTGTGGGGTGGTTACAGTGGCTCCTCTTACATTCCTAGGTGTACTTGTGAAGGTGGACCGGGTCGTCCTAGCTGTAGTACAATGCGAGGCTTTCCAGTAAATTTACTCCAATCTTTAAATCTCTAAATCCTGGTATTCATCTAAGTACGAGTTTCTCATGACATGTAGCCAAATGTTGAGAAAACTTATTTCGCTCTTTTGCCCTGGTGTACCATGTTAGGACCATGCTGTCCTCAGGCCAGCTCTCCAACCCAACGTAGCTCGCCGTCGAAGACGCCTGAAGTAAACACACCACTATGGGTCTGGCCAGACCGCTACGACAGGAGCTCGAACGAGAACGCGAGGCTGGCTCTCGAAACATTGTTATAGCTGATTTATCCTTCCTTACCTCTAAATTTAGAGAGCATGTGACGTAAGGGTGGTCAGCTTAATTTACTGTCCCGACTTTGCTCTATTGTTTGAGTCTTTTAAGATGGACTCGCATATCGGTTAACCACTTCCAAGAAACTCGTTGTATACAGATTCTGTAAAGTCTTCTAAACAGTATAACGACGTTAAGTTATGTTAAGTTAAGTTCAGATATCGCCCAAAAGACTACGGGGTGGAACAAGCCGTGCCTTTGCCAGTAGAATACATATAGACAAGGTTAAGTTATGTTAAGTTAAGTTCTGATGTCGTGTATTTTATGACTGTGCAATAGTCTTTTGTGGGTTCTCTGATTTAGCCATCAATCCAATTTGGAATTACCTCCATCCAAAATGTTATTGGTTGTCTTTCTACTGTAAGTCTAACTGTGGTAGCCTGTCGTGACAGTATCAGACTGCCAACAACCCCTACCCCTGTCAAGTCTGGCGCCAGAGTGGTCAGCTCCGACACCCACTCTTGTACCAGACAAAGTCGTCCACCAAAGTGTTCCTAATCCCTTATTTCTTTGTCGACCTAGTGTCGAAACGGTGATTGATTTTGGCAGAACCTGCGCTCGTGGAACGCATTCAGGCAACCTTTGTTTCTTAAAGTCGCCAACCCAATCTCCCCTGCCCTAAACACCCATCTCCAGCTGGAACTGTCACACAATCTCGGCAAGCCGGGTTACGTGTCCAAACAAGGCCACAAGGTGAAGGTTCAGCATGGTGTGTGTCTTGTCGAGACATGTCCGTTGGGTGACTGTCGTTTGAGTTCCGGCCACACCAATGGACTAAAAATGTGCCTCTGGCTGCACACGCGGAAGGCTTCAAATAGCGTCCGATCGCCTTGCGGGATAGTCCAGGTTTTCTAACCGTACAGCAAGTTGAAGAGGACAATAGTTATGCTAATTAGTATCTTGGTTTTCATTCGTAACGGCAACAGCCAGACTCTTCAAATGGCTAACTGGTCATGAAGCTATTCCATGATATGCCCGCTTCTTGTAGTCGACACAGCTTTAAATTAGTAGGTCATGGGACAATTTTTCCACCTCGCAGGAGATATGAATTTCGTGCTGTTGTCGGCACGTTTGGCAACGAAATGGATAGAGCATCCATGTGTGTTCGTACATATTCATATATGTCGGTTCTTTGATCAATTTTTCAATTAACGTGCAACTTTGGAAACGACTTCATTTGATCAAAACTGTCTTGCGTGCTATGTCACTGTAACTTTAATATCATCCGGCATAGATCAAAATGAAGCCCTTAATTACAAGAAGCAATTAACAGTTCTCTTCTTCGTGAGTGGCCTAGGGGTGAAGCGTCCGTTTCAAAGTACAACGCAGCCGGTTCCAATCACGCTCGTGTCCAGTTTGGCAGACATGTTTTTTTTTTCGCTCCTCAGCGTGCGGAAAGTAATAGCAACCTACCGTACTGCACAATTGCCAAGAAACTTATAACAGTCAAACAGGTTGGACGTTGGAAGAAGCTACGTTCTGCACATGATATGCTACTTATTTTTTAAATTCTTCTTTGTCTGCTCTCAACGAATTGCATGTAATTCCTTCATAAACTCGGTTACCCTGTCCCATACTCCTCATGTCGATGTACCGTTCCTTCCTCTGGTTAGAGATAGCCATGCTGTCATTCTGCTCCTCTCGTGGAACCGGCAGAGCCAGAGAACATATTCCGCTTTGTATATTCTCTTCCGATGGGCACATGTCTGTGTTAAAAATTTTTAATTTTTGAACGAATATCTTTTCAGTCGTTAGTGGCCTTTTCGCAATCTGAATATTGTCTTCTCTTCTTCTTCTTCTTCTTCTTCTTCTTGTTCTCCCTCTCCTATGCTGTCAAACTCCCCTTACAGGTCCTTATAAGGGCTCTGCAAGAAGCAGGATGTTGTCCGGAGAACGGAATGTGTTGTGTCGTAGTTTACAGCTTGACTGGGGTATTTTGCAATTTTTGGTCCAACACATCCTAAATCCTTTTTGACATTTTTGGGCACCGGATTAGACTTCCCTTTTCGATCTCTTCTCCTTAGCCAGTCTGCCTTCCTGCAGCCTGTTATGTAGGATTACCACGTGGAGGTGTATAAGGGTCAAGGCAGCTCTGGGTCGCTGGCCCTGGCATTTGCAGTCAGTTTTGGGTAGCTGACACTCTGAATATTGTAACTTGATCCCTTATTGGCAATGATCAGTATACCTCTCCTACGTCAGAATCTGTGTGCCATTTGTCTTTGAAGTTACTATATATTTAATTTACTTTATGTCATCATATGTATCCCTGTCTTTCGTTTGGGTTGTTCATCCTTCATCTTTGGATAGGATATACAAGGGACTTGTCATAAGTTTTTACCCTGACCATGAAGGAGTAGGAGGAGAAAGTTGAAATTTGGCACAGTGCTTATTCATTCTCAATGTAGCCACCACTTAAATTTATTCATTTCTGCCATCTCTGCGTGACCTTGAAAAGACCTTCAGAATAAAATAAATTATTTTTCGAACTAAACCAGTTATCACAAGCCAGTATGACATTGTCACTGTCAACATGATTTCCTTTCAGCTGTTTTTTTTCAGTTTTGGGAAAAGAAAAAAGTCTGATGGAGCTAAATCCGGAGAATATGGTGGGTGTGGAAGAATTTCAATATTCAAATCATTGGCTATTTGCAGCACAAGCCTTACTTTATGGGAGGGCGCGTTGTCTTGAAGCAAAGCAGAATTTGAGTGCTCGCTATCCCTCGTTTTCTGGTCACAGTCTTTTTTAAGTTTGGTAAAGAGATCTGCATACTATTGCCCATTAACTGTGTTGCCATGAGGCAGGTAATATTTCAATATGTCACATTTGACGTCCCAAAAAACAGTCAGCATCACTTTTATTGCAGATTTCTGTGCTCTTGGCTTGACATGTGTTGGTGAGCCCTGGGTTTACCACTGCAAGCTGGAAAATGTGGATCCTGGGTCATAATGGTGAAACCGTCTCATCTACTGTCACGATGGTCGGCAACATGTTTTTCGACCGACACATTTTGATCAACTAGCCACAGTAATCAACCCTCGTTTGTATACCTTCTAATGAACAGTGATAGTTTGGAATTTAAAAATGTGAAATATAGTAAAATATATACTTCTTTTTGTTTTTGCGTTCAGGATCTTTGGTCATGCTATACCTGCAGGCCGTTCGCCATGATGAATATGTAGTCTTCACCAGGTTGGAGCTGTTGCCCTGCAGCTTTTGTCTGAGTTCCGAGCATCTGGCCAGGTCTGGCATCTCATTCCACTATAGAGGGGGCATTCCTGTAGAATGGGTTCAGGATTCTGCCTCCCCCCCCCTTCCCCCCCTCTCCGATCCACATTATGCTAATTCCCAGAGTACTAAATGATGTAGTTTATTCTTTAATTTGCTGTGTTCTTTGCGTTGTTGTTGCTACTGTACGTTGCTGAGGTTGGTTCTCTTTTTATTATGACAACTAAGCGCTGCAATTTCTGTTTTATGGAATAACGAAACGTCTTTTGAGAGGTGGACGCTAAATTAGCGATATTCCACTTAAATCTATAACTAGTCTTCATATCACGTGTGACATTCGCTAAGTATCTTTGTATTTTCTTCTTCTTATTCTTCTTTGTCCTCTTTTTCTTCTTCTTTTTCTTCTTTTTTCTTCCTCTTTCTTCTTCTTTTTCTTCTTCTTCTTCTTCTTCTTCTTTTTCTTCTTCTTCTTCTTTTTCTTCTCTTCTTTTTCTTCTTCCTCTCATTTTTCTTATTTTTCTTCTTCTACTCTTCTTCTTTTTTTATTCTTCTCATCCTTTTCCTTCTTCTTCTTCTTCTTCTTCTTCCTCTTCTTCTTCTGATTCTTCTTCTTCTCATTCTTCTTCTTCTTCTCATTCTTCTTCTTCCTCCTCTTCTCCGTCTTCTTCTAATTTTTCTTCTTCTTCTTCTTCTCATGTTTCTTCTTCTTCTTCTTCTTCTTCTTCTTCTTCCTCCTCCTCTTCTTCTTCTTCATCTTCTTCTTCTTCTCATTCTTTTCCTTCTTCTTTTTGTTCGTCGTCGATCAACTATGCTTCTAGTTCGGTGAGGGGCACAAAGTAGTGTGCGATTCAGGTCTTTGCCAGTCCCCCCCCCCTTCTCACCCTCGCCCCCCCCCCCCCAATTTTCGAGGAAGATCGCTTCTCCTGGCCAAATTGCCTATCTTTGATCTACATAGGTTTTACAGTCATGTATGATATTTTCTTGTCTGCGTGTGAGCTCTATAATCCCACATGGCGGTGACTATACGATCCATTATATGGATAGGGACCTTCAGTACGCAATGTCCTGTTTTGAGTCTCAAGATCTGTGTCCTCCAATCTCTACCAATTTTGATATCCGTTTGATGTGTTCCTCTCTCCGTTTGATGTGTTCCTCTCTCCATTTGATGTGTTCCTATCTCCGTTCTTCTTCTTCTTCTTCTTCTTCTTCTTCTTCTTCTTCTTCTTCTTCGTACGCATTCAGACATCCACCTTAATTTTTTCGAAAAAAGCAGCGGTCATCCTGAGGCCGTCAACACTGCCATAGAGCTTGTCTACTGTTACCACTGGTGATGGCCACATCTTCTCTCTCTCTGATCCTCGTATGTCGGGCAGTTTTGCAGCAAATGCTCAGCGGTCATTTTACCGGTAGCACACGGGCATTCGTCAGTGCCACCTATCTTTAATTTTTTGAATAGGTGGTACCTCAGTCTGTTGTGGCCTGTGCGGAGTCTGAAGACCACGACCTGCTCTCTTCTGCTCAATTGGTAATAGGCATCATTTGTGTGTGTAGCCAGTATGCTGTGTTTCTCATTTGGCCATGTATCTGTCCCTAATAAATCGTTTGGACTTTAGAATCTGGTTGTGGTAGTCTTGCACCTTCTTTTGCCAGTCTGTCTGCCTCCTCGTTGCCTTGAATGTTACAGTGGGATGGAACCTACTGCACCATTACTCTTTTTGGTGCGGACTGCTGGCATAGTTGACAGAGTACTGTTCTTAAATCTTTAAGTTCTGTATTTTTTTGGCTTTTTAGTGCTGTAACCACGGACAGGGCACCTGTACACAGGACTATCTGGATTTCATAGCTTTCGCCTGTCAGCATTGCTTCTACTGCAGCCTTTAGTGCCTCTGCCTCCGGTGTGAAATTGCATGAGAATTTTCCAGTTGCCACTGACAGTGTTATTTTTCTACCATTTGGTAGGCTCAGGAATAACCCTCCCCCTCCATTCTGTGTTGTGTTTGTTACAGAACCGTCGGTGTACGCATGGGTCCAGTCCATGCTTGGGTAGTTTTTAGCTATGTGCCTCAGGGTTATGTCTCTTCTTTCTTTTTCAGTCTGGCTATTCTTGTTTCCTGATGTGTTCCTATCTTCGTTTGATGTATTCATCTTTTATGTTCTGTTAGTTCATCTGTTGTATCCATTGTCGTTGAAGAAAACCTTTTGGTGGTAACGTATGTTTTGTTCCATTTTCGCTCCAGCGTGGTATCTGAACCATTTTTGTGTATGCTTTTTACACTTCATTTTATTCCGTAGCATCGCCGCAGCCTCTTATTTGTTTAAATTGTTTCTCCAGTTAAATGGCTCAGACTTGCATGTGATACATTTCTGTGTAACGGTATTACTTAATTGTTATCGCTTGCGTTTAGCAAGGGGACGAGCTGGTGTTGAGAGGTGGGCGTGGTCAAGCTCTGTTAACGATATTTACAAAATGTCAACATTTTAGTGTTCAGAAAGGATAATCGACTTTATTAGCAAGTAGCGAATCCTTGTGCGTGTTAGTGATGGAGGGTGTGAATACTTCAGGCCAGACCGAGAGCAAATACTGCCAGCAGAAGAATATGCGCATATCTGCAGCTACCAGTACTCGAGCACACACTTAAAGCGAACAGCTAACGGCAGAAATCCACGAATAATTGCGGATTAATAAAGATGTACTTGATTTATGGAAAGAGATCAAATCAATCAATTAGTCAATCAAACAATCCGTCAATCGTAGATTATGTGTCTGTTGTGTTGTGGATAAAAGTGAAGGACCGCACGTGTTCATTTAAGTCGTCACTCTCTATTGCTTTAACTTGAACAACCACCTACTCTTTCTCTCTTGTCTCTCGTGTCTCTCTTGTCTCGCTTTCACTCTCTCTCTCTTCTACTCACTATTTCAATCTCTTTCACTCTCTCTTTCTTAATTTCTTTCTGAAGCGAGTATTATCCATTTGACTGATGTCAAACGCACTTTGTCTCTCCCCCCCCCCTCCCTCCTCACCTTCCCCCTCAATGTCTCTCTAACACGTTTATTATCAATCTTTCATTCATACCAAACTCCCCCTTTCTCTCTCTCTTTAACACTTGTTCTATCCATCTTTCATCGATATCAAACTCCCTCTCTCTTTCCCTCTCTCTCTCTCTCTCTCTCTCTCTCTCTAACACTTGCAATATCTATCTTTGGTTCAAATTCTCTCCCTCTTTCTTTCCTCTCTACTCTCTCTCTCTAATCTCACTTTCTCTCTAATGCCTGTATTATTCATATTTCATTCAGGTCAAACTACCGTATAATGAACAAATTGCGTGTTCCAGCTGAAAGATGTGTTGGAATGAAGCACAGCTTACTAGCTCTTCTGACTTGTCCATATTCGTAGACCCATCAGTAATGTGGGAAATTGGTTTCCTATGCTACAACTAAACATCGTTTTACCTTCCTATTTGACGAAGGTGCAGATCTTTCAACCTCAGACAAAAACATTTATGTTATATTGTATATGTCATAAATGTCGTTCTCAGTACATGTTTCTACAATATTTTCATTATGACAACTATCTATCTGCTACGTGGTCTTCCTCGTGCCATTAAAAAAATTTTTTTTTTGCGTTCGCCATATTTCTCTTATCCCCAAGGCGGTGTGCGTTGCACTGCGGTTTTTATTTTGCGCCTGTCGACCCAGTGCATCCGACTTCAGCACGCATTTTATGTAAGGGTCTGCTTCCTCCCCCATTTTCTAAAGGCTTTCTTCCCCGCGGTAACGACCTGTGCTGTCATGGGGATCGAACCCAGTACCTCCTGGTTGTGAGCCGTGTCACTTACCCACGCCCCCCCCCCCCCACCTCGTGCCATGAAAGCAGATCTTGTTGCGTTACATGAGAACTGTGGTTGTTGATCAGGTTATTCTTCTTCTTCTTCTTCTTCTTCTTCTTATTCGTACGCTGTCATTCGTCAACTTAAATTTGTTCGAAGAAAGCAGCGGTCTTCCTGAGGCTGTCGACACTGCCATAGAGCTTGTCTAGTGTTGCCACTGGTGGTGGCCATATGTGCTTTCTCTGGTCCTCGTATATCGGGCAATTTTGCACCAGATGTTCAGCGGTCATTTTCCCTGTACCACAGATGCATTTGTCATGCCACCTATCTTCAGTTTATTGAATAGATGGTACCTCAGTCTGTTGTGGCCTGTGCGCAGTCTGAAGACCACGACCTGCTCTCTTCTGTTCAGATGGTAGTAGGTATCATTTTTTGTGTAGCCAGTATGTTCTGTTTCCCATTTGGCCATGTATCTGGCCCTAATAAACCTTTTGGACTCTTCATAGGTCACACTAGAATCTGTTGTGGTGGTCTTGCACCTTCTTTTGGCAGTCTGTCTGCCTCCTCGTTGACTTGGATGTTACAGTGGGATGGAACCCACTGTACCACTACTCTTTTTGTTGCGGACTGCTGGCGTAGTTGACAGAGTACTGCTCTTAAATCATTAAGTTTCGCATTTCTTTGGCTTTTTAGTGCTGTAACCACGACCAGGGCATCTGTAAACAGGACTATCTGGCTTTCATTGCTTTCGCCTATCAGCATTGCTTTTAGTGCAGCCTTCAATGTCTCTGCCTCCGGTGTGAAATTGCTTGAGAATTTTCCAGTAGCCACTGACAGTGTTATTTTTCTACCATTTGTTAGGCTCAGGAATACCCCTCCCCCTCCATTCTATGTTGTATTTGTTACAGAACCGTCGGTGTATGCATAGGTCCAGTCCATGCTTGGGTAGTTTTCCGCTATGTACTCAGGGTTATGTCTCTTCTTTCTTTTTCAGTCTGGCTGCTCTTGTTTCCAATACCTGGTATATTTTCTACCACCTCCGGAATGGATCAGGTTCTATTCGCGTGAGATGATCGAAATATTTTTGGTTTGTTTAGCATTGTCACAGGAAAGCATAACAGAGAGATGAAACGATAGCTCATGATACGTTTCGATGGACAATGATGAGCAACCATGTATGTGTATGTGCTAAAGGTCATAGGTCAATAGATAAAGTCATTCCAGAGGTTAAAGGTTACGGTACGATGTAATGTCAGAGAATGTTCTTTTATGTCTCCTTCACTCGCTTGAATTGAATTATAGGGCCTTCGCTACAGCTGGCCCCCGTTCAGTTAATCGAATAGAATTTGTCACATTGCTGTCAATCAATCAAAACGTGCCCCTTCACAATCAATCAATCAAATTAATCACTCAATCGATCAACAGGTGTCCCCCTTACAGCTAATCAACGTTTTATTATGTAACTTCTGTTTACTACTCAACGGTTTATTATGCCCCATCTGTTTACTAATCTGTTTTTTATTATGTCACGTCTGTTTAATAATCAACCTTTTATTATGCCCCGTCTGTTTACTATTAAATGCTTTATTATGTCACGTCTGTTACTAATCAACCTTTACTATGTCACGTCTGTTTACTAATCAACCTTTTATTATGTCATGTATGTTTACTAATCAGCACGTTATTATGTCACGTCTGTTTACTAATAAACGTTTTATCATATCACGTCTTGGAATGGGTGGCCGAAATGTGTCGATTTCGGGTTTATGACGAAAAGGACTGGTTCAAGCCTCGCTAACACATACATTGTTTCCTATTGGGGAGGGGGAAACCTGAAGGAAGGGGCGAGTTAGTAAAATGTTTTTTTTAATGTTTTTGCGTTCGCCTTATTTCTCTTCTCCGCAAGGCGGTATGCGTTGCACTGTGATCGAACCCAGCACCTTCCGGTTGTGAGCCGTGCCACTTAACCACTAGGCCACGCGTCCCCTCACTGGGAGTAAAATAAGCTCTAGTCTGCTCACTGCATGTTAACAGCGTGGATACGTGACCTTTATTCTTCAATTTTGTAAATCCTACCGGTTGATTCCAGTCATAGGAAAGAACTTAATAAAAAAATAGTATCTAGTTATGAGTTGACGATTGGATCGCTTAGCTTGTTGTTGCCAGTTTGTAAATGTTCGTGAAAGGCTGATAATTACCGTGTTGTTCTGTACCAATTACCATTCTCCCAAACTTGTCATGTTTTATCTGTTTTAAATGTTTTTCATGTTGCGAAGACCATCCATCATGTCATTCTCTTCTCTGCTTCCAAAATTATCCTCATTTTGTGAGCCAAACCAGTAGACAGACCGCCATAAAACTGCCAAAGGTAAAACAGAAACAAGCAGGTAGGCATAGAGACAGATACAAATAGCACAGAACGTAAATCACACGAGACTCCCGTTTGTACACATACGATATTTTTAGCTTTTAGCTGACCAGGCCTTGTCTCCAGGTTCAAGCCAGTTGTTGTAGAGCCTGATACCAGCAGCCTGGTGAGCACGTGAGCTTGGTCATGTAGGCACTGGTACACAAGCCATGAAAGGTGCGGTTTGCTTATGAAAAGGGGCCTGCTGGTTTACGTTACAGCTCGATGAATGAAAGCTTAGAGATACGTGAATGGTGGGAGAGAGAAGGTGTCCTTACATTATGTCAGTAACCTTTTTACAGCTGAGTAGACAATTATGTTTCGGAGGAGTGCAAATTATATCTCACTCTGCAAGTTGTTCAGTCGAAGTGTTTTTCAAGAACAAATAATCCTCGTCTTTCGGGCTATAGTTGTGTTTGTTTATATACAAAATAGATCAAATTCGAACCACTAAAATGGCAAAACATGGGAGCCAGGGTAGTGTAGTGGTTATTGCACTGGCCTATCAGTCGAGCGATCGGGGTTCGGTTCGCAGTTGGTGCGGGATTTTTCTTGATCGCGAAACCATTTCTGAGGTCGATCCAAAAATTGGTACTAGAATAATCTGGGAAAGATAAGGCAGACGTAGTGATGTTGGCCACATCATACCGTGTGCGGTTAGCCAAGAAAGACAAAAGCCTTACACCAGATTGCCAATGTCAAACTAATGTGTAAATGGTATCTTCACTTTTCGTTTAATAAGGAAAAAAACTGTGAACATGCAACAAACTCCCTTTACATGCATCTACGTGGGCTTTAGCTGGCAGCAGAAAGAGAGGAAAGTCAAAAGAGACTCTTCACAGAAGGACTATCAGATTGGGCTAACCAACATACAAGAATTTGGACAAGTTGTGTCGCATCACTCAAGCTAGAAAGCTCTTGCTTCTGTCTCGTGCGCTGTGTTTGGTGTTCAGTTCAGTTCAGATACACTCGTATCTTCCTAACTTTCATGTTGTCAAACACAAGCTGTACGCACAAATTGTAACGTTCGAATCGATGTCATCATCATGTAGCATGTCCTTTGTAGAACGTCGCTCCCATCACAGTCTGTCTGAAAGAAACTCGTTCCCTTGCCAAAACACCAGCTTCCGCCACTGTCATACTCAGGCACTCCTGGATATCTTGGTGCCATCGTCTTCTTGGTCTACCCCTTCCTCTTTTGCCTGGCACCATACCTTCCATCACCGTCCTCTCAAGACCGTTGTGTCTCTTGATGTGACCAAAGTATTTGCATTTTCTAGCCAAAATGGAATTGATAAACCAGTTCTCCTCTATGCTCAACTCTTGCCGAATGTCTACATTTGTTCTTTTCTCTGTCCAGGGTATTCTGAGGATCTTTCTGTAACATTTATCGATGACAATCCGACGTCATATGTCTTTTCAAATGAAGAACGTGATATGGCCGGATCCAGGAAACCCGAGGCTAGTGGATAGCTGGTAATTGAGCAAATCTTATCCTTCGTCATTCATTAATAAACTCTTGCTACCAAACCATGAACAGGGTTTTCTAAGTAGCAGGATATTGTCTGGAGAACGACATTGCGTTGTGTCGCTAGTTTACAGCTTGACTGCGATATTTGCACCTTACGATACGAATGGTTGCCGGGGTCTTTGTGTATGACAAGGACAAGAATAGCACCACTGCCCCACAGAGAGGTGACTAACTGTGTGGCATGGCGTAACACCGGCCATGGTGAGGTGGTTTCTTTAGAGAAGCAATAACAGGTTGCGGGTCTACTTTGCTCTAGCGTTTGAGTCTATTAAGATGAACTCGCACATCGGTTAACCACCCTCCGTAAGCGCTTGTTCCAACGCAGCGGAGTATTAAGCTGCTTGAGCCTAGCCCGCTAAGCAAGAAACCCTTCTCTCGGCTACAACCTGCTCATACCAGAGCTGGGACCTGCACATGCGCATATATCTCTGTAGAAGTACAGGTCGACAAAGAACTAAGCGCTAAGATATGACACATCCGACTACAGCGTGGAATTGTTGGGTACAGCGTTAGCCTTCCCTCTTCAATCCCTTCTTCTTAGCCTGTTTGATTTGTTGCTAAATAGAATCATTGCGTGACGTTGGAGGGGAGTTTTGGCAGCTCTGGATAGCTGACCGCTACAGATCATGCACTGTTAAGCATCTTAATGCCAATAAGCAAATAAATGTCCTTTACAATTTTCTATATGTGTTAGCTTCTTCTTCTGCGTTCGGGTTTTTCTGATCATGTTAAATCTTCAGTCCTATAGCCAGGATGAAGTCCACAGTCCTTTCCCGGTCTGAGCGGTGGACCCATCTTTTTTGTCTCGGTTCTGCTCCCTCTGGCCAGGTCTGAGCGGTGACCCCATAGTTTTTGCATCAGTTCTGCTCCATCTGGCCAGGTCTGAGCGGTGACCCCATAGTTTTTTCCTCAGTTCTGCTCTATCTGGCCAGGTCTGAGCGGTGACCCCATAGTTTTTGCCTCAGTTCTGCTCCATCTGGCCAGGTCTGAGCGGTGACCCCATAGTTTTGCCTCAGTTCTGCTCCATCTGGCCAGGTCTGAGCAGTGACCCCATAGTTTTTGCCTCAGTACTGTTCCATCTGGCCAGGTCTGAGCGGTGACCCCATAGTTTTTGCCTCAGTTCTGCTCCATCTGGCCAGGTCTGAGCGGTGACCCCATAGTTTTGCCTCAGTTCTGCTCCATCTGGCCAGGTCTGAGCAGTGACCCCATAGTTTTTGCATCAGTTCTGCTCCATCTGGCCAGGTCTGAGCGGTGACCCCATAGTTTTTGCCTCAGTTCTGCTCCATCTGGCCAGGTCTGAGCGGTGACCCCCATAGTTTTTGCCTCAGTTCTGCTCCATCTGGCCAGGTCTGAGCGGTGACCCGATAGTTTTTGCCTCAGTTCTGCTCCATCTGGCCGGGTCTGAGCGGTGACCCCATAGTTTTTGCCTCAGTTCTGCTCCCTCTGGCCAGGTCTGGCATCTTAGTTCTTCTTAGGCCAGGCAGTCTTGAAGTACGTGTTCAAGGTCTGGACTCCTGTCCCACATGGACATTCATTTATTTGGGAGATCTTGAGCCGATATAGGTGGTCCAGTAGTCTGCTGTGGCCCTTTCTCGTGCGGACGGTTGCAGTTTGCTGCTGTCTTTGTAGCTGGTGGATATGGTCTGGACTGTTTCTCTCTCCCATGTTTTTCTCTAATGTTATGTTATACTGGCTGCGAATGATGGTTTTGGCCTCCTAATATGGCACGTTATGAGTGTATCAATAATTTAGTTGTGTATCGACATCTTCGTCTGTATCGTACGCTCTAATCATCAACCTGCAAATGCCTAAAGAAAGATGTGATAATTCTGTCAATAACACCCTCATAGAATGTGTCTGTGCATGTGATCGTCAAAATGTATAAAGCTTTAGTTAGACCTAGATTGTAGTACTGTGCACAGGTGTGGAGTCCTTATCATAGAGGGGATATAAACATGCTCGAAAGAATACAAAAAAGAGCGACAAAGATGATAGTGGGATTCCAGAATTACAGTTATGAGGAACGACTCAGAAAAACCGGTCTACAGTGTCTCGAAGAGAGAAGAATTCGTGGTGACTTAATACAGGTTTATAAGATGATCAGAGGAATGGATATATTAGACTATAACAAGTTTTTTTAAAAATTCAGCCACTCACAATAACACGAGGGCATAGCTACCAGCTGACTAAAGAGAGGACCAGATTAGATATTAGGAAATACTTTTTTAGTCAGAGAGTGGTGTCTGCTTGGAATGCATTGCCAGGGAAGGTAGTGGAGGCAGGGACAGTTAATGCATTTAAGAATAAACTGGATGCGCATAGCTTTTAGAGCAAGGTGATGTAAATGTAACTGGTTGTATACAGACTCTGCAGGGTCTTCTAAACCAGTATAAAGACATTAAGTTAAGTTAAGTTAAGTCTCGGGCATGTGCACTTTAGAGTGTGCCCCTTATGTTGGCTACTTTTGCAACAAATTTTCTGCGACGATTCTATTGAATTATCTTCTTCGTCTTCATCGATCAACTGATGTTATGCTTCATTTCCGGAAAGGTTCGCGAAGGAGACTGTGCGTTTCGACGGTCCTCGACAGCTTTTCGTGCATGGTCGCTCCCCCAGGCCACACTGCGTCTATTTGGTCTGCATAGCTCGGACAGAACTGGAGGATATGTTCTGGTGTTTTCTTGGGTGCTCCACAATCGAACGTGACGGTATCTCTGAGACCTATTCTGCGGAGGTGGGCCTTGAGTCTACAATTTCTTTTTCTGAGTTTGAAGATTTTTCTCTGCCACATCTCTACGAAGTTTGTCTATGTTATCATTTTCTAGCTTGTATTCTTTGTGCTGGTCTCTCCATTATGCCCTCATAGATTGTTTGATGAGTGCCTTTGATTCTTTATAGCTATGTGGATCTGCGTGCCTCCACTTCCGGCTTTTGCGAGCCCATCTGCTTTCTCGTTTCCAGGGATCCCACAGCGGGCCGAAATTCATCGAATAATCAAATTAACACAGCTATCATCATCTGCAGTTGAATTTTCAGTATATTAAACATATGGCATCTCAATCTGTTGTAGACTGTGAGAAGATTATCGCTTGCTCATTTTATAACGTATTCTCTTGTTATAATTGATATGCTGATGTGTCGTCTGCTGTTTGTTTTCGTGTGCATGTATTTGTGTGTACAATTGTGCTACTTGAGGCTCAATGTTTGTTTGTTTGTTTTTTTCTTATTCTTTTATTGTACCTGCCAAGTTCTTCTTCTTCTTCTTCTTCTTTTTCTTCTTATTCTTCTATTTCTTCCTCTTCTGCTTATTCTTCTTCTTCTGCCTTCGTTCTTAATCCCCCCCTACCTAGCCCAGAATAAAACTTTACAAGTAGCAGGACGTAGTTCGGAGAACGAAGTTCACAGCTTGACTGCGATATTTGCACCTTTCGGTCCGACCCGGCCGTCTCCTGCAGACCAAGTTGTTAATTAACGTTATATTACAAGCCTACCAAGTTATTAATTAACGCTACATTACATGTGTGCTAATATTTTTTATTGTGTTTTATGATATGTTTGTCATGTTAATTTGTGGTTTATTATATGTATGCCAACTTGTTATTTTATCATAGACATGCGCAGATTAAACTGTTGACTTGCACACTTGCTTCTTAGATTACAAAAACCCTTGTGACCGTGTGCAACAGACAAGCCTATGGAGAATCATGCAAAACACAGAGTTCCCGACACACCAATTTCAGTTGACTCAAACACTATTTCAAGAACAACAAGCTGCGGTCAGAATCGCCGACGGCAACATCGAATTGATTGGAGATACCGAGTAGGGAAGACTCGATAGTCCTGCAAGAAAACTTCCTAAGAGAGACAACTCTGACCAAAAACAACTGCTGCCTTGATGCACTGAGCCACAGGCTAAAAAAATAAAACAGTGCAACGTAAATATCGCTGTAAACAGCGTACGATGAAGAAGAAGAAGAAGATTGGAGATACAAAAGTTAATAAGATAAGGATGCAAACTCTCCCCTTATCTTTTGAACATGTATGCTAAAAATATAAACAGAAACGTGAAAAAAAGGCATACATTATGAAAAGTCAAACAAGACAGCAAGGAACACAATATATACCTAAATATAAGCAAGACCAAGATAATGTGCCAGGATAAGGCAATAACAAGACCCCAAGTTATCACAGAGAAGAAAGACGTTACGAGAGTCACAAGTTTCGGATGGGAAGGAAGCATAACATACTGATCGGACATGTTAGTCATGGTCAGGCATAACATACTGATCAGACATGTTAGTCAGGGTCAGGAATAACATACTGATCAGACATGTTAGTCAGGGTCAGGAATAACATACTGATCAGACATGTTAGTCAGGGTCAGGAATAACATACTGATCAGACATGTTAGTCAGGGTCGGGAATAACATACTGATCAGACATGTTCGTTAGGGTCAGACATAACATACTGATCTGACATGTTAGTCAGGGTCAGGAATAACATATTGATCAGACATGTTAATCAGGGTCAGGCAAAATATACTGATCAGACATGTTCGTTAGGGTCAGGCATAACATACTGATCCGACATGTTAGTCAGGGTCAGGCAAAATATACTGATCAGACATGTTGATCAGTGTCAGACAAAATGTACTAACCAAGACCCTCACCTCGGCTTCCGCGTGGCCCTCCCTGGAAATGGGATGTTTTCGTGGCAGCCTGGCTAACTGGTTGAGGGATCAACGTAATCCCCGTAATAGTGAGGGAGACTCAGATGAAGCTAAGCGTAGCACAACCGCCTGGAGTACCCTGGTCCACCTTTATCAGCATGATCGTCCTTTTCAGGGCGCACAAAAGACTCACTGTGGGCATTCGAAACAAGTTTTAGATATCTTGGCTCGATTATAATCATCAATTGAGATTGCCAAAAAAAAAAAAAAAGAAGAAGAATGACCATTGCATTACAAAAGTTACTGAAATGAAATACGAATGGCAGAACACTAACAAAATTACATAAAAAGACCCCGAGCACTTCCATTGTCCCAGTGGCAATCTGGTCTCAGTTTTCAAAATTCTCTTCTTTGTCTGAGCTAAGCCAGCAGAGAGACCTCCACAAAACTGCTAAAGATATTACCAGGGAACGGGAGCACAGAGACAGACATGAATGCTAGGTCAATGTAATTAGTCTAGGATACATGTTTGTACACATAGACTATTGTTATGTGCCAGCTGACCAGGCCTTGTCTCCAGGGATCATTTACACTATTGTGGAGACTCCTACAAGCAGGATGGTCGCATAAAAGACAGAAAATTAGAGGAGCTAACTGCAGGAATTTTCTAAATTGTCAGATGTTTCTGTGTTCTCTCCCCTTTGTTCTGCCTTCCCCAAAATTCAAACAAATGGAAACAACATATGGAGAGGTAAGAACAATGATTAAACACAACATAAGATAAGATAAGACAAGTTAAGATAAGGTTATATAATAATACAAGATAGATAACGGTGAGGTAATTCAATGTAAGATAAAGTAGGAAAATATATGATAAAGTAAGATGAGATGAGAAAATATAAGACATGATAGCCTAAGATAAAGTAATATGAGATAAGATAAGATAAGATAAGATAAGATAAGATAAGATAGATAAATTAGATAAGTTAAGATGCATTTGACATGTCAATGAACGTCTCGATTTACATTGCCAGGTCATAAAATATGGACAGACCCTACTACACTTATCCGTTTCGTTCCTTATCAAGTGTAGAGCAGTCACTGTAGATGGTTTGCTATCGGATGTATATAGAATTAAATGTAGATGGTTTGCTACAGGACGTACAGAGCAGCCACTGTAAATGGCATGTTACAGGACGTACAGAGCTGCAGTTATGAATGGATTGTTACAGAACGTTCAGAGCAGCCACTGTAAATTGTTACAGGACGTACAGAGCAGCCACTGTAGATTGTTACAAGACGTACAGATCAGTCGCTGTAGATTGTTACAGGACGTACAGAGCAGCCACTGTAGATTGTTACAGGACGTATAGAACAGCCACTGTATATGGTATGTTACTGTACGTTCAGAGCAGTCTCTATAAATGGTTTGTTACAGGACGTACAGAGCAGCCACAGTAGATTGTTACAGGACGTACAGAGCAGCCACTGTAGATTGTTGCAGAACGTACAGATCAGCCGCTGTAGATTGTTACAGGACGTACAGGGCAGCCACTGTAGATTGTTACAGGACGTATAGAACAGCCACTGTAGATTGTTATGGGACGTAAAGTGCAGCCACTGTAGATTGTTGCAGGACATACAGATACATCGCTGTAAATGGTTTGTTACAGGACGTACAGAGCAGTCACTGTAAATGGTTTGTTACATGACGTACAGGACAACCAGTGTCTGTGGCCTTTTTTGTAGGGAAAATTTGGATGACCATGCAGGTGCCTTGCTACAGAACGTACCTTCCTAAGTGCTACACTAGGTAGCTCCAAGAACTGAGCACAATGAGCCATCTTTCCCAATCAATGGCTGTGTATACCTTGGCAGCCCATTCTCCGGAACAGTCAATATTAAGGATGAAGTGGACACAAGAATTGCCAAACCATATGTAGCCTTTGGAAAACTTTGATCCTTAGTTGTTGGATCGGAGAGGAATTAATCTTATAACCAAATATAAGTTTTATGCGGCAGTCGTCTTATCAACTCTTCTGTACGCCTGTGAAATCTGGACTGTGTACAATCGTCTTACCAACTTTTCTGTACGCCTGTCAAACCAGGACTGTGTACAGTCGTCCTACCAACTTTTATGTACGCCTGTGAAACCTGGACTGTGTACAGTCGTCCTACCAACTTTTATGTACGCTTGTGAAACCTGGACTGTGTACAATCGTCCTACCAACTTTTATGTACGCCTGTGAAACCTGGACTGTGTACAATCGTCTTACCAACTTTTATGTACGCCTGTGAAACCTGGACTGTGTACAATCGTCCTACCAACTTTTATGTACGCCTGTGAAACCTGGACTGTGTACAGTCGTCCTACCAACTCTTATGTACGCCTGTCAAATCTGGACTGTGTACAGTCGTCCTACCAACTCTTCTGTACGCCTGTTAAACCTGGACTCTGTACAGTCGTCCTACCAACTCTTATGTACGCCTGAGAAACCTGGACTGTGTACAGAGGACATGCAAAACAGCTTGACCACTTCCATCTGGGCTGCCTAAAAAAACTACTGAACATAAAATGGCAAGATAAGAACAGATGTAGAAGTTCTTTCGCGGGCTGGCATGATATGCAATGATACGACTCTGTGCAAATCGCAGCTTAGATTGACTGGTCATGTCACCTGCATGTCCGATGAGCGGCTTCCAAAAAATATTATAGGGATAGGCAAGCGATGTCCTGGTGTCCAAATACAACGTTATAAAGACACTCTGAAAGCCTCACTGAAAAAAGGCGGCATTGACTTTGAAAATTGAGAGAATATTGCTGCTGATCGCCATGCCTAGCGTAGTCAAATCTCAGCTGGCACGGGGCACATCGAGTAGATAAGAATCAACGAAGCTGCCTTGAGACGGGCAGCACGAAAGGCAAGAGACGAGTTGCCACCGTCTAACGGCCAGACAGTATTTCGTGCTAGAATTAGTTTGATCAGCCACTTCCGAATCCACTCCAGGATTGACAATGTGGTCCTCTTAGGAAATGATGGACAAACAACGATAACAGACATAGTGACCACTGCAGGTGGCTTGTTACAAGAAGTAAAGAGCAACCACTGTAGATGGCTTGTTACAAGAAGTAAAGAGCAGCCACTGTAGATGGCTTGTTACAAGAAGTAAAGAGCAACCACTGTAGATGGCTTGTTACAAGAACTAAAGAGCAACCACTGTAGATGGCTTGTTACACGAAGTAAAGAGCAACCACTGTAGATGGTTTGTTACAAGAACTAAAGAGCAACCACTATAGATGGCTTGTTACAAGAAGTAAAGAGCAACCACTGTAGATGGCTTGCTACAATAAGTAAAGAGCAACCACTGTAGATGGCTTGTTACAAGAAGTAAAGAGCAACCACTGTAATTAGTTAGCAAGCAAAAGTGACGATGGCGAAAATGGCGACAGCGTCAGATATGATTATTCAGATGTGACCGCATATGACTGCTCAGTCCAATCTTAGCGTGGCAAACTAAATCGCATGTAGGGCACGTAAACAGCGTTAGTAGCTAAGCCGACTTGCATTAGTCCTTTCGTGCTGCTCGCTTTTCCTATGTCTCCGTAATGATTCTCTGCTCAGAGGTACAAGCACCGTATGTGATGGCAGTGCGCAAGGTTTAGCTGTTCGGAGCAAGCAGCTCCCAGGCAACGACATCGATGGAGAAACTATTGAAAGAAACTTGAATAGTGTCTTTGTGTCGTTTCTTCTGTCTTCCCGACGAGCGCTAGTTTGTCCTGAGCTCTTCACACAACAGTTGTTTAGGGAGGCGCTTATCTGACATGCGAACAACATGCCCAGTCCATCTGATATGGGTTCTCTGTTGCAGCATATGGATGCCAGAAAGTCTCGCCCTGCTGAGGACTACAGAGTTGAGCACTCTGTCCTGCCAAGCGATCTCGAACAGTCTGTGGAGACAGTTTACAAGGAAATGATTACCTTTTCTGACATGCCTGCTATAAACTGTCCACGTTTCACATCCGAACAGACGAGTGGTTAACACGACAGCACGATACACACTTATTTTGATAGCAACACTGATTCCTTGTCGGTCCCAAATGTTTGCTCGTAGTCTTCCAAAAGCAGCATTCACCTTGGAAATTCTGGTGTGGCCTCTTACAAGAAGCTAGCGACAAGATTCTTTATGTAATCTTGCAATCGTGGTTTCTGTAATTCATAATTTACTTGCTGAGCTTTCTAGCCTCATATGTAACCGTATGAATAAAGATTCACTAGGCGTGTTCCTGTCCTTGGCAACACGCGGGTCTACTTGGCAAATGTTAGCAGCGAACAAGTTTGTGATCAATTCAGGTATGCAGGAAAGCAACATATAAGCCTCGTTAGGGCCTAATTGTAGCTTATTAAGAATATCGCTAAATCGGGCTATCTGGTGATAGATCAATTCTTAATCTAACCAAACCCTCTTCGCCGTTTTCGCAATATCTGTTTACGATCACCTCTCACCCACTCCATGTTAATGGAAGACAATTTCATTTTTATTGCACGAATAATTGATAAAGTAGAGTTACTTCCCATGGGCAACATTTTACTCTCGTCCAATCAGATTAACATCAGATATTTGAAAACCTAGACGCTAGTCCAATCAGGCACAACACAACGACAAGACCACACTTTCTGTTCCATGAAGCGTTCCTTGGAAACAGACTGTTTTCAAGGCCAGACTGTTTTCAAGGCCAGACTGTTTTCAAGGCCAGACTGTTTTCAAGGCCAGACAAAGCAGCCTTGCTGACGTGATGTGGATCGATGTGATCCCCGGTAGTAGTGAGCGCCACGCAGATAAGTACAACCGCCTGGAGGGCCACGGTCCACCTTCATCAGCATGCTCGGGATGTGAGGAAAGCTACTACAACCCATCACTTAACGTCCTTTTCAGGGCGCACACAAGGTAAACTTACCCATTGTGGGCAATAAACAACAAATAACAACGCATCTGATTTTTCACATTATTTGTTTTCCCTATTATTTGCTTTTTTCAGATGTAAATTGATACTTTCTGCCAGCTGATCTAGGGTTCCTTATTAGGGGAGCAATAATAGATCCACTCTACCTCCATATATGTTGTAGAATACGACTGAAGAGAGTTAGGTTTAGAGCTAGCAACCTCATTTTGTAAAGCAAATTGGTACATAAATTAGCACTCCAAAGACACGAAAAGTAGTGGAGCTCAAATAAAACTCTTACTTAAAAAAACTGTTACTTTTATAACTGTTACACATAAAATCATGTTCCCTGTAACACATAAAACTGTGTGACCTTTATAACTGTTACATATAAAACGTTGTGTTACTTCTAAAGCTGTTACACTTAAAACTGTGCTACATGGAAACCTGTTACTTTTTTAAATTGTTACTTATAAAACCGTGTTACTTAAAAAACTGTAATGTAAAAAAAACAAATCTGTGTTACTTAGAAAACACACTTTCAACATATTACGGGGGGGAGTGGTTAGAGTGGTGAAGGTTGGAAGGAGGGAGGTACAAAAGTAACCTTAATATTTTTATATTATCAACAATATAAATCATTTTCATGTTAATTGTTAACTACTTCTCGTACTTAGAACAGAATGTTACTTGAACAACTATATGTATGGGTTACTTGGACAACTCTATGAATGTGTTACTTGGACAGCTTTATGAATGTGTTACTTGGACAACTCTATGATTGGGTTACTCGGACAACTCTATGAATAGGTTACTTGGACAGCTTTATGAATGTGTTACTTGGACAACTCTATGATTGGGTTACTTGGACAACTTTATGAATGTGTTACTTGGACACCTTTATTAATGTGTTACTTGGACAACTTTATGAATGTGTTACTTGGACAACTTTATGAATGTGTTACTTGGAATCTCTATTTAAAAAAAAAATAAGAATCGACGTCACTGTACTCCAGACATACCCATAGGTGCTCAGTCTCTCTTAGCAAATGGCGAAGGGTATGGATGCTGATGGTCCCAGTATCTCGCTGGTTCTACACTCTCCTGATCCGTCCTCTCGTGCCATACTCCGCTCGAACCTCGTTTAATGTCGAAACTCTGAAGTCTGTGGATTGCTGCTTCATCTATAGAGGTGTCCTCATCCAGCAGGCGGTCATTGATTGATTTCAGAATGTCACTTTCATCCATCCCTAATGTGCCCATGATGGGAGCTTGTGAAGCCATGGTGTCAGCTTTTTCATTACCCTGAACCCCAGCATTAGGACAGTAGATCCATGTCAACCCCAGGAGGTTTGAGGCCTCAACAGCTGCTATCCACTCGTACCTAAGAAATCCCTTCTGTACTTTCTGAAGTACGGCTTGCGCGTCTGTCACGATGACTGCCCTTGTTATAGAAGTCTCAGATATCCATTTCAGTGCTGAGGTCACTGCTTCGGTCTCCATTATCATTATGGAGGTTGTTGACCTGTATGCCCTACTGCGCTCAGCAACGACCTGTCTTCTCACTCTAGCCGAGAAACCCCAGCCTGATGTCCCACTGCGCAGCACTGATCCGTCGGTGTATATGACGGCGTCCCTCTCCTGCGTGTTCTCAATTATCAGCTGATTCACCTAATGCTTTATTCTCCCTTTGCTCCGTTCTCTGCATTCCTTGTCTAAGATTATGATGACTATCTGGTACTCTATCATTTTTTACCAGTTTGAATCCATTCTTCCCCCTTTGCTATCGTCTCAGAAGGAGTGCGTGTCCGATTGTTGTCTCTTCCTGTGCCATCCGTGACGAACCTCTCTTGATTATTGATCCTTTGATGTCTGGTATACTGTGTGCGGAGGGTGCCGCGTGTCTGTGGTGATACGCAATAGGCTTTCACTTGGACCAGTTTATACCTGGATGTCACTGATAATCTCAACATGTACCGCATCATCACAATCGGGGTATCTGTAGTGCAGTCCAGAGCCAGTAGCATACCTTCATTCTGGATGCGTTCCAACATTTCACACTGTGTTTTCAAAAGTATGAGGATGTCCAGTCCGTAATCGATAACAGACAACATGACCTGACGAAATAGAATGAATAGGAGACGTTGTTCCAAGTCGGAAGCAGCCATGTTCTTGAGTGCTCCTAACTCTAGCTTACTTCATTGTACGATATGGTCAACGTGGCAATTATTGGAAAGACTGAGATCAAATGTCACTTCAAGGTATTTCAACCTGTCACACCTGTCGATAGTGCAACCATCAAAAGTGATCCCTGGGAGCTCTGCCTTTACTATGGAATGATTCAAAGAGTACCATATCATGCAGGCCTTGTTCGGATTGATCTTGGAGCTTGAGTCGCATCACTGTGAGATTGCTTTCAAAGTTTCCTGGATGTCTTTGACCAACTCTTGCCTGTCTGAGCCAGTCATGTACGTTAGGGTGTCATCGGTAAATGTCAACGTTTGCCCTGTCTCTGTGGGTTGAATATTGTCAATTTTTACCGTGTGAATGTTGAACAGCACCGATGAGAGCGGAGACCCTTGAGGCAGTCCTGGATATATTCGCCTCGGTTTTGATGTCCACTATCCCACGCGTAGCGCAACTGTTCTTTCCATCAGGGCAGCTGATATCCAACTAACCAGTCACCGGTTTAAACCACACTGCTTCCGATATGTAATTAAAGTCCCAAAATCGACACGGTTATATGCGTCTTCAAGGTCGAGTGCCACCGTGACTGTTTCTTGTATTGACTGAAAACTCGTACACATCATACGCGAAAGTTCCAGCGTTACCCAAGATCTCCTTAGCTGTTCCTTATCTGCCCAGCGTATCGGGTAAGATGTGCTCCCGTTCTAGTTAGACCATAATTCTCCTGGCAACTGTCTTCTCGAGCAACTTACCATATAGATTATCTATGGGGATTATTCGATAGCTGATGAGAAGCGTGTAGTCTTTAACAGGTTTAGGCAGTGGGCACATATAGCTATGAAACCAGTCTTCAAACACAGATGACTTCTCTATAGTGTGATTGAACTCCTTCACCATATTTCTTATCTCTGTCTCATCCAACTGTTTGATGTGGCAATACTGTACTCCATCAGGACCTGGGACAGTGTTTTTGCTGGTACGTTGCCTATTTACGACGATAAGATCTTCCCTGATGACTGTGTCTAAAATGCCTTTCCGAATTTTCTGATGGGCATATATGTCGCCTTTGTCAGTCTGTACAACATATCGATTGAAAAAAACTCAGACCCTCCTCTTCATCTGTCTTCAGGAGACTTCCTGTGGTATCTTGAATGTTGGAGATAAGCTGGCTTGTAGTTTGTCCATTCATCTTTCGATGCATGTGCCAGAACTTCTGGAGGGTATTATCATTACCCACACCTGTGATGAACTCCTCCCATTGCTTGCGTTTGGACTCCTTAGCTAACGCTTCCTTTTCTCTGGCACTTGCAAATATGGATGTTGTTGTCGTTGAAGTCCTTCGTATTGTGGTTTTTCAACTCGTGATGTTTCTTTTAGTGGCAGGTTACTGTGGTTCTTTTTCATCTTAAGACGTTTATGAGAAAGTAAATCTTGGCTCTACTGACTGTAGTGCATTACTAGACTCTGCAGTAAGCTCATATGTATGGGGATTTCAAAATGTGGTAACCTGTTTCGAAAACTCAGTCAAATTATCGTTAATTTTGCGCTTTGAAAACTGAATTGACTGATGTGATGGCAAAAATAACAATGAATGAGGCCATGAGAACTTTAAAGAAAAAGAAATCGCCCGAAAAAGATGGGGTAACAAAAGAAATGTTGATGGGGTTGGGCCAAACAGCAAAAAGAAAGTTACTATCAGCCATGAACCAAAGCTGAAAAGGGGAACTGTACCGCAGGCATGGAAAGATGCTGTACTTATACCAGTACCAAAGAAAGAAAAAGAAAGAACAGATCCAAATAGATACAGGCCCATCAGTCTACTGAGCTGTGTAGGTAAACTGATGGAGCGTATGATAAACACCAGACTGATGTGGCACCTGGAAGAAAAACACATATTAATTCCACAGCAAGCAGGATTTAGACAACACAGATCCACTGAGGACCAGATCACTCTCATAGCACAGTAAATAGAGGATGCTTAACCAAGAGAAAAAGCATACAGTAGCGGTTTGTGTGGATCTAGAGAAGGCATTTGACAAGGTGTGGAAAGAGGGACTTAAAGTCAAGCTTCGAAGAAGTGAAGTATCTGGAAAAATGTACAGATGGATCAGCCACTACCTCGAAAACAGAACAGTCAGAGTTCAAGTACAAAGGCAGATGAGCAAAATGGTGACACTGGAGCAAGGAGTACCCCAAGGGGGAGTACTGTCACCCACACTTTTTCTAGCGTATATAAACAACATCATAGAGAATATACCAAGAAGAGTCCACAGCTCCATGTTTGCAGACGATCTGGCTATGTGGACCTCTGAAACAATTTCACCGTAGCAAACAATCGGATGCAGCAGGCCCTAACATCGTTGGAGGAGTGGGCGAACTCATGGCTGGTCAAAATAAACGAGGAAAAAACAACATGTACGATATTCTCGATTTCAAATAAACCACAGAACACCAAAATAAGTCTTAACGGCAAATATCTGCGGCCAAACGACAACCCAAACTACTCGGGAGACACATTTGATCGGCGCATGACATGGAAAAGTCAGATCGAGAGAAACCGAATGAGAGCCAGAAAAAAAATGGCAATCACGAGGAAACTTGCTGACACAAGCTGGGGAGCAGACGAAAGAATACTAAAGAAACTTTACACCGGAAGAGTGAGACCAGTTCTCGAGTATGGCATTGCGGCATGGGCAACAGCAGCAAAGGCGAACTTTGATAAAATTAGCAAACTTCAAAACCAAGCCATGAGAGTTTTAACACGGCATGAAGTTAACGCCAATTGTAGAACTTGAAATTATTACAAATCTGCAATTCATGACCGACAGAAGAGACTGCAGAGCCCAGCAGCAAGCAGAGATACTCAGAAGACTGACAGACAATCCAATGCATCAGAGACTAAATAGTTTTGGAAAAGGGAAACTAAAGCGGAGAAATTTAGCAAAAATAGCCAAAGCAAAGATGAGCGAAGACCCTATGAACACCATAACAACACCAAAGCCCAAACCTACTGTACGCAAACCCACATGGAAGCAGCATATCATTCCGGAGGTGGTAGAAAATATACCAGGTATTGGAAACAAGAACAGCCAGACTGAAAAAGAAAGAAGAGACATAACCCTGAGGTACATAGTGGAAAACTACCCAAGCATGGACTTAACCCATGCATACATCGATGGTTCTGTAACAAACACAATACAGAATGGAAGTTGAGGGGTATTCCTGAGCCTAACAAATGGTAGAAAAATAACACTGTCAGTGGCAACTGGAAAATCCTCAAACAATTTCAGAGCGTAGGTAGAGGCACTGAAGGCTGCAGTAAAAGCAATGCTGACAGGCGAAAGCAATGAAAGCCAGATAGTCCTGTTTACAGATGCCATGGTCGTAGTTACAGTACTAAAAAGCCAGAAAAATACTGAACTTAATGATTTAAGAGCAGTACTCTGTCAACTATGCCAGCAGTCCGCACCAAAAAGAGTAGTAGTACAGTGGTTTCCGAGGAGGCAGACAGACTGGCAAAAGAAGGTAGGTGGCACTGACGAATGCACCTGTGGTACAGGGAAAATGACTGCTGAACATCTGCTGCAAAATTGCCCGACATACGAGGACAAGAGAAAGCACATGTGGCCATCACCAGTGCCAACACTAGACAAGCTATATGGCAGTGTACACAGCCTCAGTATGACAGCTGCTTTCTTCGAACAAATTCAAGTTGACGTCTGACAGCGTACAAAGAAGAAGAATTGACTGATGCAATTTTTTTATTGTTTCGCTTTCCGCTCGAGGAGAAGCATACGACCAACATTACAGCTGACTGCTTTACATTAAGCCTGTATCCGAGAATTCGCAGTGGGGGTTTCAATAGCAGTAATTGGTACCTGCGTCTGAATTCACCCCAAACAGAGTTCCCTGTGTTCCCATCGTACGTCATTTGACATTCCATTTCGGTTTAAGGGGAGGCCTGATCGAAATAATTGTATTTAAAAAAAATAAGTAAAGAGTTAGATACAATTACAAGCATAGACATTATGGTTTTATTCAGTTTTCCGAAGGGTTAAGGTTAAAGATAGGTTTAGGGTTGCGATTAAGTTTCGAGTTAGGGTTGTGGTTAGGTTTCAGGTTAGGTTAGTTAGATAACATGGTGGGTTTTGCATCGTCTGACAGTATGAATAATGTCATACTGCTTTAGAAACTGAATGCTACTCTCTTTTTTATGAACCAGTGTTTATAGATTCCGGAAATTCATTGCTAATACGGCAAGAATAAGCGGCAGCAGAAATAGAAACTCATTGCGAATACGGCAAAAATAAGCGGCAGCAGAAACAGAAATTCTCTTCTATTCTCGCAGAATGTTTGACACCCCCAAAAGCTGGAAAAGGTGGCTATTCTGTGACGTGCCTACGTCAAATTCGGTACTTAAAAAATTAAAAATATATTTTACTTGAGGTGAATTAACAAGCAAGTACCAAACAATTTTTACAAGATGAGGTTGTTAGACCCACGTACAACCCTGTGTAGTCGGCTTTTACATCTAACTTAGAACGTTACAATGGATCTATCCTTTTCAACCGAGTACCACTTTTGTTGAAACGATTTGAAAAATATCGTATCGAGAGCCGTCGGGTTGAAGGGATCGGCATGCACCACACAAGAAACTACAGAACATATGGATTCTGTACGAGCCTCATCCCACACATCTACCCACTCACAATCCCCGGTTATCCTCCCATAGTCAAACAAACAAGACACCCCACAAATAACAGCATTATGCTTGTCAACATCCGGTTTCCACTCTTCTGACTACGCGCATCGGTCCGTTCAGCCGGTGCTTTACGCGGCAGCCAATCCCATTTCCGGTTAACAACCTCCGTTTCCGGTTAAAAGGGAATTCAAATTCAAGTATTACTTAACCATTTATTCTATCTATCTATCTATCTATCTATCTATCTATCTATCTATCTATCTATCTATCTATCTATCTATCTATCTATCTATCTATCTATCTATCTATCTATATATCTATCTATCTATCTATCTATATATATATCTATCTATCTATCTATATATATATCTAAATATCTATCTATCTATCCAGCACTGCTCTATCTTTCTATTTATTCTGTCTATCCTATCTATCTATTCTATCTATCTATCCAATATCCATTCATCCATCCATCCATCCATCCATCCATCCATCTATCTATCTATCTATCTATCTATCTATCTATCTATCTATCTATCTATCTATCTATCTATCTATCTATCTATTTATCTATCTATCTATCTATCTATCTATCTATCTATTTATATACCACTGCTCTTTATCCATCTTTCTTTCTATAGTATGGCTTGTTATATACCACTGCTCTCCGTTGTGTACAAAGTCCTGCATGTCTCTTACATTTCTTCATTCAGTTACAAGCGTGCTGCCTTAACTTTATGTTTGATTAGCAGAGACGTAAGTACTTATTTTTCACGCCAAGGGTGTCTAGTTCAAAACGCAATCCTCACATGCTCCAACGTGAAAAGAATAGAACTTCTCGTTAGGGGAAACACGGCAGCGAGGAAGGTAGATGTTCTCTTCCAATGAGATGAAGCTGATTCCTCGACGCCGCTGCTAGTTATGGAATTAACTTATAATCAAATCCCGTCGCATCGCTCGGTGTATGGGCCATTGGCAACATCCCGGCATCGTGCTCAGTCCAGGTCTGCTCTTCCGGGCTCTCTTCCGGTGTAAATATATAATCATAGCTCCTTTTCACATTCTCTTCTCTATGTATTTTTGGGTCTACCACTCTACCTCTCTCTCTCCCTATCTCGCTCTCTCTCTCTCTCTCTCTCTCTCTCTCTCTCTTTCCTTAAGGATTTCTTTTATTTGCCTGTAAAGCTCTGTTGGACGGTGCCTTTCGTAGTGTTTGGTCTATCCAGCTTAATTTTCTTCGTTTAATTTGTTGTTCCAGTCCCCGTTATTGGCTCCTGTTCCACAAGTCTTCATTCCTTGCCATGTTCTGCCACTTCATGAACAAAAGTCTTCATTCCTCGCCATGTCCTGCCACTTCATGAACAAAAGTCTTCATTCCTCGCCATGTCCTGCCACTTCATGAACAAAAGTCTTCATTCCTCGCCATGTTCTGCCACTTCATGAACAAAAGTCTTCATTCCTTGCCATGTTCTGCCACTTCATGAACAAAAGTCTTCATTCCTCGCCATGTCCTGCCACTTCATGAACAAAAGTCTTCATTCCTCGCCATGTTCTGCCACTTTATGACCATTACTCATCTTGCGCATCTGTTAACGAAAGACTGGAGTCTTTGTTGTATGGCCTTTGTCGTTCTCTGTGTCTCTGCTCCGTACAGCAGATCTAGGGTGATCTGACACTCTCAGGAAGTTATACCTGACGAGACTACAACGAAAACAAGAAATCTACGCATCCCACCTCTCTGTGATGTTTTATGGCAAGGGCAGGACAAAAGGAGAAGAAGAAGTAGAATCCTTGGGAACGAGAAGGCAGATGTGTTTGGAAAAGTCGGAAGCGGCGGAAGGCAGACTCTCCATCCACAGAGCTGTAAAGAAGCAAACACTCATTATGCGATCCAAGAGGACGGAGTAGAGATACCAGCACAAAGTACTCAATCCATAAAATGACATCACAGACAAGCTTGGCAGAGATGGGCACACAAAAATCTTCAGACCCAGAATGGGACATCGTAGACTAAATGTCCACCTCTACAGAATGGGTCTTAGATAAACCACCAATTAAGATTGCGGAGCACCCAAGCAAACGTCAGAACATATCATGCAGTACTGTCCCACTATTGCAAGCTAAAGAGAGGCATTATGGACCGGGGAAACGATCATGCTCGAAAAGTTGAAACTCAGTCTCTTTCTTGAACCTCACCGGGCTAGAAACCCACATAATCAGCTGATCGAAGAAGTAGTAGAAGACGAAAAAGTACAAGATCAAAACAAGAAGGTATCCAAAACTCCTGCAGTGGAATTCAGGCATACTCTGTCGGCAGCGATTCCTAGCGTCGTTACACATGACTTCTGAGTGTCCAGTTCAGGTCAGTTCAGTTCATCCCGTAAACCATCAGGTCGTTGGGGCACACATGAAGACACTCTCAAAATCCCATGCCATCCCTCTCTGTCTGTCGCCGCTTGACGCATCTCACTGGGACGAAGGCCTGAACACTCAGTTAGTGTCCAGGAAGAGTTATATGGGAGTCTAGGAATAAATGTGGGAAAGAGGTTCCAGAAGTAGGCTGTGAAAGGAAGGGCTTGGGGGAATGCTGTACGGGATTATCGATGAATCATTTGGGGGATTTACGAGGAAGGATACTGGGAATTTACGAGGAAGACTGTCGGGGATTTGCGATGGGGGATGTGAGGGATTTACGAGGGAAGATGTTGAGGATTTAGACAGGAGACTGGTGGATTTTTGCGATGAATGATTTGAGGCATTTACGAGGGAAGATGTTGGGGATTTAAGATGAAGACTTGTAGCTTTGAGATGAAGGATGTGAGGGTGGTAGTCCTAGAACGCTGGTTTTGGTGTCCGTGCAAAATATTGTGGACATGTCCGGGAAGAGGCCTTGAAAAGTCCCGAAAGATTCCCCAGTGGGTCTGTGAAAAATAATAAGGGGAGGACCGAAAAATGGTTGTAGGGTAGATTAGGGTCAGTGAAATCTGAGGGCGGAGGAGTTCCGTACAATGATACGAAATGCCATTTAGGAGGTTAGGGTGGAAGGAGTCCTGGAAGAAGGCTGTCTGAGCGACCGGTACTGGCAGATCGGTGAAGGAATCTGGGAAGAAGTGAAGAAGTGAAGAAGTGAAGAAGTCTGTATCGAAAGGGTATGTAAGAATGTTTTAAGAGAGGAAGATGTACGTAATGGAAGAATGATATAGGTGTCAGTGAAGAACTTAAAAAACAAACCAAATGCAGGTTGGAGATGATAGAGGATAGATTATGGAAGACTGACGTAGGAGTCCGAAATGATGGATACAAGTGGTCCGGAATTAAATATTTCATAGCCTGACGAAGCTGTGGTCTGGTACACCTGGCGAACAGCTGCCTTTTAGACAGATGTTGTGAAGTACTAGTTCAAGTGTAATCCAGCATTCATTTTGATCGACGTCACTTCCGAAATGGGGTCAACTAGAATTCCAGACCTGGACAAGATCCCGTTTTTCGGAAGTAAAGTTGCCTACTTGGCCTTATTAAAGCCAAGTTCCAGGATTACGGCTATTTCAATTGGTTATTCTGATCTCGTTTTCTTCAATATGAAATATACGGTCAACTATGCAGCAGGGGCCCCTTCCAGCAAACCTGTACCAGCAGCGGTTTCTGAATCAGTTGGTATACCTGATCAGGTTAGTAGTCCCATACACAATCCTCTTTAGTCGTTCTTTGCGACATGCTAGGAAAAGTTGCAGTGATCCTGTTCTGCCATATGGATACTTCTTCTCCTTCTTGTTCTTCGTCCTCCTCTTCTTCTTCTTCTTCTACGCTCAGGCATTTGGTCATTCTACATCTGCAGTTCTGTCGCCTGGACGATGTTCAGTCTTGTCCATGTCTGGACCGTATGCCCATAACTTCTGCCTCAGCTTTGGTCCCTCTGGCCAGGTCTGACCGTATGTCCATAACCTCTGCCTCAGCTTTGGTCCCTCTGGCCAGGTCTGGACCGTATGCCCATAACCTCTGCCTCAGCTTTGGTCCCTCTGGCCAGGTTTGGACCGTATGTCTTCGTGACTTGGCGCAGATTTGCCGGATATTTTCACGGATCTTGATTCTGTCTGCACACGGACATTTGTTTGTGTAAGATATCTTCAGCCGTTAAAGGTGATCTGGTAATCTACAGTGGCGTGTTCTAATGCGGAACAGAGCAGTCTTCAAAGTTGGTGAATTGGGTCAGATCTATAGTTCCCTTCCATTTCGCTGTTTTATAGGCTTGGCTTCGTTGGTTTTCAATCTCCCGCTACCAAACCCTGACAAGGGCCTAAGTAGCAGAATGTAGTACAGAGAACCAAATGCGTTGTGTCGTAGTTTACAGCTTGATATTTGCACCTCTCGGTCCAACACATCCGACTTCAGCAAACGTTTTTTAAGTACCGGGTTAACATTCCCTCTTCGATCCCTTAGCCAGTCTGCCCTGCTGCAGCCTGTTATTCAGGATCACAGCGTGGAGGTGTAGAAGAGTCTGTAGAAGGCCCTGACTCTAGCAGTCAGCTATGGGTCGCTGACCACTGCAGCTCATGCACTGCTCAGCATCTTGATCCCTTTCGCTGTTTTATATAATTTTGTATCGAGTGTTTGTAGCATGAAAACTAAACAGACTATGTAATAGTAGTATCTTGCCGGTTTGTTCTATATGTTTCAGAATGCTGTTGTATGGAAAGTAGTGATACACAGAGAATCAATACCTTCCATGCACGCCATCGCCGAATTATTAGTGTTTTGGCCGGACAAAATATAAAATGATAAACTCGTATAGGATATTAACCAAGAAGATATGAAACACATTATAAGAGAAAGAAAGATAAAGAAAAGAGATAGCTGGGGCATGCCATGAGAACGAGTCCGGAAATGCGTTTATGTGGACACTGAATTGTAAAAGTAAGAAAGGTAGACAAAGAACTACTTGAAGACGCACGATCAAAGATGAGCTGTCGGGCACATCTCTGACATTGGGCACTGCGTGAAAGGTTGGCCAAGACAAGAAGGCCTCAACAGTCCTGGGAAGCCTCGTGTCCCACAGGATATTTATGGAATTAGAATATGTTGTTGTTATGTCTGTAAATGATAGTTTTTGTACCCTGGTATGGAAATTGGCTCTATTTTTCTTCCATCTCTGGACAATTGATACAACTTGGGTGTTTTCAAAAGGTTATCTCCAAAATGGTGGTTGGTAGTGTTTGACTTTTCTAAACAGGTTTTATCTGGCAACCATGTTCCGATGAATATTTTCAGCACATTCATTTGTGTCCAGATTCGTATTACTGTTTTATGCTGAAGATTTGGGCTTTCATAGAAAAAAGTAGTTTGATAGTAGACACTGTAGTAGGGGACGAAGTGTTAGAGATTTTCTTGTACTCTGCCTCATTCTTTTTAGGATGTAGGATGACCAGTTCCCTTCCTGGCCGCTTTGCCATTTTGAACTGTAATACGGTTGTCATTTAAATCTGGGTCAACTGAAACCATGGCCAAGAAAATGGAGAAGAGTGTTGAAGAATTTGAAATGTGGGTATTCAGAAGACATGTAGTTGGTAGTTTATAAAGATGGAATTAGGTGGCAGTAAAATCCTGTTTTGTGATTACTGTAGGTAGCAAATGCAAGATGGCGGGTGCACGTGCGCAGCTAATATACAAAATGGCGTCCGTGCTCGCCGATTGTACAATCAAATAACAGCGGGATGTTGTGCGTAGGGGGTGTGGTGGTGGGAGGTTGGGTGGTGGGAGGTTGGGTGATGGGAGGTTGGGTGGTGGGAGGTTGGGTGGTGGGAGGCTGGGTGGTGGAAGGCTGGGTGGTGGGAGGTTGGGTGGTGGGAGACTGGGTGGTGGGAGGCAGGGTGGTTGGAGGTTGAGTGGTGAGAGGCTGGGTGGTGGGAGGCTGGGTGGTGGGAGGTTGGGTGGTGGGGTGGGAGTAGGTTCGTGTCGGAGTAGATTCTTGTGTGAATGAGTAGGTATAGAGTGAGAAGGTAATTCAGTGAGTATATATGTGAGTGAGTACTAAAGTGAATTAGTAATGATGTTAGTGAGTCGGCAAGTGAGTAAGTGGCCGAAATTGTGAGAGAACGAGTGAGCAGGTTGACTATTGAGGGGGCGAAATTAAGTGAGAGAGCGAGAGAGAGAGAGGGAGAGAGAGAGAGAGAGAGAGTTTGAGAGAGAGTGTTTTATTTTGATCACCAAATTCCAAAGCGAATAGAGTTTGTCTTTCACGGCAAAGAGACCGAGATTAACACACCATTCTCGCACGCACCAGCCTATCCAGCCTTCCACGTACATGTCATTCAAGACAAGTCTGCGATAAAATGAAACTTATTACACAATTTAAAACGGAGCTGAAGCCAAGAGATACAAGTCTTTACCACTTTATCTTCGACAACAGCTGGACTGCCTTTATCTGGTCAAGATTAAGTACGCCTCCTTGTTCTTCCCACAGCAGTTGGCCTACTCTGAATAGTTTTTTTAATGTGTCCCTACTTATCTACATCTGTTCACGTAGATGCCCATGATCCAAAACGTGATCCCCGTAGCAGTGAACGATATACAGATGAATCCATGCATAACGCAACAGCCTGGACGACCCTGGTCTACCTTCATAAGTACTCTCGGGATGTGAGGAAAGCTACTGCAACAAACTACTTAACGTTTTTTTTCCAAAGCACACAAGACTGAACTTACTGAATGTGGACTTTCAATAACAACAACAACAACAATATTTACGCTCCAGTGAAATGGTAACAAATGACTATTTTAACAAAAATAAAATTAGATACGAATCATTTATTACTGCCCTTATATTGGTCTTCTCAATATAATTTCCACCTTGGTTGATGCACTTAATCTATCGCTTTATCGGTGCAATGATACGGTGTTAAACCGTCAGTTGAAGGGGACAGCGTGGCCTAGTGGTTAAGTGACACGGCTCACAATCCGAAGGTGCTGGGTTCGATCCCCATCACAGCACCGGCCGTTACCCCATGGAAGCAAACCCTTAGAAAATGCAGGAGGAAGCAGACTCTTACATAAAATGAATGCTGAAGTCGGATGCACTGGGCCAACAGGCGCAAAATAAAAACCACAGTGCAACGCGCGCCGCCTTGGGGATTAGAGAAATGAGGCGAACGCAAAAAAAAAAAAAATGTCAGTTGTGCAGGTGTCCACCTTAAGCACACTTTGAGTCGTTGATGCATTATGTTGTAGGATAAACCACGTTAACAATTTATTGCAGTTGCTCTCTCTCTCTATTGTTACTTGCCTGTTGGCTCGAGTCATATCCTCCTACCAACGGACAGATGCCTTTGATGCAATCTGAACAGGACGTCTAGGTCAGGCTTCATCAGCAATTTTTGAGCGTCCTTGTAATATCTACCGACCCATTGATGCTACTCTCAATACGATAAATGTTTGTCACCGTAAATAAGAAACCTGTCTTTATTAATATACTTGGCAGAAAGTCCTTCTCCTTTTTCAACCTTCCACCACCCAACCTCCCACCACCCAGCCTCCCACCACCCAACCTCCACACGTGCCTACTCACTCTCGCACGTACCTACTCACTCACTCACGTACCTACTCAAACATGTACCTACTCACTCACTCACGTACATACTCACTTACTCACGTACCTACTCACTCACGTACCTACTCACTCACGTACCTACTCACACACGTACCTACTCACACACGTACTTACTCACTCACGTACCTACTCACTTACTCACGTACCTACTCACACACGTACTTACACACACACACGTACCTACTCACTTAAGTACCTACTCACACACGTACATATTCACACACGTACCTACTCACTCACGTACCTGCTCACACATGTACCTACTAACGCACACACGTACTTATTCACACACGTACCTACTCACTCACGTAACTACTCACTCACGTACCTACTCACACACGTACCTACTCACACACGTACTTACTCACTCACGTACCTACTCACTCACTTACGTATTTACGCACACACGTACCTATTCCCTCATGTACCTAGTGAAGATATCAGCTCGATACAGTGTTAGATGGCGTGTATATATATATAAATGCAGTTAGTGGAAAAATTCAAGAGCATTGTTACGTCTGAGAGATAGGTAGTGATAAAAGCGGAAAAGGTTAGGGGGGTTGTGGGGAGGGCGGGGGGGGGGGGGAGGGTAGAAAACGTTGCAAGAGTGGGTCGGTTGGAAAGAGGACAGGGGGAGGGGGGGGGGTGGGTAAAGACAAGACATTTACAATTGCGGAGGGCAGGCGTTGCGGATGTAGCACAGATACCGTCATAGATTTGAACAAGAAAGTTTATTTCAGAGTTGCCAGATTTAAATTGTGACAACATGCCCAAAAAATGCTAAATTCATGCCAAAACTATTAACAAAACTAGATCCTGTTCATTATTGTCATCTCCATAACAACTAGCGGCACCTATGACATAGACTTTGTACGATGTCCAGTCTTTATGTATTGTTGAAGATGGGGTCAAGTTCTTGTGACACATTTGGGATCAAGATGTTGAGCAGCACATGAGGTGCAGTGGTCAGCGACCCATAGCTGACTACTAGCGTCAGGGCCAGCGAACCAGAGCTGCCAAAACCCTTCTACACCTCCACGCGGTGATCCTGGATAATAGGCTGCAGCATACAGACTGACTAAGGAGAAGGAACCGAAGAGGGAATGCTAACCCAGTACTCAAAAAGTGCTTGCTGAAGTCAGATGTGTTGGACCGAAAGGTGCAAATATCGCAGCCAAGCTGTAAACTACGACACAACGCATTCCGTTCTCTGGACTACATTCTATTACTTAAGCCTTTCAAAGTTTGGCAGTGGAAGATTGAGAACGAACGAAGAAGAAGAAGTAACACATTTAAAAAAAAAATTATGGATCGAAATGATTGTAGAAATATAATCAAAAAGATGCAGCTGTATTTTATTTCATGTCTTGGTTTTGAATGAGGCTACAAGACAGAAATCCTCTCCAGGTCTGTATTGCTAGCTGAGGTTATGTGACAGGTTTAAGTAAAGGTGACGAGCTCTTTATTTGCTTGACGTTGAAGTACTTAAACACAGTTCACTGTAGCTCATAGGTAGCCCGTCTTTATTAAATGGAGTTTCCAGTCATCAAAACATTTTTTGTTGTTGTTGATCTTCAATAATGTTGATCACGTGGTTCGCGCGTTGTAAACATGGCAGATTAGAGAACGTGGCTCTTGAAAATTGATTTGGCTTGGCTTCGTTCATTCTCAATCTCCCACTACCAAACACTGATAGGGCTTAAGTAGCAGAATGTAGTCCAGAGAACTGAATGCGTTGTGTCGTAGTTTACAGCTTCACTGCGATATTTGCACCTTTCGGCCCAACACATCCGACTTCAGCAAGCATTTTTTGAGTACCGAGTTACCATTCCCTCCTCAATCCCTTCTCCTTAGCCAGTCCGCCCTATTGCAGCCGGTTATCCAGGATCACCGAGTGGAGGTTGATTTAAAATTATCACAAGGAAATTATTTCAGTTCCCAAAGTTTTTGAACTCCATTTTTCGCAAATGGAAGAGCACGCGTTATTTGGTATAGAGCATCCTCTAGTATAGACATACATCTTTCTTTGGCATTTTGTATATCTATATCAGCGACAAAGATGATAGTGAGATTCGAGAATTGCATTTTTGAATGAAAAAACTCAGAAAAACCGGACTACGGTGTCTAGAAAAGAGAAGAATTCGAGGTGACTTAATGCATGTTTATAAGATAATCAAAGGAAATGATAAATTAGACCATTACAAGTTTTTCAAAATACAACCATCTACAAGAACAACAGCACATAGCTACAAATTAACTACTAGATATTAGATATAAGGAAATATTTGATGATTTTTTTTTTTTTTTTTTTTTTTTTTTTTAGTCATAGAGTGGTAAATGCTTAGAATGCATTGCCGCAACAAGTAGTGGAGGCAAGGGAAATTAATGCATGTAAGAATATATTGAATGCGCATAACTTTTAGAGCATGGAAATGGAAATGAAACTGCTTGTATACAGACTCGATAGAGTCTTCTAAACCAGTATAAAGATGCTAAGTTAAGTTAAGTTATGTTAAGTGATATATACATCAGTTGTTGTTTTGCAGGAACGTGGTGCATTCTGTAATGAATAGGACACCTACATTAACTTGATCCGTGTGTTATTTTCTCAATCAAAAACGTGTAATTTAGACTGTTCTCAAAACTGTTCTACTGTAGAATTAATTGCTGGTTCAATTTGTGATGATCAGTTTTTTGTTTGCTAACAAATAATTCAGTTTCTCAAATTCCTGTAAAACAGGGGAGGCAAACATGAACAACGAGTAGTTTCTGTCGTCGGGCAGCGTTTCTTTTAACAACCCTGCCATGTATTTTGTTTCAAACTTTGATTATGTAATGTCAGCAGAGATAAAATACGTCTTTAGCTCTTTTCGGTTGATTAAAATATTATAATCACTTTCCATGTACAAGCCGCCTCCCTCGCCCCCACCCCCTCGAGGAGGACAACTTTTCAAACAGAAAGGTGGGAGTAGATGGTGGGATATGGTGATAGGGTGGGGAAGGGGGTTGGGTTTGTAGTGTAGGTTGACTCCATTTCAGTAGCTGTGCTCATTACATTAAAAGATGTTAGTATGCATCTTGCCTTAATTCACTATTTCAAAGCCAGCTCAGGATTTCTTACAGCAAAGATTCGATTTATTATGGTAGCCTGGATACTGCGTACTGGATGCACAGTGCACGAGAGTGACAGATGCACTTGAGCTTTACACACACACAAAAAGCGAGACATCTTTCATTTTTTGACAAAATAGAGTAATTTAACCCTATAATATTTCCTTCTTCATCCAAAACAAAGGCAATGCAGTTTCTTAGAATATGTCCACAATTTTTCTGATCTCCTCGTCAATTAAATTAAATATATTTTCACTGGTAGCTTCATGCACATGATTGAATTCAAATTAGAAAGGCAATGAAAACTGCATTTGTTCTATCACTGGAAAAGCTAACTGAAATGTCCAAGTGTTTTTGAGTTTAAATGTCCACATATTCATCTAACACGATTTTTTTGTTATGAAAATCACCAATAAGATCAAAACTGGATGCAAACTGGATGCAAAACCAACTGACCTAAAAAAAATCGCATATAACACTTCCCAAAAAAACCTCATGCAATAGAATGTTCAGATTTTAGAACAATAAGTCTAATAAGTCACGCAATTCAAATACCTCAAGGTCATACAAGAGCGAATAAGAGGTATAGTAGAGAGGGATATTTCAGAAGAACAATTTGGTTTTCGAATGATTAATGAAACAAAGGAAGCAATTTCATGTCTAAGCACTCTGACAAATGTATAGATATACAAAATGACATTTATATTTGCTTCATAGACTACCAGAAGGCTTTTGTCAGAGTCCACGATGGGAAATTAATTAAATGTCTCCAAATACTAGATCTAAATAGTAAAAAAATAAGACTGCTCAGTAATCTGTACTAGGAACAAAATGCTACAGTAAAATCAGGAAATCTATGCCATCGAAGTTTAGATGTAAAAGGAGATGTGTATTATCCCTTGTCTTTTTATTATCTACATAGAATAAATATTCAAACGGAAAAGAGAATTCCAGGGCTTGTCATTGGAGGAGTGGCAATAAACAATAAGATATGCGGATGATACAGTTTTGATGGCAAAAAGTGAGCAAGAAATACAGGAGCTTGGGACAACAATATACACAATAAGTCAAGAGCTTGGATTAGACATAAACATAAAGAAAGCAAAGACTTGATAATTGGGAAAAGTGACAAGAAACCATGTATGCAGATACAAATAAAAGATCAACTACTGGAACAGGTACAGTTTCTCCTATCTAGGTCATATAATAACGGAAGAAGGCAGCTGTGAAAAAGAAATCAGAAAGAGAATAGGTATGGCCAAGATGGCATTCAGTAACAGATAAATCATAATTTGAAAGTGAGAAATGAAAGATGCTATGTATATCTCCATTACGTTTTGGGGCAGAAACAGGGACAATGAATAACAATGGGAAAACGTGTTTAAGCATTCAAAATGGGGGTAAATAAAAGATTGAATCGCATTTCTTGGAAAGAGAAAACAAAGTTTAGAGGTATTGAAAAAGTTAGGGGTGAAAAAAATGAATGACCGAAATCAGGATTGACAGTTACGTTATTTTGGTCATACAACAAGACATACCTCCTTGTTGAAGATAATACTGGATGGTAGAGTGGAAGGCATTCATGCAAGAGGCAGAGACCGTTTTAAGTGGGTGAATAACATCAGAAGATGGACTGAAAAAAAATCATGCCAGAATGCACCATTACGGCAAGAGATAAACCAGATGGCACTTGAACTGAACCGAATAAGATCCGTTTGTAAAGCGGGTGAAATTATGTTTTCTTTTAAGCAGGCACATGTCATTCTATGTAACTTCATTTCTCCAATGGTACCACTCTTTCAATTTGCTCCCATGATTTCAAATATATGGTAAATTGAGCATATTTGCAGTCTGGTATATCAAAGAGATATCAGTCTTAAGATCTACTGCTTTCATTGTATCATCATTTGGGCTAGCACAATTAGTTTCTCCTGACCTTTTTATGGAATATTCCGACTGTGATTCTCCAAAGCGGCATGTTAGGACAGTCCTAGTACGATTCTGGAATTAGAAAGTTTACAATAAACCTCTTTCGAGCTATCATGATCCTGTCGAACTCATACATATTGTTGATCCCATTTACTACTGTACCAGTGACTGCCATCAGACGAAGGTTTCTATTGCTTTGTCAAAATAGTGATAGTTGAAGACATTTCTAAAAAAAAACAGTAATGAACCGGTGCGTAAAAGGGAACATTAATAAGATTAAGAATTAATACTGCCAGACTTCCAGCTTCACTTATAATTATCACGATTTGGAAACTTGATGATCAGTTCTAATAAACCTGCAGGATCTTTAACAATCTGCAGTTAAAAACAAAAGTAAAACTAAGAATACTATTATTTTCAGCAACATTTTTACGAGCAGAGCAAGGAAAATTTGCTACCTTGTTTGATTTTTGTTTATTGCTTTAAAGCAGAAAATAGGAAAAATACGTTTAAAAATAGGAAACTTTTTCTTTTCAATGCCAAGAAAAAGACAACACCAACACGTTGTAAAAAAGGCAATAATTCTTAAATTTGGCATTAAAAACGACAATATGGCAAGCCGAGTTTAAGTATCGTTATGAATGGGGTATCGATCCGGTACAGGCGAGAGGATCATGTTATCCTCCCACGCGCTGAGCAACATTTTAATCAATGAAAAATGGAGGGAACACAGAAGAGAACACACGAACGTGTAAATGGTTGAGTTAAAGTTGAGGTCTAGAAAGGAATGTGGAACGTATCGAACGGTTGGCTGTGTGATTGAACGAATAAACAGATGAACGAAGCAGTGGTCAAGTAGGCGTGAAGGAAAATTGAGGTAGAAGGGAGTTGGCTCTCTTCATCAAATCGATAATGTTGTGGATGAGAAGGTTAAAAATAAAAACAACGAATATCTGTCTGGATCTGGATGATGTTGTCGTCGCTAGAGAAGATGGTGAAGTTGTTTAGGGAGACCCAAGTCACGAGTGGACTGTTGGTGAGTTTTCTTTGGCACGGGTTTGCAATGGCTCTGCTTATATTCCGAGACGTACTGAAGCGAATAATTGAGGCGAGGTAATGGTCAAATCCCCAGAGGGTATTTTAAACCCGACTATGGCTAAAGGTGAACCTCTGGAAAGTGTTACGCGGTTCAAATATCTGGGAGCAGAAATGAATGCGAAGGAGTCTAGAGCGGAGATCCAGACAAGAACAGCGGTGGTTATGTTCGCCCTGACCAGACTGCGAATAATCTAGAAAAAACATGAATATTAGCCTTAAATCGAAGCTGACTTTAATGTAATCAATGGTCACTTCGGTATACCTCTACGTGTGTGAGACTTGGACTCCGACGGCTGCCCTAGAACGAAAAATTTGCGCAATGGAAATGAGATGCTTGCGAAGAACTCTTGGCAATTCATATTTGGATCGCGTTACAAACGAGAGTGTTCTTGAAATTGTTAGGAAGAAGTTAGACCAGTATAAAAAACCTACTGACTATAGTAAAAATACGAAAATTGACATGGTATGGATATATATTACCATCGGTGGGACTGACCAAGACCGTCCTGCAAGGCACTGTGCCTGGGAAGCAAGGAAGAGGGAGATCAAAAAAGAGATTGGAGGACAATAATAAGAGAGTGGACGGGAATGTCTATAGCTGAAACTAATACCCTGGCGAAAAATCGAGACGTATTGGCGGGAACTGGTTCGACAGACTGCTTTAACGGTGCCTGAATGACCTTCTAGGTTACGGGACTGATGATGATGATGGATTGGCTTGGCTTGGCTTCGTTCGTTCTCAATCTCCCGCTACCAAACCCTGAAAGGGCTTAAGTAGCAGAATGTAGCCCAGAGAACGGAATGCGTTGTGTCGTAGCTTGCAGCTTGCCTGCGATATTTGCACCTTTCAGTCCAACACATCCGACCAACGAGCATTTTTTTAGTACCGGGTTAACATTCTCTCTTAGATCCCTTCTTCTTAGCCAGTCTGCCCTGATGCAGTCTGTTATCCAGGATCACCGCTTGGAGGTGTAGAATGGTCTTGGCAGCTCTGGTTCGCTGGCCCTGACGTTAGCAGTCAGCTATGGGTCGCTGACCACTGCAGCTCATGCGCTGTTCAGCGTATTGATCCCACTCAGTCGTACGATTAACGAATAGGAAGACCACTCGTTTTATATACCAAAGTTACAGGGTTAAAATCCCCCGGCAGGCACACTCCAGTTGACCCAGCTGCTCAGCATCTTGATCCCTGATGATGAATTGAGGCGAGGTATGACAAACTTGTGACGCTCGTAACTTGTTGCTGTTCTGGTGTAACTTATCAGTGTCCGGTATCTTAGTTGTGCTTATGTTCAGGTATACATTTGTGTTCCTTTGAGTGTTGTTTAACCGGTAACCGATAGCGCGAACGGGTGGAAACTTTCACTACACAATATATAACTTGTTGACTTACGCTCTGAAGGAGTGTCGGTTCGAGTACTGTGACCATCACGTCGGTTATTCTGTTCCGGTGGGATAACTGTGAGCACACCTTTTTGGGTTTTTTCAATTTTTCAATATTTTTAATCGACTAACCTCTTACTTGACGGAGATGAAGTCGACATCAGCTAACCTCTTACTTGACGGAGATGAAGTCGACATCAGCTATCCTCTTACTTGACGGAGATGAAGTCGACATCAGCTATCCTCTTACTTGACGGAGATGAAGTCGACATCAGCTATCCTCTTACTTGACGGAGATGAAGTCGACATCAGCTATCCTCTTACTTGACGGAGATGAAGTCGACATCAGCTATCCTCTTACTTGACGGAGATGAAGTCGACATCAGCTATCCTCTTACTTGGCGGAGATGAAGTCGAAGGTAACATCATCATACCCAACATAATTATTATCACTGTCCCCATCATCATCGCTACAACCATAATATTATCTCCACTCTTGCCCTCGTTATTATTATCATAGTAAATAATATCATCATCGATATTATCATAATTGCAATCATCATTACCACTATCGTCCTCATTTAGGTCATTATTAGTAACATCCCCACTTAGCACGTCATCGCTGCCAACATCACGTGAACTTACGTCACCATTACCCACATTACCGGAAAGGAATACTAGAGTCTGGTCAGGCAAAACATACAGATCAGACATGCTAGTCAGGGTCAGGCAAAACATACAGATCAGACATGTTAGTCAGGGTCAGGCAAAACATACTGATCAGACATGTTAGTCAGGATCAGGCAAAACATACAGATCAAACATGTTAGTCAGGGTCAGGCAAAACATACAGATCAGACATGTTAGTCAGGATCAGGCAAAACATACAGATCAGACATGTTAGTCAGGATCAAGCAAAGCATACAGATCAGACATGTTAGTCAGGGTCAGACAAAACATACAGATCAGACATGTTAGTCAAGGTCAGGCAAAACATACTGATCAGACATGTTAGTCAGGATCAGGCAAAACATACAGATCAGACATGTTAGTCAGGGTCAGGCAAAACATACAGATCAGACATGTTAGTCAGGGTCAGGCAAAACATACTGATCAGACATGTTAGTCAGGATCAGGCAAAACATACAGATCAGACATGTTAGTCAGGGTCAGGCAAAACATACTGATCAGACATGTTAGTCAGGATCAGGCAAAACATACAGATCAGACATGTTAGTCAGGATCAGGCAAAACATACAGATCAGACATGTTAGGGGGATCAAGATGCTGAGTAGCGCATGAGCTGCAGTGGTCAGCGACTCATAGCTGACTGCTAGCCTCAGGGCCAGCGAACCAGAGATGCCAAGACCCTTCTACACTTCCACGCGGTGATCCTGGATAACAGGCTGCATCAGAACAGACTGGCTAAGGAGAAGGGATCGAAGATGGAATGCTAACCCGGTACTCAGAAAATGCTTGCTGAAGTCGGATGTGTTGGACCGAAAGGTGCAAATATCGCAGCCAAGCTGTAAACTACGACACAACGCATTCCGTTCTCTGGACTACATTCTGCTACTTAAGCCCTTTCAGGGCTTGGTAGTGGGAGATTGAGACCGAACGAAGAAGAAGAAGAAGAAGACATGTTAGGCAGGGTCAGGCAAAATATACTGATCAGACATGTTACTCAAGGTCAGACAAAACATACTGATCAGACGTGTTACTCAAGGTCAGGCGAAACATACTGGCCAAGATCTTCATTTCGACTCACATTAGCCCTTTTTGGAAACGTACTGTTTTCATGGCAGTTTGGATAGTGAGGTGAGGGATCGACGTGATCCCCGTAGTAGTGAGCGACACGCAGATGGAACAAAGCATAGCACAACCGCCCGGAGGACCCTGGTCCACCTTCATCTGCATGCCAGGGATGTCAGGAAAGCTACGACAATCCGCCACTTAACGACCTTTTCAGGGCGCACATAGGAGCTATCCTACTCATCGTGGAGATTCGACAACAACAACTCATATTACCAATCCCTGCATCACCACTACTCTCATTTTCGCTTTCAACAACATCGCTACAAACATCATCGCTAGCCTTCTCATTGCTACACACATATCACTACCTACACTACCCTACCCACTTCATGTCTACCCACACAACACTACCCACTTCATCCATTCACACACTACACTACCCACTTCATGGCTACCCACACTACCCTACCGACTGTATTTATACCCACACAACACTACACACTTCATCCCTACCCACACTACCCCACCCACTCCATCCCTACCCACACAACACTACCCACTTCATCCCTACCCACACTACACTACCCACTTCATCCCTACCCACACTACACTACCCACTTCATCCCTACTCACACAACACTACCCACTTCATCCCTACCCACACTACACTACCCACTTCATCCCTACCCACACTACACTACCCACTTCATCCCTACCCACACTACACTACCCACTTCATCCCTACTCACACAACACTACCCACTCCATCCCTACCCACATTACACTACATACTTTCCACACCAACATTACCACAATCATCACTGCCCACATCGTCTCTACACACATCATCAGAAATATCATCACCATTATAAAGATGGTGAGTCTCCCCGGCGACACATGCTAGACCAGATGTCTCTACAGGGAACGCGCTTGACCTCTCGGGAACCGTATTATAATCCAGTTTCCCGTTGACCTAATTTAACTGACCTGGTACCTGGTTTCAGGCTTGTCCAGTCCGTCTCACGCCCCAGCCATGGCCCCCAGCCCTCCACAACCCAATCTACGCCCCTGACCCGTGTTGAGGTTAGCGACAGGGATGCCACCAAAGGCCTTGGTCAGTGGGCCTTGGTCAGTGGGCCTTTCATTCAAACCTCTCATGCTTTCTCTATCACCTTCCCTCTATCTCACAGTGACACTTCCTCTCTCCCTCTCTCTCACTCTGTGTTCGTCTCTGTCTCTCTCTCTGTCTCTCTCTCTCTCTCTTGCACTTTTCCTTTCTGTCACCTGTTTCTCCCTGGCTGTTATGTCTCCATTCTGTATCTATCGCTCTTTCCTTTACTCGCATCCGCCCGCCCATCCCTCTTTAAAGTTCTTTCTATCTCCCCCTACTTGATTTCGCTCGCTTTTGCCTTTCATTCTCGCTCTCTGTCCCTCTCTCCGCCAATCTCACCTTCTCGCTCTCTCTCTCTCCTCTCTCTCTCTCTCTCCCTCTCTATCGCAATCTCTATCTCTTTCCATCTCTATTTCTCCTTCTATAAATTAAATATTCACTTGTATTTGCTCAATCCTTCTCCACAAATAGAAACATGTTTAGATACTGCTGGTTCCGTTGCTCACTGGCTGTACACACTCCTACCCCGTCATCAAAGGCGTTAATCTCTGCAGTATCTGCTTTTGATTTCTAAACGTTACAATATGTCTATTGTCGGTTCATCGATTAATGTGTCAAAGATGGCTGTCAATCAACTTCTTTAAATCGATATTATCCATTTGCAAATGCAACATCGCGGGTGCCTTGGAAGTAAGGATATCAACACGTTTGTAACAGACTAATATTAAAGCATTTATACTACCATGTAGTATCTGTGTCAGCCTAGTGCTATTGTGCTTGATCTGAACGGAAGTTAACGCGCTGTGTCAAGGTCAACTCTTTCAATCATACAACATTTTTCTAAACCACGGATGGAATGCGGCCTCTTCCGGTATAGTCTTTCAATCCGTATTTGCGCGTGCCCCCGAAGATCCGAACGAGGCCATTTTTGGAGCCCATAATTAGCCTCAGTTCGTTTGTTCTGGTTTCTTGCAAATAAACCCAGCTTGGATTTTTCTGACAAGCTGCACCTGGTATCTTTTTTGGCCAGCACGACACATGCAGTAATCTATACCAAACGTAGAGGTAGTCGCATAGTAGTCACTGCTATCGGGGAGGAAGTGTTAGAGACGTAATTGTACCATGCCACAGTTTTTTTATCAAGTGGGGTGACCAGTTCCCTTCCTATCTGCCTTTCGTAACAGTACCGCCAGGATCCCATTAACAGCTGGGTCAACTGGAGTGTGCCTGCCGGGGGATTTGAACCCTGTAACTTTGGAATAAAAAACGAGTGGTCTTCCTATTCGTTAATCGTACGACTGAGCGGAATCAAGACGCTGAGCAGCGCATGAGCTGCAGTGGTCAGCGACCCATAGCTGACTGCTATCGTCAGGGCCAGCGAACCATAGCTGCCAAGACCATTCTGCGCCTCCACGCGGTGATCCTGGATAACAGGCTGCAGCAGGGAAGACTGGCTAAGGAGAAGGGATCGAAGAGGGAATACTAACCCGGTACTAAAAAATGCTTGCTGAAGTCGGATGTGTTGGACCGAAAGGTGCAAATATCGCAGCCAAGCTGTAAACTACGACACAGCGCATTCCGTTCTCTGGACTACATTCTGCTACTTAAGCCCTTTCATGGTTTGGTAGTGGGAGATTGAGAACGAACGAAGAAGAAGAAGAAGAAGAAGAAGAAGAAGAAGAAGAAGAAGAAGAAGTACGACTGAGCTGCCCTAGGGAAACTACTCAACATAAAATGGCAAGAAAGAATCACAGATGCATGACCAGCATCCACACACCTCTATGAAAATCGCAGATTAGATGGACTAGTCATGTTGTCCAGGTGTCGGATGAGGGGCTTCCAGAAATAATATATTATATGGCGAGATTGAGTAGAGGCAATCGAGCTCGGGGTTGCCAAATAAAACGTTACAAAGACACTCTAAAATTCTCTATGGAAAAACTGTAACATTGAGCTTGAACATTGGGAAAACATTGTTGCTGGTCGCTCAGTAGGGTGTAGTAAAATCCCGACTGGCACGGGGCACATGGAGCAGTTAAGAATCAAGGAAGCTGTACGGAGACGTGCCGCACGAAAGGCAACAGACGAGTTGCCTACGTCTGGCGGACAGACGGTGTTTTTATGCAATCAATGTTTCATACGATTTCGGACTTGGAATGGGCAAAAGAAGGTGCAAGACTACCACAAACAGATACTAGTATGACATACGAAGAGTCAAAACGGCTTATCAAAGCCAGATACATGACCAAATGGGAAACCGAACATACTGGTTACACCAAAAACGATGCCTATTACCAGTTGAACCGAAGCGAGCAGGTCGTTGTCTTCAGACTTCGCACTGGCCACAACAGACTGAGGTACCACCTATTCAACAAATTGAAGATAGGGTATACCGACGAATGCCCGTGCGGTACTGGTAAAATGACCGCTGAACATCTGCTGCAGAACTGCCCGACATACGAGGATCAGAGAGAGCAGATGTGGCCATCACCAGTGGAACTGCAAGACAAGCTCAATGGCAGTGGCGACAGCCTCAGGATGACCGCCGCTTTTTTCGAAAAAATAATGGTTACTCTCTGACTGCGTACGAAGAAGAAGAAGAAGGACTTGGAATGGTTTGATCAGTCACCTCCGAACTCACTCCAGGATTGACAGATGACTGTGGGGTCATTTTCGGAAATGATAGACAAACAACAATAACAATGATACGTTATATGAAGCCTTTGTAAAACACCGTATCGAAAGCAATAAGGTAACGTAAACAGCAGAGTAAACGTGCCAGAAGAAAAACAACGCTTTTAATGAAAGGATAACATCAAAAGATGGACAGAGAAAAGTCTGCAAAGATATCTTTGGCTTTGTCCGCCTTGTCAGACGATAGTAATTGTGCTTTGAAAATAGGGATGCAACTGCAGTCCATGACGAAAGTGTACTCGTAAGACCGATCCCAGCATAGACTCGTCTTACAGGGTGTGTGCAGAGAAAATCAATGACCATTTGCTGCATTGCAGGGTGCGGGGTGTCTTATCATACGCTGAGTCCTTAGCGTATCCGCAATCAGTATCTCCTTTGTCTGTATTACATGATTAATCATACCACTACATGTGACACGATCCATGGCGTCCTGTTCACATGATTCCATATTCCATCTGCATCATTCATGTCCCGCTTGCATACATCCTTGTACCGAAATAGTGGCCGGCCCTGAGACCTTTTCCCCAACTCTAGTTCCTTATACAGAAAATATTTTGATATTCTGCCATCATCCATCCAACAAGTGTGTCCCAGACATCGGAGCCTTCGAAGACTAAGCATGGAAAATAATGTGAAAGTGCCTGTTCTCTCCAACACTTCTCACATTAGATTAGAAACAGAGGTCATGGGAAAGCTCTTGCAGCTGATCTTCGATGAAGGGAGAAAACTGAACTAACATCAAATCTTTTATATATTTATTCCGCCCTTTTCTTTGTTGCTTCTTTTTTTTTTTGTTTTTTGGTGTACATCTTGAAAAAGAGGATGGGACGTTGTATCCCAGTTTAAATCTGCGTCTTTCAGCTCGACACATCCGGTTTAGGTACGCCATTTTTTGTGAACGAGTTTGCTTTCCCTCTGGATTTCCTATTCTCTTAGCCAGACTACACTAGCGCAGCTTGTTTCCATGGAAACCATTTTGAGACGGAGTAGGGTTTTGGTCAATTATTGTTCGTTGACCCTGTGATTCGCTCGCTGCTGTCATCTCATTCACTGCGCCCTGTCTATTCTACGTGCCTTACCTTTTTTTCTTGCTTTCGTTTCAAAGGCAGAGCAAGTTGTATTATGTTTTTTGCACCGGATGGCCCAGCGCATCCGACTTCAGTGTCCATTTATAGACTAAGCTACTTTCAACAGAGACGCTCTCTTGCCGTTTCGGACATTGCATGTTTGAATTGTGAACTGTGCTACTAACCATTTCGTTATGCAGCCCTACACCCTCTGCCACCTTCTACCCCCTTCTCCTTAATTATTAGCGTATCATTTTGAAATAGTCATCATCATCATCATCATCATCATCATCATCATCATCATCATCATTAGAGATTGGCGATTACGAAACCAAGATGGCGGATGTACTTTTTTGTTTTTTTGTTTTGGTGCTGGTATTCGAAACGGAACAAAAACATATCGCATTATAATTTTATGTCACACCAGTTACCAACTTTACTCACGAAAGCGTTATAAACAGCATCATTCATCATATAGTGTCATAAAATACTAAATAACCCTTCATATGACTAGTAAATTTACCGTTTGTGCATGAGAGCTGGGCAGACCTAACAAACTGTTATCATGAAAAACTGAGCCCATTTCCTTGTGGGATACCTGTTTATGGAAATGCTTCAGGAGTAAACCCTGAGGAAAAATCAGGAGCTGGTGTCCCTAAGGCAGTTTAGTGGTGGTCCCATCGATATTCTGACAACTCCTGCGTTGTCGCTGATTCCAGGATTATCGGCTAACAATGGTCCCCTGGGTGAATTAGTTATGTTGAGAGGGCGGACCTGCTGCACGGGGAACATCTTAACTTAACTTAACTTCTTTATACTGGTTTAGAAGACTCTGCAGAGTCTGTATACAACTAGTTCATTTACATCACATTGCTCTAAAAGCTATGCGCATCCAATTTATTCTTAAATACATTAACTGTTGCGGCATCCACTACTTCCCATGGCAATGCATTGCAACCATTCACCACTCTCGGACTAAAAAAAGTTAATTTGTAGCTATGCCTTCTTGTTCTTGTCGGTGGTTGTATTTAAATAAAACTTAAAATAATATAATTTATCCATTCCTCTGATCATCTTATAAACCTGTATTAGGTCACCTCGAATTCTTCTCTCGTCTAGACACTGTAGGCCGGTTTTTCTGAGTCTTTCCTCATAACTGTAATTCTGGAATCCTACTTTCAGCTTTATAGCTCTTTTCTGAATTCTTTCCTAGCATGTCTATATCCCCTCTATGATAAGGACTCTACACTTGTACAAAGTACTCCAATCTAGGTCTAACTAATGCTTTATACAGTTTGACTATCACGTCCTTGCTTCTATGTTTCATATTTCTTTTTATCATACCTAATGTTGCATTGTTCTCCATAGAAAGATACACAAGCTTATGACCTGGAGATATCACTGCATGTCATATCATCCTATGATCAGCCATGACTGAAAATGGCTACTAACTATCTAACTAACTAACTAATTAGCAAACTAACTAATTAACTAGTCAAAATCATCATCTACTATCTACTCGTACGGTTAGACAGCGTGGGGAGGCGCAGTTTTCTGTCGTGTGCTAGCTTTTTCGTCGATGTTGTTGTCATTCCGTGTTTCTTCAGTGTCTCACTGACATCATCCATCCATCGTTTTCGTGGTCTGCCTCTTGATCTGCAACCATGATGTCTGGTCTTGTAGATACGAGCAGCTGGCACCTTTAGTTGCATTCTTTTTAAGTGTCCGAACCATTTAATTCTCAACCTTTGATTGTATTCAATGCACAGTGCTGCACCCACCTTCTGTACGATTTTTTTTCTCTCCTATTCAGTCCACTCTTGTGACCCCGACAGTCTTTCTCAAACACCTCATTTTGCATACGATTATTTTTCTATCTTATGACTTGGTGATAGTCCATGTCTGACACGGTAGCAGAGAGAGGGTATACAATTACTATTTATCAGCTATATATAATTGTCTTCATTTGAATATGTTTGTGTCTTAATAATTGTGAGAGCTGATAGAAAACCGCTTTTGCTTTCTGAGTTCTTGATTCCACATCTCTGCCCAGCCTTCCATCTTGTGTGAACACGCTGCCAAAGTATTTCTTCTTCTTCTTCTTCGTTCTTCTTCTCAATCTCCCATTACCAATCCCTGAAAGGGCTTAAGTCGCAGAATGTAGTCCAGAGAATGGAATGCGTTGTGTCGTAGTTTTCAGCTTGACTGCGATATTTGCACCTTTCGGTCCAACACATCCGACTTCAGCAAGCATTTTTTGAGTACCGGGTTAGCAGTCTCTATTCGATCCCTTCTCCTTAGCCAGTCTTCCCTGCTGCAGCCTGTTATCGAGGATCACCGCGTGGAGGTGTAGAAGGGTCTTGGCAGCTCTGGTTCGATGGCCCTGACGCTAGCAGTAGGCTATGGGTCGTTGACCACTGCAGCTCATGCGCTGCTCAGCATCTTGATCCCGCCAAAGTATTTGAAATGTAGTATCTATAGAAAATGTATTTACATGGAAAAGATGTCCTGCGGGGAACTTCTGTCAACGTGCTTATAAGATAGCCTAGCCGCACCAATACCCCACTAGTGTCATGCCAGAACAGACGACTAGCCATGCAGTTTTACCCTACTAGAGTAGAAGACTCTCCAAATCATGGTTCTGCACATGGGGCTATTCATATTTTGGGCCTACCATTTCGTCTTTGTGGTTTAACCAAATCTTAAGGTAGTTCTGAAACAGGAGTTCCTGAATGCTACACGGAACCAGTACAGGCATATGACAACGAAGCATGGACAATTAGCAAGCGCTTAGATATTTAGAAGCAACGGAGATGAGGTTTTACAGAAGAATAATGCGGATCCCATGGACTGCAAAAAAGACTAGTACTCGAGGAGGGACAAACACAAAGACAACTTATTGCAAGAATCAGAACAAGAGAGTCATCCTTTTTCTGGCATGTTATGAGAAGAGACGTCTTAGAGCATGTCGTGACAACGGGAAAGATAGCAGGAAAGAGAGACATAGGAAAGCCGAAAGAGAAGATGTTGGACAGCCTGAGAGAATGGCGTGGGTCACAATGAACAACTGGGTTGGTAAACGACACACGGGATAGAAAGGGATGGAGGTCCATGATCGCCAACGCCATCCGATAGGGCACCTGGTGATGAGGATGATGAAGGTAGTTTCGCAGTAGAAACTGCTGTCGAGGATGAAGTGTTGGAAACTTGTTTGTGTTGGGGCCCCTGCGTTATTTACGAAGTTGGTGCGGTCCTTTGCTGTATTCCCTTCCCTAACAGCAAAATAATTTTTCATTCACAGCTGGATTAACTGGAGCGTGTAAATGACGTTGATCGAACTACCGAGCTCACTACAAGTAGGAACCACATCGATTCATCCCCTGGTTAGACAGACTGCCATTAAACAAGCTGTTTCCCGGGACATCTGCATAGAAATTAGATCGGGGTTTGGTCAGTATATTTTGCCTGACACTGTCATTGTCGTATCAGGATGTTTGCCCGACCAGACGTTAGTCTTCTCCCTCCCCGCCTATCCCTTCGTAGGTAGTCCACTCTTCAATTGATCTTATTGCACATCGGCGATTCACATTTATTTCAATCTGAAAAAGAAACAAAAACTTCACATGGATACAGTTTGGATTAACAGAGTGCAACAAAAGGTTTTCTCGGTAAAAATCAAAAAAAAGAAGCACTAATTTTTGTCACTTTTGTCACTACACACTGCCTGCATTCTGCCATGAATGCCAACTGGTCGACATCATTCAGCTGTTAGAAACCGAATCACCGTTCGCTGATCAACTATGGACGGATTCCTTATCACACCCGCCATGTTTTCAACGGTCTGCTGAGGAAACTATGAGTCTGACGATAATGAAATATTTCCAACTTGACGGTTGGAATGTGCTGTTGACACCGAAAGTGAAGTCATCATGCGCATCGTACGTATGTCCCCTTGGTGCAGTTAGGTCCGGTTTCATTTGAATAAACCTCGTATATCTATATATATATATATATATATATAATGTGTTGTTTTATCAATCATAAAAGTCCTTTTCGACAAAAGCATTTACCTTTTTTTTTAACACCGTACAGTCCTGATACATTCATGAGTCCTATCCAAGTTATAAGTGCAGAACTTTCAGTGTTTGGTAGTGGGAGATTGAGAATGAACGAAGCCAAGCCAAGCCATAAGTGCAGCAAATATTGCGATTAAGAAGTTACAAGTCCTGGCTAGCGTTATTCTCAAATACCAGTCGACCAAACTGTTAATGGTTCAGGAAGGAAAAGTAGGGAATTGGTCAATCCATCTCTACCGAGGCCTAGTATAACGAAGACAAACACTTCACCTCTGACAGCAGTGTCTGCTATGCTTTATGTTACTACGTGTCCATCCTGTGCCAGTGTCGCTCCCACTGATCTTCCCTTTATTCAACATAATTCTCGTTGTGCCGTCCTTCCTGTTTTATATTTTCGTCTGTTCTTATTTCCTCTGCAACTCATGGCCGTGAACAGGTGCCATCTGCTGCTCTCTGCCCTTCATTGTCTGTCCGGATGACCACACGGTCCACGCCATCTGCGACCTGGACCCGCGAGTCTGACTGTGTGTGCCACAGATTCCCCTGCGACCGATTGTTCGGTAGGCTAGACTTCCCTCTCAGGCACAGCAGATGGTCGCACCCACCAGGGGCTGACGACGACCGTGGGAACCTTGAGCAAAGACATTTGATCCTAATTTCGCCCTGTTCGTTCAACTCTTCCTCTCCGCTGCCAGGAAGTTTTTCAAGTGTTTGTTATCATCGTTCGTTGTCATGGTGACATATATGATTGATACATACACTCAGCTTAACATGTTAACTAACATGCATCAATATCAGCTGCAAAAAAATTCATCCACTTGTTTTGTCCATTCTTCCTCTTCTTCTTCGTTTGTTCTTAATCTCCCGCAACCAAGCCCTGAACAGGACTTTACAAGTAGCAGGATGTAGTATTGCGAACAGAATGCGTTGTATCGCTAGTTTAAATTTTAACTGCGATATTTGCCCCTTTCGGTCCCGCAGAGTTTTTCCCATAAATCACTGTTTAACAATCCAACCGTAACACACGGAAATATTATTCATGTATGCTGTTATACCCATCAATGAATGTATCCTTACAATGATAATACGTGTGTGTTACCGGAGCTTAAGTGGTAGCAAACATAGTAACACTGTAACCACTATGCATGATGTAAGAGGCAACTAAGTAGGGTCGGAAGTGTTGTTTGCTTCCCCAACCGGTTTAAATTTCGAGGGCAAGTCAGTAAGAAGGTCGCAAACTAATATGGGATTGCAAAAATGTAGTTGACAGTTTCGAAATGTGTCATTTGGTGGCTGCAATATCCAGCTTTGTGGTTACTGTAGGTAGCAGACGTTAGGTGTCGCATACACTCGCGCAGCTCAAGTACAAAATGTCATCCATGACAGCAGATTATGCAACCACAGTGTGGTACTGTGCTGTTTTTGTTTTTTGCTTTAGGGGCGATAGGGTGGGTGAGGTGATTAGTTTAAATGACTTTCGGCAAAGGAAATTCATAAAAAAGGGATTCACATTTACGGACAGATGTGTTTGTCGCATAAAACGGTGCATAACAAGGTTTATCAATTTTCTCCAGGACGCTCAAAAATTACCACTGAAGTCCGACCTTAACTTAACTTAACGCGTTTATACTGGTTTAAAAGACTCTACAGTATATACAACAAGTTTCTTGGAGGGTGGTTTAATCAATATGCGAGTCCATCCAATAAACTTAAACACTTGAGTTAAGTAGACCTGCAGCCAGTTAGGCGCCATCTAAAGCTGTTCTTAACAAACCACCTGGGAAAAGGTGCAAATAACTTGGGAAGACCTTTAATTAGAATTGTGTCCGGGCAGAGGCCGTTGAGCCTTCTCTTGTTGATTACCAACTGACAAAGAATTGTTAACGTGATCGCCATTGCCACGGGAATCCGATCTCACTACCCAGACATCAGGGAGATTTTTACCAGAAGATCCACGGGAAATAAATTCTGGTCTTCACTGTGATTCGAACCCGCGACCTCTGGCACCGGCGGTGGACACTTTGTCGTCCTGCTCAGATTGCAACAGAAGCATCTGTGCGACATAATGGTTGGAGCTCACAGGCGAATAATGATAGACAGTCTAGCCACTGCAGTAGGGTGTTCGCATCGTTTAGCCTACAACATAATGTATGATCCAGCCATGGCGTAACGCGTTTCGCGAATGGCGAGAAGTTGAACTTGGTGTGCAAATGTGACTGAGACAGCAGACACAATTCTTATGTATTGTAGGTTTTGGTGAACTAATAGAGCGATGGGATAAGTGTATCAATGTTGGTGAACTAATAGAGCGATGGGATAAGTGTATCAATGTTGGGGAACTAATCGAGCGATGGGATAAGTGTATCAATGTTGGTGAACTAATAGAGCGATGGGATAAGTGTATCAATGTTGGTGAACTAATGGAGCGATGGGATAAGTGTATCAATGTTGGTGAACTAATAGAGCGATGGGATAAGTGTATCAATGTTGGTGAACTAATAGAGCGATGGGATAAGTGTATCAATGTTGGTGAACAAATAGAGCGAGGGGATAAGTGTATCAATGTTGGTGAACTGATGGAGCGATGGGATAAGTGTATCAATGTTGGTGAACTAATAGAGCGATGGGATAAGTGTATCAATGTTGGTGAACAAATAGAGCGATGGGATAAGTGTATCAATGTTGGTGAACTGATGGAGCGATGGGATAAGTGTATCAATGTTGGTGAACTAATAGAGCGATGGGATAAGTGTATCAATGTTTGTGGGAATTATGTTGAGAAAGCAGAGACAATGTAAATGCAATAATACGTGATTGTCAAGCTCGAATCTCATTTAGTGTTATTGTAAAGATCCATTTGTGATTTATTTACTGACTTGACCACATTTAGTCACAAACGCAGCAGCTCCTGATCTACAACAGCTAGCGACTAATAAGTGGCTGCTTGGGTCAGGGTCCATAACGAGGCAAGACCATATTTGGTTTCCAAGTGGCGGTCCTTATTCTTCTTTGTTCGTTCTCAATCTCCCGCTACCACGACCTGAAAAAGGCTTTGCAAGTAGCAGAATGTAGTCCAGAGAACGGAATGCGTTGTGTCGTGGTTTACAGCTTGACTGCGATATTTACACCTTTCGCTCCAACACATCCGACTTTAAAACGCATTTTTGAGTACCGGGCTGACCTCCCTCTTCGATCCCTTCTACTTAGCCAGTCTGCTCTGTTGCTGCTTGTTATCCAGGATCACCGCATGGAGGTATAAAAGGGTCTTGGCAGCTCTGGTTTGATGACCCTGACGCTAGCAGTCAGCTATGGTTCACTGACCCTGACGCTAGCAGTCAGCTATGGTTCACTGACCCTGACGCTAGCAGTCAGCTATGTGTAGCTGGCCGCTGCAGTTTGCGCTGTTCAGGGTCTTGATCCCAAGTACCGGTTCAAGGAACATACTGCGAACATGCAGCCTGGCTAAGACAATAGGGATAGAAGAAAGGCGTACTTGGTCTCAAAAATACCGTGCTGGAATCGGGCGTGTCTCGCCGAAAGGCGCAGATATGAGCGCATCACTTTATATAAAGCAAATCGCGACAACGTCCTTTTCAGGACGAACACCAAGAAGAAAAGAAAGACAAATCATCCATGCCCATAACTGTCTTTCTTGATGATCATCTATCCCTTTCCAAGCAACTTGGCATGTTGTTATATGGTACTAAATTACTTATATTATACTACACTACATATATTGTACTACTTTACTTATGTTGTACTACATTACTTATATTGGACTACATTAATTATATTTGTACTACATTACTTGTATTGTAATACATTACTTGTATTTGTACTAATTTACTTGTGTTGTACTACATTACGTATGTTGTACTACATTACTTGTGTTGTACTACATTACTTGTCAGTTGATCGAACTGTAAATGAGTGCCTGGCTTACTGTTGGGAAGGAGAGATATCGATTTGTGAAACCGGCCACCCAACCTCATAACAAAGTGAGGTCAAGTCAAATCTCTTCAAACACGTGATCCCCACTGATTGATATGAGACTGCCTTTTAATAACATATCAATTTTACAAAACCTCCATATCTCCCTGCGGAGCGTAGGTCTTCAAGATATACGTCTTCTTCTTCGTCGTTTGTTCTCAAACGCCCACTACAAAGTCCTGAAAAGGGCTTTGCAAGAAGCAGGATGTTGTCCGGAGAACGGGTGCGTTGTGTCGTAGTTTACAGCTTGACTGCGATATTTGCACCTTTCGGTCCGACACATCCGACTTCAACAGGCTTTTTTGAAAACCACGTCACCGTTCCCTCCTCTTCGATCCCTTCTCCTTAGCCAGCCTGCCCTGCTGCAGCCTTTTATCCAGGATCACCGCGTGGAGGTGTAGAAGGGTCTTGGCAGCTCTGGTTTCATGGCCCTGATTTTACCATTCAGCACTGTGCCCCTGACAGCTGCAGTTCATACACTGCTTATAATCTTGAACCCAACAGAGGGATCAAGATGCCGAGCAGCGCATGAGCTGCAGTGTATACTAAACGTATAGTTACACGTATACTAAATATATAGTTAATGCATCATATCAGATCAGTTGGCGGGGACGGCGTGGCATAGTGGTTTAGTGGCACGGCTCACAACCCGAAGGTGCTGGGTTCGATCCCCATCACAGCACTGTTGTTACCCCGGGGAAGCAAACCCTTAGATAAGGCAGGCGGAAGCAGACCCTTACATAAAATGCATGCTGAAGTCGGATGCAGTGGGCCGACAGGCGCAAAATAAAAACACAGTGCAACGCACACCGCCTGTACATTAGTTTGGTAGCTCCATACACAACTCGATTACGTCGTCTGCTATGACATGTTTGTAAAGCTGTACCTATAAATGTCTACCAGCATATGATTGACAGCAGGGCCCAAATGTAGATTTATACTGTTACCTGCTAGGAATAATGTAAGAGGACTGGAGAGTTGAGCATCAGGATCTTCAGAAACATAACACTACAAAAGCCAACATTCATGGGGATGTCCACAGTGAATTAAAGTAGTAGTGATAGTAGTAGAAGTAATAGTAGTAGTAGTAGTAGTAGTAGTAGTTGTAGTAGTAATAATAATGGTAGTAGTAGTAATAGTAGTAGTAGTAGTAGTAGTAGTAGTAGTAACAATAATGGTAGTAGTAGTAGTAGTAGTAGTAGTAATAATAATAGTAATAGTAGTAGTAATAGTAGCAGCATTATTATTAGTAGTAGTAGTATTAGCAATATTAGCAGTAGAAGTAGTGATAGTACTAATATTAGCAGTTTAAGCAGCTGCAGTAGAACGTAGTATTAGTAGTAGTAGTAGTAGCATTAATAGTAGTAGTAGTAGTAGTAGTAGTAGTTGTAGTAGTAGTAGTAGTAGTAGTAGTAGTAGTGGTGGTAGTGGTAATAGTAGCAGTATTAGCAGCAGTAGTAATAGTACCTGTAATAATTATAATAGTAGTAGTATTAGTAGTAGTAGCAGCAACAGCGATAGTATTAGAAGTAGTAGTCTGGCGAAGACGGATGTGTCGGACCGAAAGGTGCAAATATCGGTCAAGCGGTAAACTAGCGATACAACGCATTCCGCTGTTCAGGGCTTGGTAGTGGGAGATTGAGAGCGAACACAGAAGAAGAAGAAGAAGAAAAAGAAGACGTAGTAGTAGTAGTAGTAGTAGTAGTAGTAGTAGTAGTAGTAGTAGTAGTAGTAGTAGTAGTGGTAGTAACAGTAGCAGTATTAGCAGCAGCAGTAATAGTAGATGTAATACGTATAGTAGTAGTAGCAGCCACAACGATAGTACTAGAAGTAGTAGTAGTAGTAGTAGTAGTAGTAGTAGTACTAGTAATAGTAGTAGCAGTAGTAGTTGTAGTGGTAATAGTAGCAGTTGTAGTGGTAGTCAAAGTAGTATTCAAAGTAGTTGCCGAAGTAGCAATAATAGTAGTAGTGGTAGTAGTAGTAGTAGTACTAGTAGTAGTAGTAGTAGTAGTAGTAGTAGTAGTATTAGTAGTAGTAGTAGTAGTAGTAGTAGTAGTAGTAGTTGTTGTATTAGTAGTCAAAGTAATTGTAGTAGTAGTAGCCTCTTTCGGGCATGACTGACAGAACGATAATCCGACCTTGGAAATGTAACTCTTTACTGTGTGCTTGTTTTCCTGTCGTCTCTATTCTCACTGACTCTGTACGTCTCGATTCTCACTGACTCTGTCGTCTCGATTCTCACTGACTCTGTCGTCTCGATTCTCACTAACGATGTCGTCTCGATTCTCACTGACTCTGTTGTCTCGAATATCCCTGGCTTTGTCCTCTCGATTCTCACTGACTCTGTCGTCTCGATTCTCACTGACTCTGTCGTCTCGATTCTCACTGACTCTGTCGTCTCGATTCTCCATGTTGCAAGAAATTAATTTCAGCCAGCAATAGGCGGCTCTCCAGGTACATCTCCATTTGTAATCTGTCTTCAGGTTTGTCTTGCCAGGAAGTCGAGCGACTTCGTGTGACGCATACACACATCTTTGAATTAAAGCTCCAGTTGGCTGACTGTACCAATGCCATCCTTCAACTGTTCATTTGAGGATATTTTTAGTAATGCGACTAACTACTATGCCAGAGTTTCTCAATTTGTTTCTGACTTTGACTCCCTTTTGACCTTGTTTTCGTCCTGTGCGAAACCTTCCTCCCTGGCATACTTCCCATACCCTGCCTTGCCGGGAGAAAGAGCTATTTAAATGTTATGTTTGTAAATAGAACATGTTTTATTTGTAATTTGAATAATTTATGTAAAATACCATTACATTCACATTTAAACTTCAGGTATTTCTTGATCAACGTGATTCTTTGGATTGATGACCAGAAACAAAATTTTTGATATCCGGCTCTTTTGCAGAGAGGGATAACAGGAGATAAACTGTTCTGTTAAGGCGATTTCGCGCTTGACTTGAGTAAATACATCATACAACTGAAACCTGATTCTTCTAAGTAAGTAGAATGTAGACGGGGGAGGGAGAAGAAAGGGGAGCAGTGATGTTGCCGAAGCAATGTCCTTCTCTGGCCACTAGTCTCGCGTCGAGGTCCCCGATTTACGCGATTTTCACCTGTGCTCCCCTTGAAATGTCATAGGGCGTCCAAGGGGGCCATTTGACCCTCGCCTGGTTCTGTTCTATGGAATTGGTCAAGCCATCATAGATTTCTCTGCCTATAGAGAGCGCACATACTTGGGAGACCGGTGCGAGTGTGCTGCTCTGCCTATAGAGAGCGTACATACTTGGGAGACCGGTGCTGCTCTGCCTATGGAGAGCGTACATACTTGGGAGACCGGTGCGAGTGTGCTGCTCTGTCTATAGAGAGCGTACATACTTGGGAGACCGGTGCGAGTGTGCTGCTCTGCCTATAGAGAGCGTACATACTTGGGAGACCGGTGCGAGTGTGCTGCTCTGCCTATAGGGAGCGTAAATACTTGGGAGACCGGTGCGAGTGGTTACCTTACAGAGTTGGTTACCTTCAGGGACTGTGGTCGTCCTACCTACAGAGTTGGTTACCTTCAGCGAGTGTGGTCGTCCTACTTACAGAGTTGGTTACCTTCAGCTAGTGTGGTCGTCCTACTTACAGAGTTGGTTACCTTCAGCGAGTGTGGTCGTCCTACTTACAGAGTTGGTTACCTTCAGCGAGTGTGGTCGTCCTACTTACAGAGTTGGTTACCTTTAGCGAGTGTGGTCGTCCTACTTACAGAGTTGGTTACTTTCAGCGAGTGTGGTCGTCCTACTTACAGAGTTGGTTACCTTCAGCGAGTGTGGTCGTCCTACTTACAGAGTTGGTTACCTTCAGAGAGTGTGTCTTCCTACTTACAGAGTTGGTTACCTTCAGCGAGTGTGGTCGTCCTACTTACAGAGTTGGTTACCTTCATCGAGTGTGTCTTCCTACTTACAGAGTTGGTTACCTTCAGCGAGTGTGGTCGTCCTACTTACAGAGTTGGTTACCTTCAGCGAGTGTGTCTTCCTACTTACAGAGTTGGTTACTTTCAGCGAGTGTGGTCGACCTACTTACAGAGTTGGTTACCTTCAGCGAGTGTGTCTTCCTACTTACAGAGTTGGTTACCTTCAGCGAGTGTGGTCGTCCTACTTACAGAGTTGGTTACCTTCAGCGAGTGTTTCTTCCTACTTACAGCGTTGGTTACCTTCAGCGAGTGTGTCTTCCCACCTTCCATCCAGTATTGTTTAAAAATAAGGACTTGGTACACAATACAATGATATCGGTGGTCATAATGTAAGTCTCTATGTTTTACTGTCCCGGGGATGTAACTGAGTCATCATACCTCGTCCTGTCATTATCATCTGATGACTTTTAGTGTAAGTAAATAAATGTAAAACAGACTTTTACCCCAGCATCCGCCCGCCCGCCCCCCCCCCCCCGACCCCAACAGTCCATCCAAACATGTACAGAGCTGATGGTATTATCTTTGGTTTGACCAATCCAATCCAGAGCTGGTGGTGTTATCTTTGGTTTGACCAATCCAATCCAAAGCTGGGGGTGTTATTTTTTGTTTGACCAATCCAGAGCTGATGGTGTTATCTTTGGTTGGACCAATCCAGAGCTGGTGGTGTTATCTTTGGTTTTCATCAATCTAGAGCTGATGGTGTTATCTTTGGTTTGACCATTCCAATCCAGAGCTGATGGTGTTAAATTTGTTTTGACCAATCCAAACCAGAGCTGGTGGTGGTATCTTTGATTTGACCAATCCAATGCAGAGCTCATGGTGTTATCTTTGGTTTTATCAATCCAGAGCTGGTGGTGTTATCTTTGGTTTTATCAAATCAGAGCTGATGGTATTATGTTTGGTTTGACCAATCCAATCCAGAGCTGTTAGTGTTATCTTTGTTTTCACCAATCCAATCCAGAGCTGGTGGTGTTATCTTTGGTTTGACCAATTCAGAGCCAGTGGTGGTATCTTTGGTTTTATCAATCCAGAGCTGATGGTGTTATCATCAATCCAGAGCTGATGGTGTTATCTTTGGTTTTAGCAATCAAGAGCTGGTGGTGTTTTCTTTGGTTTGACCAGCATGTTGAGTACTTCGCCCTTATCGAAACAGCTGTGTTAGAGCTGTCTGGCAAACGATGTGAGTAAACCGATATTGTGATCCACATTGTACTGAGTCTACTGAGAAGAATTGCACTGCAATGCAGCCAGGAATCGGTATGTCTACCTTCTTCAGTTCGTTCGAGGATGGAAGAAACACGATCAGTGCTGTACTTTTTTCCCATTTGGTCCTAGGATGGAAATAAAGTTGAGGGCCTGTCTAGTGAATTGTTCATTTGAAGAAAACATTGTTGGGGTTCAAAAATGAGGACCTACCATTTTAGCTCATTTCCTTTGGGTATATATGGACATCTGAAGACATTTGTTTTTCACATGTAAAACTCCTGCGCGGTCAAAAGACGAACATTCACTTAGTACTGTCACTTATCGAGATCAAACGGTCTTGCAAATACGATCCTTCACGGAAAGGTGCAAAGTAGAGAACGAAGAGGTCGTCCCAAAAAGAAATGGGAGGACAACACAAAAGAATGGACCAATCTCTGACCAGAATAGGCACAGGCAGCTGCCGCTGACAGACAGAGCTGTTGTGGCGGTGTTTTCATGGGTTCCCTAAGGACCCCACCGGTTACGAGATGACCTGACCTAAAAACTCATGGTAGCAAGTATATGTACGTTTTTCATTTATGAAACAAATTTTACTGGATAATCTTTCAAATATATCTCAAGTCAATATATCAGCTCTATTGCGCTGTAAGAAAGTTTACAAGCCAATAAATCAGCTCTGTAACACTATAAGCAAGTTCACAAGGCAATAAATCATCTCTGTGGCACTATAAGCACGTTTATAAGGCAATAAATCGGCTCTGTAGCAGTGTAAGCAAGTTTATAAGGCAATAAATCGGCTCTGTAGCACTGTAAGCAAGTTTATAAGGCAATAAATCGGCTCTGTAGCACTGTAAGCAAGTTTATAAGGCAATAAATCGGCTCTGTAGCACTATAAGCAAGTTTACAAGCCAATAAATCGGCTCTGTAGCACTATAAGCACGTTCACAAGCAAATCAACCTATTTGGTCTGAAACACTATAAGCAAGTTCACAAGGCAATAAATCAGCTCTGTAGCACTGTAAGCAAGATTATAAGGCAATAAATCGGCTCTGTAGCTTTGTAAGAAAGTTTGCTAGACAATTTATCGGTTCTTATGGAGGAAACAGTTAAATTCACAGATTGTAGCCTAGGCAGAGTTTGGGAAATCCGGCACTGAGAGCCACTGCATACAAACTGGTAGAGAACATGCGTCAGGAGTGATAACCTCAATACGGATAACCTCCAACAACAATCTGTCATTTATATGTATATTACTTCCTTTTGGTGTGGTCAGCTCTTTCAACCTCAGATATTGTCCTCTTTGTTATATCATGGCGCGTGAGCTAGGGAATATTAGTGGGTATCTATGCCTAAACTTTAACTCGGCGCTGACAACTATTGCTGAATTGCTAGACGAACAAACCACTTTTTCTACGCTTACCCTGCCAGCTTTAGTTAGATTGGATGGAAGCTGTAATGCCAGATGATATTTGGCAGCAAAGCCAAACAATGCCCCACTTTCCTTCCCCTTCTTTCCACCCCCAAACGAAAATCTCCCCCCCCTCCCCCCCCGCTGCCACCATCCCCTCCCCTTTCTCCCTTCTCTTAAATCAATACAAATATCCTGAAATAATATACTAATATCGAAAGAATTTAAACATATTATTTTTACGGTCACAACAAATATATAACAATAAAATAAATTGTGTCACTGTCAGGAAACTACAGCTGACCGCGACCTTTGTTCTGTCTCCAAATAGCAGTCAAATTGTTTTCACCACTGCATCATGGCTGAGAGAACAGGCCTTAAAATACTTTGTCCTATGCATGCTGTGCAGAAACCGGATGAGTTGAGCAGAAAGGCGCAGCTATGACAGCCTTAATATAAACTAGACACACCGTCACAAAATGTATATTTCAGGATGAACACGAAAGAAGAAGAAGAAGAAGAAGAAGAAAAAGCTACATTGTCTAACTTATAATCGTCGAAATAAGATGTTTGTTATCTCCCACGATTAAGAACAGAACTATTAAAAATAGAATATATGTTATTATGATGCCCGTCAAGAGCACGACCGCCACCCGCCTCAATCCCACCGTCTGATTCCCCCATCCCACTTTAAAGATACCACAATCGTTAACAACAAATTTATTTTGTGTCGCTAACTGGTATCCCAAACAGCAGCACAGATTTGTTAATAAATAAATCAAGTTAAACGCTGTTTTTAAAAAAAAGTCAAATATATGGAATATGGCTTTTAAAAGGCAATTTGGCAAGAATCAGGTTTGCCGGGTTTGAACTTTGTCATGTCCGCGTAGGAGGTTTCTATTCCAGCACGCACGTGAGTCCTAGGCTTCCATTGGATCCAACCAACCACGTGATGTTACAGGCGCTCGCGCTTGGAGCGTGGGAAAATTAGTTTGGTGTCGAGAGCAAGAAGTCACAGATGGAACAAAATGAGCAAAGAAGAAAAAGTGAACGTCATTAGAACATGCCTAGATTTGTTATTGCCGTAGTTGGCTCTAGAAATGGATTTTACAAGCAAACACGAAATAAACAAGAGAAGTAACATGGTAGCCCACTGCCACAAAGGCAAAGAAATGTCCTCTGTGAAAATAATGTAGAATGATATTCTCCGTAGAATGCAATTTTTTCCACATATTGTTACACCTACTATGAATAACCTTACTGCAAAAGTTTGTGAATTAATGACCGAAATCAAGGTTAGACATCTGTTATATTTTGACCAATTAAAAAGGAATACCTCATTGTTGAAGACCATACCAGATGATAGGGTGGAGATGAACTACTGGATCGTTCAAGAGGCAGACAATGTTAAAAGTGGGCGGATAGCATCAGATGGACTGGAAAAGTCTGTAAAATTGCACCAATGCAGTACACTAGAGAAATATTGCAGCCGACCTTCAACACGAAGATGGCGCTTGAACTGAACTGAACTGTTGCTACTATAACCGCTGACAGGCTACAATCACTACTTTGACTATAAGCACTATTATGGCTACAATCACTACGATGGCTACAATGGATACAAGCACTACTACAGCTACAATCACTACTATGATTACAGTCACTACTATGTCTATAATCACTACTATGACTACAATCACTACTATGGCTACAATAACTACAATCACTAATATGGCTACAATCACTACTATGGCTACAATCACTACTATGGTTACAATCACTACTTTAGATACAACCACTATTATGACTACAACCACTACTAACTACAGTTATGGACCCGAAATATGAGCGTAGCTTAATAACACTATGATCTGTAAGATGCGGTGTTCTTTGATTGTACACTCTGAGCACGAACGCAACTTTATAATTGAGCTGCGCATGTGCATGCGACACTTGGTATCTGTTACTACACAAAGGTTGGATTTTGCTGCCATCTAATGACACTTTTAGAAATTGATAATTCTATGTTGTAGCTATCCCATATCCGTATAAGATGCTGCGCGCGACCCAACACGTGAAGTCATGCAATTCGCGTCGTCTGGATGGAATCACTGCAGAAATGCACCAGACTGGCAAAACAACACTTGCCTATCAACTGGCAATACATTTTCAACATCTGCCTTCACACAAGACACATTCTAGACCAGTGGAAGTACTATAGGACAATTCAGACCTACAGAAAAGGTGACAGAGAGATTCTGGCGAACTACCGCCCAACGTGCTTGCTATCAACTATTTATAAACTGTTCACAAAAGTAATTACCCGCAGATTAGAAAGGCAACTTGAAAAGAACTAACGGCAAAAATAGGCAGGTTTCAAGAAGAGTTACTCAACCAATGTCTCTCTCCACACAATCAACCGCTTGAAGAGAAGTCCGTTTGCTCCTACGCATTAAGTTTGCAGACTACAATAAGGTCCTTGAAAGCATGGAAATAAATACAGTGGTAAACGCTTTGAAGAACCAATGAACGGACGATAGCTAATAGAAAAGATGAACGATGGCTGCTCAAATGAGATCACTCTTTTCCACACGCCACTTTGCATAGGATGTATATACTTAGGAGTACCACAATGAGATACCATCTGGGATCAAGATGCTGAGCAGCGCATGAGTTGCAGTGGTCAGCGACCCATAGCTGACTGCTAGCATCAGGGCCAGCGAAACAGAGCTGCCAAGACCCTTCTACATCTCCACTCGGTGATCATGGATAACAGACTGCAGCAGGGCAGACTGGCTAAGGAGAAGGGATCGAAGAGGGAATGCTAACCCGGTACTCAAAAAATGCTTGCTGAAGTCGAATGTCTTGGACCGAAAGGTGCAAATATTGCAATCAAGCTGTAAACTACGACACAACGAATTCCGTTCTCTGGACTACATTCTGCTTAAGCCCTTTCAGTGTTTGGTAGCGGGAGATTGAGAACGAACAAAACCAAGCCAATCCAAGATCATTCTTTACCACAAGCCACTTTGCATAGGTTGTATATACTTAGGAGTACTACAATGAGATAACATCTCCCCAAAACTGTTCACATCAGCTCTTGAAGAAGTTTCTAGGTCCTTAAACTGGCAGGATCGAGGTGTCAACATAGATGGCGAGATGCTCTCACACCTGCGTTTTGTGGACCACATTATGATCTTCAACCACCGCATTGCAGACGCCGAGAAAGTCTGAACGAGCTTAATTAAGTACGCAAGGCCTGAACATAAATAGAAAGAAGACTGAATTTCTGCTGAACACTTTCTGTTCTACTGGGGAAGTGATATTGGGAAATGAGCCCATCGAAAATGTCAATGACTACCTAGCCCAGGAAATAACAACAACCACGACATTTTTAAGGAGATCTCATTCAGGAGATCGAAGGGTTGGCTCAGCTTCAACCGCTTTTACCCGATACTTCAGCAGATGACGGATGTCAAGGCCTGGGCTCTCACCTTCAATAGTATGGTTATCCTAGCAATGGTATATGGGCGTGAGGTTTGGAGTCTACGCACATAAGACGCAGAAAAAGAGCTAAGTGTTATACATATCTCACTAAGAGACCACATCCGGAATACCGACATCCGCGAAGAAACAGAGTTCCGGAATGTCATCGACTTTGCGTCAATGCGAAAGTACAGATGGGCCGAACATTTGGTCTGCATGACTAATGATAGAAGACTAGGAGGATGTCTTTCAGCCGACCATCAACCACATGATCTGCATCACGCATTTGGACCGTAATGGTACACCAGGGCGACGGACGGATACAGATTCATGCAGCTTTTGGCTACTTGGCAACAGGCAATCTTACCTAATTGATTATTAGGATTCAGTCAAGTATATCAGTGTGTGACTTACTTACTGAATTTGGTTAATTTTTTTTTTACTACTCACTGAATTACCATCGTACGTCTCTATATACCTAAGAGATGGTTAACCGATGAGCCAGGTAGAAGAAGGCCCCACATATACTGTATTTTACAAAAATGATAAGTGTGCGAGGCATTTATTCCCTTATCAATGAGCATAATGAGGCAAAGACCAAAGTTAATGCATAATTTATAATTTAGTTAATATACCTAAAAGACGGTTAACCGATGAGCCAGGTAGAAGACGCCCCCACATTACTGCATTATACAAAACTTGATAAATGTGCGAGGCATTCATTCCCTTTTTAATGAGCATAATGAGACAAAGACCAAAGTTAATGCCAACTTCACGGGAAAATGGGTTGATCACACCCCCTCTCCCTTTCCCCCCGCCCCTTTCCGTTAAGAAAACAAGTACCAAGAGAAGAGCAAGTCGTCCTCATCAGACGAGAACTTGGCATTACAGACGCAAGGGTCATCTTTACAACAAAGTGAGGATTGAGACAGAGGACAGGTGTTCATGTACGAGAGCACACCATGGTCATGGAACACATCCTACAAAGCTGCACGCTCACACAGGAAGAGAGAGAACAATACCGGCCTAGCGAGACAGCGGAGAAAGTTTTTACAAACAAAGGTGGCCGCCTTTGTCAGAGAAATCGGGACCTTGATCTGAGAATGAACAGAGAAGAAGAAGGAGAAAGAGGGGAAGAAGAGAAGGAGGAGGGAGAATAAGATACACTATACTCACACATAAACACATACTTATAAACATTTGCACACATATACCAGGTACTCATATATCCACACATACTTTAGTCCGTTTCACAATTGTTGCCGTCAATTGCCGTCTAAAATCTCAAAAACCTTGCACCGATAAACGTGATTTTTTGCACGTGGTCTTACTTTTTCCAATGTCCCAATGATTTTTAAATTTACATTTTGTCAGGTAGTGCAATTTTCTTACAGCAGCTAGTTCCTGTGATCTTTGTTAACAACGGATTTAATTTGTTCTTGTAGAAAATAATTTACCGTAAATTTAAAAAAGTCAGTCTTTAGGCAAATGCGTCGCTCAAATTCGAATGAGATTTTCTGCATTAGGTAACACATACTGTCCTTTTGAATGTAGTTCATGTGTTTAAGGAACTGTAAGAAGTAAATGCACATTTCGTAGAAAGAATGTGGGAAGATGTAAAAGTACATGCTATCTAGACCATAGAAAGTACATACTTCAGATGGATTGGTCTAGGTTTATAAATAGATGCCGGAGCAAACAATAAATGGTTACAATTCAGTTCTGAGATTCATCTTCTAACTGAATGAGGTGGCCCGGAAAAGGACCGTTTTGACAAGGTGATGGAAACTTCTGTTTCTTAGAAAACAAACATGGAAAGTAATTTCTCACTTGATTACTGCTCTCGGTGAACGAATGTCAGTCCATCTGTTTTCAAATAGCCCTCTTCCTCTTTCAAGACATGGTCCTCACATTTATCCCCAATACACTTTGTTTAGATTTGGGAGGGTGGCATATTTTAGTTTTTTTCATATCGCAGAGTTTGAAAGTTTTATTTTCAGCTGCTATTTGTCCTTTAACCTTCGCCCAAACGAGTTCAATTGGGTTTAAGTGTGAATGGTAAGGTGGCAGTCTCAAACATAAATTACTATGCTCTTGGATCAGCTTGGTTAAATGAAATACCGTGTCCTTTCATGCTTGCTTGACAAGGGAAAGCAATTCAGGTTTTATATACGTTTCGTTAAATGGTATGTGCTCTTTTGTGAGCCACATCTGTTTGCTATTTATGCACTAGATAATGTTGGGATTTTGTCTTTTTGTGTCACTGCGTTGTGGTATGATGCATTGCCCATTATCAGACAAGAGGGTCTATCTAAGAACAGGAGAACAGTTTTTTTTTCAATCCACTCTCTAAATATGTTTAAAATAAGTTTGTCCGCATAATTTGATGGAAACACAAGTACTGCATTTTTCACAAGCCAGTTATGTCTGCTACCTGCTTGTGCTATTATTAATCGCTGTGCTTTGCTACTTGGTGCTTATCTTGTAATCGTTCCATCCGCTGACTGCCATTATTTTTACTTGTGTGGTGAGCATTTATCCGTTTCTTTCACATACACAATATCATAACATTGTTACTCATTTCGTGTACTTCGCGTGAATACTTGCTTCTCATGGATACTAGATGTGACTTCTCACAGATGACGTTCCTTCCACTAGCATACTCTCTAAAGGTAAAGACTGTATCCCTTACAATTGCCCACAACGTAGTGAGCAGTAAATGCATTATTCGAGGGTTTACTGCCGTAACGCAATGTCTGCTCCTACTTTCTCTATGTGCTCACTTGTTTGTGTTTGGATTTCTTTAGCTGGTAGCAGGCTGATTATTAAGATAAAAAAACCGTCCTAAACTCGACATGATCTGTTATCTTCTCAGTTAGTACGTGTATTGTTTGTTCAGGTATCTCTCTTGGGTGTGATCTATATCAGTACTCGCATCATAGGCTCTTGTAACAAGAACTTGCAACTTATGTATGACTACTTTTGCATTCCACTAAAGGATGGATTAGCCGCTTTACCTACTGGGGATCTGGTCAGAGATATTTACCCACGTTTCCGTCTTCTGGCTCCTCTAGATGGAGCAAGGTAACCATCAATATTCCTAGGTAGGTCGGTTAAAGACTTAGTGTCTAGACCTGGCGGGATTCACCAAATGGCAAGCTACTTCTTTAGTAAATATGTGTGATTTCTTGCTGTGCACGACTGCAGCCAGTTTTCAGTCAATTTGTCTTTTTCAGGACAAGTTACCTTAATATGTTCGATAGTCTCATCTGTCAGAAAAATCTATCTGACTTTCGGACGCCAAGATCCTGATCCAGCACCTCTTTTCCTGCTAGTAAAACACCCGCACCTGATAAAAGGCCTTAAGTTTGAAATTGCTGCAATAGGCTATATGAGATCTTGGCCACGAGAGCTTTTGTTTGGATTTGAAAAGCTTTCTCCCACTCCACTATTGATTATGGCATGCCTTACATTCCCTTGTTATGACATCACTTACATCTCCTTAATATGACATCACTTACATCCCCTTGTTATGACATAACTTACATCCCCTTGTTATGACATCACTTACATCCCCTTGTTATGACATCACTTACATCCCCTTGTTATGACATCACTTACATCCCCTTGTTATGACATCACTTACATCCCCTTGTTATGACATCACTTACATCCTCTTGTTATGACATCATTTACATTCCCTTGTTATGACATCACTTACAACGCTTTTCTTTTGACATCACTAACATCCCCTTGTTATGACATCATTTACATTCCCTTGTTATGACATAATTTACATTCCCTTGTTATGACATCACTTACATCTCCTTATTATGACATCACTTACATCCCCTTGTTATGACATCACTTACATCCCCTTGTTATGACATCACTTACATCCTCTTGTTATGACATCATTTACATTCCCTTGTTATGACATCACTTACAACGCTTTTGTTTTGACATCACTAACATCCCCTTGTTATGACATCACTTACATTCCCTTGTTATGACATCATTTACATTCCCTTGTTATGACATCATTTACATTCCCTTGTTATGACATCACTTACATCCCGTTGTTATGACATCATTTACATTCCCTTGTTATGATATAATTTACATTCCCTTGTTATGACATCACTTACATCTCCTTATTATGACATCACTTACATCCCCTTGTTATGACATCACTTACATTCCCTTGTTATGACATCACTTACATCCCCTTGTTATGACATCACTTACATCTCCTTATTATGACATCACTTACATCCCCTTGTTATGACATCACTTACATCTCCTTATTATGACATCACTTACATCTCCTTGTTATGACATCACTTACATCTCCTTATTATGACATCACTTACATCTCCTTGTTATGACATCACTTACATCTTCTTATTATGACATCACTTACATCCCCTTGTTATGACATCACTTACATCTCCTTATTATGACATCACTTACATCCCCTTGTTATGACATCACTTACATTCCCTTGTTATGACATCACTTACATCCCCTTGTTATGACATCACTTACATCTCCTTATTATGACATCACTTACATCCCCTTGTTATGACATCACTTACATCTCCTTATTATGACATCACTTACATCTCCTTGTTATGACATCACTTACATCCCCTTGTTATGACATCACTTACATCCCCTTGTTATGACATCACTTACATCCCCTTGTTATGACATCACTTACATCTCCTTGTTATGACATCACTTACATCCCCTTGTTATGACATCACTTACATCCCGTTGTTATGACATCACTTACATCCCGTTGTTATGACTGACTTCGCAGCTCGAGTGCCTGCACCTATAAAAGATATGATTGCTTTATAGGTTCCCGAACGAATCTAATCATGGGATCTCTCTGAGCTAGTCTTGAATGCCGAAATGTCTTCTGCAAACTTGAATGTTGGCCACTTTCAATGTATAGATGAATAACAGCACCAGTGATAGCGGAGCTGTTGAAGCAATTTTGGACATATTCTCAGTTCTGATGTCCTACCTACATAACAGTAGACAGTAGATTAACATGAACAAATCAAATAGGACAAAACCAACAAAAAGTTAAGCAGAGAATGACTAAAGGCAAAATTAACAGAAACTACATTGGATGCAAATCATCAAATACTGGAAGTGCTGTACATAGGATATTGTTAGACCAGCATTAGAATATGGAATGACATCGTGGACAACTTCATCAAAACCCTTTGAAAAAACCTGTGAAAACACAGTCAAAATTCGAAACCAAGCAGAAGTAATTATTACAGGAGCAATGAAATAACACAAATAGAAGAAATTAGGAAATTAATATAGCTACAACCCATACTGAGAGAATAGATTACAGAGTAGTGTAACTAGCAGAAACATTTAAACGGCTCTGAAATCGTTCAATGAATGAAAGACACGCTCGGACAACATTACAACTAGACTCCGGACTAATCTTCTTCTTCTTCCTCTCGCTCGTCATGTTTTTTCCAGTTACATCTACACGTGAAGTCCTGTTCTCTGGATAAAGGCTGCTGTAGTTGAGAGTTCTTCAGGGCTTCCAAACTGCTTTGTGTGGATAATCGTCTCCGTGGGCCAGTCCTCAGTACGCAATCGGCTAAGCACATAACAGTTTTGCAGGATATGTTCGGATGTCTGTGCCGCCTGCCTACACATACACATTGGCGATGAAGCCAATTTTAGCCGGTGCAAATGGCTATTCAATCTGTTATGTCCCATTCTCAAGCGGAACAGGATCATTTGTTCGGCTCGATCAAGATAGTGATATCTGTTTGGTCAACTTTCCTTATTTCCTTATTTCTTTTCTTGGAAGGTGATTGTTTGTTCGTTTTGTTCTTGTGTTGCTCCTTTGCCAACCTGTCTGCTTTCTTATTTCCTAGTATGCCACAGCGTGATTGTATCCACTGTAGCACTAGCCTTCTTTCAGCTTTTAGTTCGACCAAGGCTTTCTTAAGGTTTGACAGTTTATCATTGTTGAGGGCTTGCAGAACTGACATTGCACCTGTAACGAACACAACCTGCTGACATTGGTTTGTTGTGTTGCTAATCACTTCTGAAGCAATAATTAGTGACAAATGGGGCAGTCATCGAGGAAGACAAGACTCAAATGTCTCATAGCCACTTCTGCCCAAGTCTACTTCACCTACGGGCTGGTGGATCCAGTTATACCCAGTAATCTTGCAAAAGGTTGGTTGTTGACCCTAGCGGTAGGTAAGATGGGGCAGCAAACGAGGTTAAGATGAAGTCAGATCCCCCCAGCCAGATGGGGATGGTGGAGCACAGAGGTACCAGGCCAGGAGGTGGAGCACACTCCACCGCAGAACAGGTGCTGAAGACAGAGGTACCAGGCCAGGAGGTGGAAAACGCTCCGCCACAGAACAGGTGCTGAAGACAGAGGTACCAGGCCAGGAGGTGGAGCACACTCCACCACAGAACAGGTGCTGAAGACAGAGGTACCAGGCCAGGAGGTAGAAAACACTCCACCACAGAACAGGTGCTGAAGACAGGTACCAGCCCAGGAGGTGGAGCACACTCCACCACAGAACAGGTGCTGAAGACAGAGGTACCAGGCCAGGGGGCGCACTAGCAACCATTGTACCCTGCAAGCCGACCGACCCAATCTTTTTGTATATCTACACTCCGGAGTAATCATCCAGATGATGATACCTCAGTTATTGTGCCTATTTAAGCTTCTTAGCCTATAATAGTGTCCATTATATAATTTCCGGGGCCTATTGGTTAAGTGGCACGGCTCACAACCCGAAGGTGCTGGATTCGATCCCCATCACAGCACCGGCCGTTACCCCGGGGAAGCAAACCATTAGAAAATGCAGGAGGAAGCAGACCCTTACATAAAATGCATACTGAAGTCGGATGCATTAGGCCGACAGGCGCAAAATAAAAACCACAGTGCAACGCACACCGCCTTGGGATTAGAGAAATAAGGCAAACGCAAAAAAATAAAAAAAATAAAATATATAATTTCCTGCTGCGCATCTCTATCCATATCGTCTAAGCAACATACCTATTGAGAAATCCGACTCTTTTCTCCTGCTGTCTTCAAAAGAGTCTCTCTGGAATCTTGAATACTGGGGATCAGCTGACTTGCTACATTCTGTCTGGAATCTTCAATACGGGGGGTCAGCTGGCTTGCTTAATCCTGTATATAGTTATTAGCTAACGGAAAAAGAGATAAGACAGATAAGGCAGTCAGTCCGACAGACAAACAGACAGGCAGACATACAGACAGGCAATGTAGATTGATAAATCGATTGATATATAAACAGACAGACAGATAGATAGACATACAGACATAAAGACATATAGACAGATAGACAGGTAGACAGGTAGATAGATAGATAGATAGATAGATAGATAGATAGATATATAGATATATAGATAGATAGATAGATAGATAGATAGATAGATAGATAGATAGATAGATAGATAGATAGATAGATAGATAGATACCATGAACAGTACTACATGCATAAAACGAAAAAAAGGTATCCCTATGTTATCCCTACCTTAAATGGGAGCAAAGGAGAATAAGACTTGTCACCTGTCACGTTTTCATGTTGAAAGATGCGTTTAATGAGAATTTGATATGATGCAAGATTCTCCATCCTGCAGGAACTATAAGCCACAAAGAAAACAAAAAAACAACAGCCGTTCAATAGTAGCAGAAGAGCAACTAAACTTTAAATGATTCAATATTTCCGTGTCTCAGAAGAAGAAGAAGAGGAAGAAGAAGAAGCAGAAAAGGAAGAATAAGCAAAAGAAGAGGAAGAGAAGAATGAAGAAGAAGAAGAAGAAGAAGAGGAACAAGAAAGAGAAGAAAGATAGTTTATCACCGAACTACCATCTTGCCTAATTTTAACCCAGACCCGCCGGTAACGGAAAATGGCGGTAAATGTGCACGCCTACATACTGACTCACAGGCTAATTAAAAATAACTTTCATTACGGCACATTTTCCTTTGCTAGAAGAGACAGAGTTAGAGAAATTATACGGATGGAATTAAATGCCACTTGTAACATCAGTCACCAGCTAACGTGTATTTTCAACCGTGGTGTAAAAAGAAACTCAACTTTGCCAGTGTTCGCATGTGTGTCCAGGCTGTGAGGATAGACCACGCACTCTCACGATGACCTAATTATTTCTGCTAATTGATCCAAGATGTTCTGGCAAGATGGTGGACCAAACCCTTCGGTTTCTCACCTGACAATCATTTCGCAACTTGCAATATTTCTGTCAGTAATGTAGGAAGTAATTTTTTTTTAAATATAATATATTTTGAAAATACTTTAAAGTCATTGAAATAGCCCTTGTGTAACCATATTTGTTGCGAATGACGTTTTGATTTTTTTCAAAAAATATTCCCGATAACTAGTTTTTTTAAACAAAAACGTTAAAGAGGTAATGCTTTTTTTCTCAGGTGGTGATGACATAATGCTGACGTTGCAAAGCAACATTACAAAATGAGTGAAAATGCCTAGTTCTTCTCAAATATGTAATATTAATCCTTAATTATTGGCTTGACATGAAACTGTCACTTTGTGTTGCACAATTCACCGACTTAGGAAATACGAAGAAAATATTGATGCACCCTAATTCAATTCTGATATTGAAAAATCAATTGGCCGTCTTCAATAATGTTTTCCAAAATAAAATTATAAATTAAACATGTTTTTTTCATACAGCGTTGAGAGAAAAAAAAACATTTCCGGAAGCCGGATTCGAACAGCCGACCTTAGGATTTCTAAATTTCACACGGCGAGAACTGTGTGTATCCTATTGTTATTTATGTTATTGTTTTTTTTCAGTTAGCCTTATTTATTAATCCCCAAGCTGCTGTGCGTTGCACTGGTTTTATTTTGCGCCTGTCGACCACGTGCCTCCGACTTCGACAGGCATTTCATGTAAGGGTCTGCTTCCTTCTGCATTTTCTAAGGGCTTGCTTCCCTGGGGTAAAGGCCGGTGCTGTGATGGGGAGCGAACCAAGCACCTTCGGCTTGTTAGCAGTTTCAATTAACCACTAGCCCACGCCTTCTCTCTTGTATTGATATGAATGGATTTGAGTATCACGCTTTACTGTGACCGACGTACAATATTATCAGCCAGAATTGTGTTAACTGATATGGTACGTGTGTTTGTTCTTGTGTGAGTGTTTTTGTTGTTGTTGCTATAACTAATATCATAGCCAGAAGGGATACTGCGAAATTAGCTCACATTTCCAAATAACTGAATATAAGCAGGCATCTCAAACAGTGAAGATAAATAACATAAAACCAATGCAGAATGGCACTAGCTTATGGTTGTTCATCTAAGAAACTCTTGGGGATAAAGACCAACGTCCGGTTAGGCAAAATATACTGGCCAAGACCATCGCATCGGCTTCCTAGTAGACCTCTCTGGAAACGGGCTGTTTTCATGGCAGACTTGCTAACGAGGTGAGGGATTGACATGATCGCCGTAGTAGTGAGTGACACGCAGATGAAGCCAAGTATAGCACAACCACCTGAAGGACACCAGTCCACCTTCATCAGCACGCTCAGGGTGTGAGGAAAGCTACTGCAACCCACCAATTAACGTCCCTTTCTATGCGCACAAAAGATAAAGCTACTCATTGTGGGCATTGGAAACAACAACAACGACGACGCTTCTTTGGTAGCGGTTTACACTGTCTCTTCTTACATCTCGATGCGCACTAGAGAAGGTGGACCAGTGTCCTTCTGGCTGTAGTGCAACTCTAGGCTCCTCAGTAAGCTCATCCCTATGAGGATTACATGTCAATCCTCACATCGTTGACAGACCTGCTGTGACATCCTGTTTCCGGGAGCCCAAAAAGACGTGAGGTAGTGTCTCGATCAGCATGAGGATTACATGTCAATCCTCACATCCTTGACAGACCTGTTGTGAGTTCCTGTTTCCGGGAGCCCGAAAAGACGTGAGGTAGTGGCTCGATCAGTATGCTTCGGCTGGCCCTAATTGCGATTAGCTTGCCTTAAGTTTTTGTTCGATGGCTGCTACCATGAGCGTGTTGTGGTTTGTGTAGAGCGTAAAGATGGTCACTTGTTGGTGTAAGTTGAACTAGTAGTGTGCTCCGAGACATAATACATGATTGTCGTGACATGTTTTCAGTTTGATAGTTTGGTCAAGGTCATCCTGTAGCAGAGACGGTTATCAGGGATGAAGTGTATTTGTTGTTGTTGAATGCCAACAAACAGTATGATCACTGTTTTATGTGCCCTGAAATGGGCGTCAGATGGCGGGTTGCAATAGGTTTCCTTACACGCAGAACTTTGATTATGAAGATGAATCAGGTCCTATAGGCTGTTGTGCTATGTTTGTCTTCATCTGTGTGTCGCTCACTACTCCGGGGATTACGTTGATTCCCCCACCCCGTTAGCCAGACTGCCATAAAACAGACAGTTTCCAGACAGAACTACCTGGATAGGTGGAAGTCATGGCCAGTGTATTTTACCTGACATTGACTAACATGTCTGATCAGTATGTTTTGCCTGACCAAGCCTTCGTCTCCTATCACCTCTAACGAAATGTATCTAGATTTTACTGTACAAGATTACATTTTCTTAAGAAGTGGAGTGACCTGTTCCCTTCCTCGTCGCCTTTTCTTCCCTTAGATTAATATATATATCGATTTACAGCTGAATCCACTGCAGCAAATATATAGTGCTAATGGAACCATGTCCTCTTGCCGTGAGAAACCAGTGCGCTGCCCATTTGCCACTCAAACTGAAATTTATATATTTTTTACACGTCGCTCGCCTGTGTGCTCTGTTCAACATCACAAAAGCTATTTCTGAATAGCCTCGTTTATCCCAACATTTTTTTGTATATTTCATTAAGTTGGTGTGCTCATTAATACACCTGGCCGGCCGCGCATGCTGTAGCCAAATGGGCAGCTATGGAATGTACACTTCATCCGACAAGCCACTGGTTTTTCGCCATTTTTATTCATATGAATTTGAAGAGATAATTTGGCGGTTTTGGAATTTGCGTGTTTGTTGGTAAAGAAACATTGCAGGCAGGAGACAGTAGATATGTTAGTCATGTGTGTGTGTGTGTGTGTGTGTGTTGTGTGTGTGTGTGTGTGTGTGTATTGTGTATGTGTGTTTTGTGTGAAAATTGTGTGTTGATATGGAGTTTGTGAGGGGGTTGAGCGACAGATGCGGGGGGGATTTGTTGTGAGTGCAGGAGGTCTGTGTTGAAGAGGGGAAAGTGGGAGTGCTATGTGATTTGTGACTGACGTGTGAAGGTTGTGTGGATGGTTTATGACTGACGAGTGGTGTATGTTTTATGACTGAAGTGTGGAGCTTGTGTGGATGTTCTATGACTGACGTATGGGGGTTGTGTGGATGTTTTATGACTGACGTGTAGTGAATGTGTTGATGTTTTATGACTGACGTGTGGTGGATGTTTTATGACTGATGTGTGCAGGTTGTGTGGATGTTTTATGATTTATGTACGGTGGTTGAGTGGATGTTTTATGATTGATGTGTGGAGGTTGTGTGGATGTTTTATGATTGATGTGCGGAGGTTGTGGGGATGTTTTATGATTGATGTGCGGAGGTTGTATGGATGTTTTATAACTGACATATGGAGGTTCTGTGGATGTTTCATGACTTACGTGAGAGAGTTGTAGGGATATTTTATGACTGACGTGAGTTGGCTGTGTGGATGTTTTCTGACTGACCTGTGGATTATGTGTAGGTACTTCTGCAGCAGAAGTGTGTGGTAGTGTATGTGTTATGGTTTGAAAATGTGTTATGGTGTTGTCTGGGTATAGTTTTAATGGCTGTGTGAGTTTTGTTATTACTGATGTGTAACTGTTATGTGATTGATTTGATGGATGCGAGTGTGTTTGTATGTGTTGAGACCCATGTGTTAATGATTTGATGGATGCGAGTATGTTTCTATGTGTTGAGACCCCTGTGTGAATGATTTGATGGATTCGAGTGTGTTTCTATGTGTTGAGACCCATGTGTGAATGATTTGATGGATGCGAGTATGTTTCTATGTGTTGAGACCCCTGTGTGAATGATTTGACGGATGCGAGTGTATTTATATGTGTTGAGACCCCTGTGTGAATGTTTTGACGGATGCGAGTGTATTTATATGTGTTGAGACCCCTGTGTGAATGATTTGACGGATGCGAGTGTATTTATATGTGTTGAGACCCCTGTGTGAATGATTTGATGGATGCGAGTATGTTTCTATGTGTTGAGACCCCTGTGTGAATGATTTGATGGATGCGAGTATGTTTCTATGTGTTGAGACCCCTGTGTGAATGATTTGACGGATGCGAGTATGTTTCTATGTGTTGAGACCCATGTGTGAATGATTTGATGGATGCGAGTATGTTTCTATGTGTTGAGACCCCTGTGTGAATGATTTGACGGATGCGAGTATGTTTCTATGTGTTGAGACCCCTGTGTGAATGATTTGACGGATGCGAGTATGTTTCTATGTGTTGAGACCCATGTGTGAATGATTTGACGGATGCGAGTATGTTTCTATGTGTTGAGACCCATGTGTGAATGATTTGATGGATGCGAGTATGTTTCTATGTGTTGAGACCCCTGTGTGAATGATTTGACGGATGCGAGTATGTTTCTATGTGTTGAGACCCATGTGTGAATGATTTGATGGATGCGAGTATGTTTCTATGTGTTGAGACCCCTGTGTGAATGATTTGATAGTTGTTGTTGTTTCGAATGTGTACAATGAGTAAGTTTGCTCTTTTGTGCGCCCTGAAAAAACGTTAATTTGCTGGTTGTAGTAGCTTTCCTCACATCCCGAATGTGCTGATGTAGGTCATCCAGGCGGTTGTGCTATGCTTGGCTTCATCTTCGTGTCGCTCACCACTACACGGAGCTCTCACCGCATTGGCCAGGTTGCCATGAAAACAGCCCGTTTCCAGGGAGGACTTCTAGGAAGCCGAGGTGAGGGTTTTTGGTCAGTAAATTTGACCTGACCCTATCTAACATGTCTGACCAGTATGTTGGGCCTGATCAGAATGAACTGACGTTATTCTTCCTCCGCGAATGATTTAATGGTTGTGAGTGTGTTTATGTGTGTTGTTGCCGATGTGTGGATGATTTAATGGTTGTGATTGTGTTTATGTGTGTTGTTGCCGATGTGTGGATGATTTAATGGTTGTGAGTGTGTTTATGTGTGTTGTTGCCGATGTGTGGATGATTTAATGGTTATGAGTGTGTTTATGTGTTTTGTTACCGATGTGTGGATGATTTAATGGTTATGAGTGTGTTTATGTGTTTTGTTACCGATGTGTGAATGATTTAATGGTTATGAGTGTGTTTATGTGTTTTGTTACCGATGTGTGGATGATTTAATGGTTATGAGTGTGTTTATGTGTTTTGTTACCGATGTGTGAATGATTTAATGGTTATGAGTGTGTTTATGTGTGTTGTTGCCGATGTGTGGATGATTTAATGGTTATGAGTGTGTTTATGTGTTTTGTTACCGATGTGTGGATGATTTAATGGTTATGAGTGTGTTTATGTGTGTTGTTGCCGATGTGTGGATGATTTAATGGTTATGAGTGTGTTTATGTGTTTTGTTACCGATGTGTGGATGATTTAATGGTTATGAGTGTGTTAATGTGTTTTGTTACCGATGTGTGGATGATTTAATGGTTATGAGTGTGTTTATGTGTTTTGTTACCGATGTGTGGATGATTTAATGGTTATGAGTGTGTTTATGTGTTTTGTTACCGATGTGTGGATGATTTAATGGTTATGAGTGTGTTTATGTGTGTTGTTGCCGATGTGTGGATGATTTAATGGTTATGAGTGTGTTTATGTGTTTTGTTACCGATGTGTGGATGATTTAATGGTTATGAGTGTGTTTATGTGTGTTGTTGCCGATGTGTGGATGATTTAATGGTTATGAATGTGTTTATGTGTTTTGTTACCGATGTGTGGATGATTTAATGGTTATGAGTGTGTTTATGTGTTTTGTTACCGATGTGTGGATGATTTAATGGTTATGAGTGTGTTTATGTGTGTTGTTGCCGATGTGTGGATGATTTAATGGTTATGAGTGTGTTTATGTGTTTTGTTACCGATGTGTGGATGATTTCTTCTTCTTCTTCTTCGTTCGTTCTCAATCTCCCGCTACCAAACCCTGAAAGGGCTTATGTAGCAGAATATAGTCCAGAGAACGGAATGCGTTGTGTCGTAGTTTACAGCTTGGCTGCGATATTTGCACCTTTCGGTCCAACACATCCGACTTCAGCAAGCATTTTTTGAGTACCGGGTTAGCATTCCCTCTTCGATCCCTTCTCCTTAGCCAGTCTGCTCTGCCGCTGCCTGTTATCCAGGATCACCGCGTGGAGGTGTAGAAGGGTCTAGGCAGCTATGGTTCGCTGCCCTGACGCTAATAGTCAGCTATGGGTCGCTGACCACTGCAGCTCATGTGCTGCTCAGCATCTTGATCCCTGTGGATGATTTAAGGGGTGTGAGTGTGTGTGCGTTGAATGCCTGATGTGTGGATGTTGTGTTTAATTTATGGATGTGATGTGTGGATGTTGTTATGGATGTGATGTGTGGATGTTGTTATGGATGTGATGTGTGTGTGTAGCTAATGTCGATGTTTGTTTAATGGATGTGTCGGCACGTGCTTGGTTTGCGTGTGTGCTTGTGTGTGTGTGTGTTTGATTTGGGGGTGGGGGTGGGGGTGTGGGGGATTTGAGGTATTGATATGTTAATTGTTGTGTGGACGTTCGTGTGAATGATGTGTGTGTGTTGTGCGAATGATGTGTGTTGTGTGAATGATGTGGGTGTAATGTGACGGATGTGGATGTTGCGTGACGGATGTGGGTCTAATCGGACTGATGTGGATGCCGTGTGTATACTGTTAGAGAGTGAAGGTGTGCATTTTACGTGAGCGTTATATGTTACTGACACATTAACCCATGCACTTAACCATTTACACTCTACACCTGACAATAGAAAATATACATTCATAAGAGCAGGGGGACACTCCTTTGCCCAACTTCTATATACTATACCATTTATTTACTAATGAAATTGAAATGCTTGTCTAGTAAGAATAAAAGGGAAATATTGCATTGAACATAGTAGTAGTTACAGCTAACAAACAAAATGTACTGAGCAGGTTAGTGTGTAATGGGTTAAGATGCTGGCCGTGAACATGGAAGGTTGGTGCGACCAATCATTGACGACTTAGCAGTCTACCCGTCTGCAAATCTAGTCGTAGAGATGAAAGCTTGACTTCCGTTACATTGTCTATAATTCTCACAAAGTGGCCATTCTTTTTAAAAAAATTTTTTTAACGATAATAATAATTATTATTATGAGATAACAACATAAAAAAAAAGGAATTGTGGACAATAATAAATAGTGAAGTCATCCCTCAGCGTACTCTTGAAATACAAAAAGTTCATTCGTGGTATATAGGGTCCCCTTAGAATATAAAGAGTTCCCTTGGAAAATAGTAGGCAAAGGTGGGTCTCATGGTAACGGTTGCCGTCAGGGATGAAGATAATTCTTCGTGGACTAAATCGCAGCCTTTGTGAGGGAGGTGGGAGGCCAGGTTCCTACGTTTCAGTTTTTACACACAGGTATCCATTTACAGTAGGGTCAATTGGAGGAGCGGTACGTACCAGGGACCAACCACACTTAGATTTTTATCTTTTGTCCGTCCGTGATTTCGAACCCTTCGTGGTGCAATCCAGCTCACTGTCGACTAGAGATACGAAAGGTTCCATAGAAAAATAGAGTGTTTCCTTTGAGTATAAAGAGTACCCTTGGAATGTACAGGGTTGCATTGTTATACAATTGGTGACCTTGACATACAAAACGGCTCGATAGTTCCACATCAATCATTACAATCTAGGACTAGCCGACTTTTACCGGATCCTGAATGAAGAACAAAGAATAGTAATACTGTAACGTACTAGACATGTCACAAGAAGCGACCAAGGAAGTTTGAACCTCATGCTGGTTATCACATCCCCTTGAAACATTAGGCCACAAAAAGTCTAAAGATATGGGCATGTCAATATTTATGGACTTGACGGGCCAGTATTTTGTTGAAGACCTATTGTTGATCAAACCTATTTCCCTCAGTCTAAAGCGTATCTCACCAAATATACAGCTTATCCCTGGATTACAGAAGTTCATACTGTCACTCTCCTCGGGTCATGGCGCCAACATATTTTGGAGAACAATATTCTTATTTGTTATTAGTGTAGGTTGTTGTTGTTTGCGAATGCCCACAATAAGTAGGCGATGGGAATCGCAGGTTTCAGACAATTGGTCATTGACTGACTAATAGCTCTCTCTTGATTCGTTGGGTCTAATAGGGAACGGGTGCTGGTTTTAGACCATTGGAAGACAGGTCAGTTTTACCCTACTAATGACAGGGTAAGGTAATCCTGCTCAATTCGAGAGTAGTCGCAGGTTTCAGACACTTGGCCTACGTGCCTGGCTGATAAGCCTATGGTGCGAGGCTACCATCTGAGGGATTACGGCCGAACGCCTCTAAGCCGGAATCCCGCCCTGAATCTTAGCACCACTGCAACGGGAGGCAACGATATGGTTGAGAACTGGCGCTCGCGTCTCAGCCCGACCCGGTCGAGCCGCAGAAAGAGGTCTCTGCCGTCCCGCAGAAAGAGGTCCATGTCGTCCCGCCGATCAAAGCGGACAGGGAACTTCTCGATATTCACCCCATACGGCGTTGCGGTGCGAAACCACTAGTAGAAGACTTAGTTCTCGGTCGGGGTGTCGTAAGCAGTAGAGCAGCCACCTCACTGCGAACTGTTGAGACTCAGCCCTTGATCATGAGATATGTCCGCACACCAGGCGAATAAACATCCCCGTGCCATGGCCAGGCTTGTCTCCTGGTTAAATGCACTCCTGCCTCGCTCTTTACCTGTGTCTGCTTTCAGTCATCCCAATAGACGCAGAAGAGATGCAGGCCAGCGGACATTGCTCCTCTGCACTATCGTGTCAACCTCCCAGGTGGCGGGGAATGCTAGGCGTACCATCACTGCAGAGGAGCCGAGAAAATAAAGGGAGCAAGGAGATACCTCACTCACATGCATATGGTACGTTTCTGGCAGGACGTGACGATTCTGGGACACAGACACACTGGACTGCCTCTCTTCCGGGATAGTACACACTAGTACACAATCCATCATATCATATCATATCATCACCACACCCTATAGACACGAGTGGTGAAGACTCGATAGTCCTACAAGACAACTTCCCTAAGAGAGACAACTCTGACCACAAACAACTGCTGCCTTGCAGATAGGATGGGGACAGCCAAAGGCTAAGGAGGGCATCCGTACAGAAACGCCTGTTGAAATCGGATGCACTGGGCCACAGGCTTAACGAAACAGTGCAACGTATATCGCTGTATGATGATGGTACAGCCTAACAAAAAAAAGTGTGGTACTCAACCTGTGGAGTCCCACCAGGCAGCGAGAGTGCCGGGCCTCACGCCTCGAAGGGGAACACCCAATGCTACTGGTGGTCACCCACCCATGTGCTGTGGAGTCAAGGCACAAGATGATGGGGCAACAACTATTGACCAAAAACCGAAGACCCTCAGAACACTACAGTGGAATGACGAGGGAGTCATTAACAAAAAAGCTTTCCCTAACACACTACCTGCATGAAGGTAAGATTGACGTGGCATGTATCCAAGAAACGCACCTCAACAACAACCACAAATTCTCAATCAGAGGATACCAGACCTTCCGTTTTGATAGAGAAGGTCACAAAGGAGAGGTTCTGATACTGACACGTAACTGCATACCGAGTAGCGCGGTAGCTGTCAATCACACTGGACAAGCAGAAATTGTAGGAGTCGACATAATGACCCAAGAAACGAAGATCCGCATCTTCAACCTGTATGGCCTACCCAATAAAGACCTGTCGCTCTCGAGTATGGAGATCAAGGACTCCAGCTGCCTGGTAGTTGGAGACTTCAACAGCCACTCGGAGAGATGGGGATATTCGGACACAGACAACAGAGGCGATGAAGTGGAAGACTGGGAGATAGACACAAATCTCTATCTTATCAATATGCCGGAGGACAGCCCTAGCTTCTATTCTAGAACACGGCATACCACCTCTACTCCAGACTTGGCCTTTTCTACGGTGGATATTCACCACAAAATAGACGGCTAGGTGCTCAACCAATTGGCATGTAGCGACCACAGGCCAATTAAGCTAGAAATTGATATGGAAGTAGGCCCACAGGAAATAAAACCGCTCCCACGTTGGAACTATTAACGAAACAAGAACAGCCAGACTGAAAAAAAAGAAGAGACATAACCCTGAGGTACATAACGAAAAACTACCCAAGCATGGACTGGACCCATGCATACACCGACGGTTTTGTAACAAACACAACACAGAACGGAGGGGCAGGGGTATTCCTGAGCCTACCAAATGGTAGAAAAATAACAGTGGAAACTGGAAAATACTAAAGCAATTTCAGAGCGGAGGCAGAGGCACTGAGGGCTGCAGCAGAAGCAATGCTAACAGGCAAAAGAAATGAAAGCCAGATAGTCCTGTTTACAGATGCCCTGGCCGTAGTCACAGCACTAAAAAGCCAGAAAAATACTCAACTTAATGATTAAAGAGCAGTACTCTGTCAACTATGCCAGCAGTCCGCACCAAAAAAAGTAGTGGCACAGTGGGTTCCATCCCACTGTAACATCCAAGGCAACGAGGAGGCAGACAGACTGGCAAAAGATGGTGCAAGACTACCACAGCCAGATTGTAGTGTGACCTACGAAGAGTCCAAAAGGCTTATTGGAGCCAGATACACGGCCAAATGGGAAACAGAACATACTGCCTACCCAAAAAATGATGTTCATTACCAGTTGAACAGAAGAGAGCAGGTCGTGGTCTTCAGACTGCGAACAGCCCACAACAGACTGAGGTTTCACCTTTTCAATAAACTGAAGATAGGTGGCACTGACGAATGCACTTGTGGTACCGGGAAAATGACCGCTGAACATCTGCTGCAAAACTGCCCGACAAACGAGGACCAGAGAAAGCACATGTGGCCATCACCAGTGGCAACACTAGACAAGCTCTATGGCAGTGTCGACAGCCTCAAGATGACCGCTGCTTTTTTCGAAAAAATTCAGGTTGACGTTTGACAGCGTACAAAGAAGAAGAAGAAGAAGAAGAAGAAGAAGAAGAAGAAGAAGAAGAAGAAGAAGAAGAAGAAGAAGAAATACAAAAATGCTCGATAGTTCCACAGCAATCAGTACAATCTAGGACTAGCCGACTTTTACCGGATCCTGAATGAAGAACAAAGAATAGTAATACTGTAACGTACTAGACATGTCACAAGAAGCGACCAAGGAAGTTTGAGCCTCATGCTGGTTATCACATCCCCTTGAAACTTAAGGCCACAAAAAGTCTAAAGATATGGGCATGTCAATATTTATGGACTTGACGGGCCAGTATTTTGTTGAAGACCTATTGTTGATCAAACCTATTTCCCTCAGTCTAAAGCGTATCTCACCAAATATACAGCTTATCCCTGGATTACAGAAGTTCATACTGTCACTCTCCTCAGGTCATGGCGCCAACATATTTTGGAGAACAATATTCTTATTTGTTATTAGTGTAGGTTGTTGTTGTTTGCGAATGCCCACAATAAGTAGGCTACTCTTTTGTGGGCCCTAAAAAGGACGTTAAGTGGCGGGTTGCATTAGCTTTCCTCATATTCCGAGCGAGCTGATGAAGGTGTACCGGGGTCCTCCAAGGGGTTTATCTTTGATTGACTTCATCTGTGTGTCACTCACTACTATTGGAATCACATCGATCCCTCACATCGGTAGCCATGCTTCCATGAAAACTGCCCGTTTCCTTGGAGGGCAACTAGGAAGCCGAGGTGGGGGTATTGGCCAGTATGTTTTGCCTGACCCTAACTAACAAGTCTGATCAGTATATGTTGCCTGATTAGACGTTAGTCTTCCTCCCCCTTATTAGTGAAGGGGTAGATCATTTGCTTTTTAATCCAAAGATTCGGGGTTGAACTACCGCTACCGACACGTTTCAGTCGATCCAGCTGTATAGAGGGTTCATTTACAAATAAGTACTTGATATAAGGTTACGCAAAGAAAGTCAGTGAGGAAGGCAACTAGCCACCCGGCCGCACAAAAACTGTGGCTTAGAACAAGAAAGTCTTTTACACTTGATCATCGACGGCAGTTTCTGCTATGTGACTTTATTATTACGTCTTCTTTTTGTTTGCTCTATCTAAACAGGCACATGTTTGTCTATCATATTTGCTGAACGGATAATGTCTGAGCATGCCATAGCTGGTTCAGTGTCATACTATTCTCACTTGATATTGCCAATGCGATACTCTTTGGTTCTGTACCAGGACAGAGAAGGCGAGGACGTCCAAGGAAGAGGTGGGTGGACAACATCACTGATTGGTCAAGCCTTCGTTCCGGTGAGATACGACAGGCGGCGGCAGACAGAGAAGGATGGCGTGGGATTTTGGCAGTGTCTTCAAGTGTGCCCCAACGACCTGATGGGTTTACAGGAAGATCTGAACTGAACATATTGAAACTGAAAAGTTGTTCAATGTTTGGTCTATTCTACTTCTTTTTCTACGTTCGTTCTTGAGCGAATCGTGTAGCCAAGTTGATAGGGAGTTGGCTTGCTACACTAAGATTACAGCGTACTAGTGGTTCGACTTCACGGACGGACAGAAATAATCGTGCTTGTTACGACCGCTCCTTTAGTCGACCCAGCTGTAAATTGGTACATAACGTATGAGTTAAGGAAGGTAAAAACAGCAAGGAAGGGAACTGGTCACCCCACCTCACATAGGCTGTGGCTTAGTACATCAAGCATTATCTTCATCCTGACGGCAATTGTTGCCATTGGACTGACATTTACCTATACCTGAAAAGTATTTTAAAGCGAGGCTGCGATATCTGCGCCCTTTGTTACGCCACGTTCAGTTTCAAAACAGCATTTTTTTTTTAGACCTGGGTTGCTTTCCCTTTTCTTCTTCTACTACTTTGTTTCTTTGCTCATCCTCAGATCAAGGTCCCGGTTTCTCTTACATCCTCAGATCAAGGTCCCGGTTTCTCTTACATCCTCAGATCAAGGTCCCGGTTTCTCTTACAAGGGACACTGTTCTTTGTAAGAATGTTTCATCTCCATACAGCTTTTGTCTCATATCTATCTCGCGAGGGCCAGTATTGTTCTCTCTTTCTGCGTGAGCGTGCAGCTTTGTAGGATGTGTTCCACGATCATGGTATTCTCCCCATATGGACACTTGGCATCTGTCCCAATCCTTAGTTTGTTCTAAAGATGACCCCCTTGAGTCTGTTATGCCCAGTTCTCAGTCTGAAGATGATGACTTTCTCTTCTCTAGTTAAATTATAGTACCTATCGGAATTAGGGGTGTTGATCAGTCTATTTTTATCTGAAGTTTGCTTTAACTTTGGTCTTCGTCTCACTACACGAGATGTATGTTTGCGGGGAAGCTCCTCCACACTTTGCTATTTTTCTGCAGCTTCATTGCCTTCAATATTGCAGTAGGATGAAATGCACTGTAGGACCAACCTTTGGTTTTCTGCTAAGAGCTGTGCTAGGTAGCATATTCATTGCTCAAGATTTTCATGTTTATTTTGTTTTAACGATGGCTTCCCTTGCGATTCCTATTCCCTTAGCTATATTATCTTTCTGTTTTTATGCAGCCTCGCTAACGAGGTGAGGAATCGACGTGATCCCCATAGTAGTGAGTGACATGCAGATGAAGTCAATCATAGCACAACCGCCTGGAGGACCCGGGTCCACCATCACCAGCGCGCTTGGGATGTGGGAAAAGCTACTGCAACCCGCCACTTAACGTCCATTTCAGGGCTCACAAAAGAGTAACCTACTCATTGTGGGCATTCGCAAACAACATGCACGGCTGCAGTGTGCTTAAAGGGCTTTCAATTGGAGATGAAATAGGGTCTTGGTCAGCTATTGGTTGTTGTCCCTAATGCAAGCTGTCTACTGTCAGCGTATTCACTGATGCACATTCGGTCCCGATTAATTGAATGATCCTCCGCATTGCTCTAACTGCAGACGCAGCGCAGACTTATTACTCCACTGTGTTGGGACATGTGCCGCAGAGGGTGGTTAACCAATGTGTAAGTCCATCTTAAATAGACTCAAACACTGGAGCAAAGTAGACCCGCAGCCTGATAGGTGCCATCTATACAAATCAACTTAACCATGACCGGTGCTATGCCATGACTCAGTGTTTCTTATATATATCAACATTATTAAACGGTGCAGAAATGAATTATGAACAAAGTTGGAAAAGAAAATAGAGGCACTCTAAATGTTGTTATACTGAAGAATGTGTCGCATTTCTTGGAAAGAGAAACAAACAAATAGCGCTGTCCTTACGAGAGTACGCATGCGTAGAAAACTTTTGATAGACCTTACAATTAGACAATTATTCTGGTAATACGATACGACAAGATACTTTATTGAAAACAATACTGGAAAGGAACGTTGATGGTCGTTGGACAAGACGCATGCCGCGCTGAAAGTAGGAGAGCAATATCAAAAGATGAACTAATGACAATCTGGCATAGTGTGCTGTCAAGATAAGATATTGGAGTCCATTGCACCAAACCGTCATTGCGAAGACGTATTTGACATGATTGTTATCGATGTACAAGAGTATAGATTCGACGCCTATATTTTATATCGTCCGCACTCTGAAATAACCGAAATAAAACCTAATGTCTGCTGTTGAACGGAGCATACATTTGTCAAGAGAAAGTTTAATCCGTGACTACCAACAACACAACATAAACTGCCTTTAGGGATAAAGTGTTAAGACTTAATTTTACTACTGTTCTTATGAGGTAGGGTTACAAAACTCCTCTGCGTGCCTCCCTAACATAACGTCATGTACCAATTTAGAGCTGGGCTGGAGGGAGCGTATCGAGATGGGGTTTTGAGAGCCATGCCGCGTCGAGCAAGTGCTGTAATAACTTTTTTTGTTTGTTTTGCGTTCGCCTTATTTCTCTAATCCCCAAGACGGTGTGCGTTGCACTGTGGTTTCTATTTTGCGCCTGTCGGCCCAGTGCATCCGACTTCAGCATGCATTATATGTAAGGGTCGGCTTCCTGCTGCATTTTCTCTAAGGGTTTGCTTCCCCTGGGTAACGGCCGGTGATGTGATGGGGATCGAACCCAGCACCTTCTGATTGTGAACGGTGTCACTTAACCAACAACCCACGCCTTCCCCGCTCTAATAACTGACAGCTCTCTCCATCGATCCATAAATTGGGCCGTCTTCTTAGGATCCAAGAATGTGATGGCAGATTATCTGGCCGCCTTTTCAACCATCCTTCTCCAGTAACTATTAAGCTTCCCCGCTGTTCTTTCCCGTGTAGATTCTAACGCAGCGCATATGTGGTTAATTTGTTTGGTATCTTTCTGAGAGTGATATCCGTCTCTACTTTCTCAACTCAATCCCAAGCATAACAAAATCTAATCAGAGCAGCAACAAAAACTAAACAAAATAATTCACTGCAAAGAACATTCCTGAAAAGAAATAAATAAAATAATCCCATACAAAAGCAAAAGCAAACAGACAATCCTGTCAGAAACTACCCTGCCATCCCCCACGATTCCAGTAAGGATGGACTGGTCTGAGAGCCCATGCTGGCAGGGCGGAAGCTGGGTTGGCAGGCCTACAAGAAGAATGGCGGTGCCAGAATTTTCTAGCAGCCTTGAAATGACCCTGTTCACATTTTGCTGGAGCAGTTGGTACTTGAAATCTGGTCAAGAGATATTGATGCTTTTGATTGTTTTGTTCTGATGTGTGTCTTCCTGGTGTGTTTATATATATATATTAATATATATATATATATATATATATATATATATATATATATATATATATATATGTGTGTGTGTGTGTGTGTGTATGTATGTGTGTGTATGTATGTGTATGTATGTATGTATGTGTGTTTGTACGTATATTTGTATGTATGTTGCGTATGAGGCCAGTACCCTCACCATATTAAACAATATATATGAAAACTACCAATGTCAATGACCGGAGATAGGTTCCTGGCACAATGGAAAGTTGAAGTAATGCCTCTATGCTTGTCCTTGGAGATAAATCAAGAAGATTATGTGTAAAGGTTTTTGTAAATCAGGATGTAAATATGAGTCTCCGAATTGTATGTGTAGTGTATGTATTTAAGGGCATATTTATCTTTGACTCTCTTAGCTTCTTCTCTACAAATGGGTGGCGGTGTATAGGTCCTGTTTGTAAATACTTACAATCTAGTGTGCAGACAAATAGATGATTGGTCTATTTCGTCTTTTTCGTGATGTAGGCGCTGCCTCCGTTTTCTGTCACATTATTCACTATTGGGTACGGATGTCATTACCGTAATAGTGGTTGCCTTAGCAACAGCTAGCATTCTGTCTATTTGCAACTGCAAATGATACTTTTCTGTGCTCACTGGACCAACGAGCTTATCGTCTGAAAAAGGATTAGGCGGACGATCTAACCTCCTTTGACGTTTACGGGATTAGAACACCAACCGCTAACAGCTTTCGTTACTTGAGAGACGAGCGCTTTACTTCTCAGATGTACAGACCCCGTGTATATTTGTGTGGTTCCAAATGCCATGGTCGGAAAAGCAAATGTCAATCAGTTCCCAATTATAAATACGTGCGGTGTTCAAATTAAACCGGACCAAACTGTAACAAGTGAACATACGCACGATGCGCATGATAACGTCCACTTCTGGTGTAAACAGCACATACCAACCGTCAAGTTTGCAAAATTGTATTTTCCTACGACTCATAGTTTACTCAGCAGATAGTTGAAAACATGACGGGTGCGATACCGAACCCGTCCAGAGTTGATCAGCGAGTGGGGATTAGGTTTCTAACAGCTCAAAGACGTCGACCAGTTGACATTCATCGCAGAATGCAGGTGTGTGGTGACAAATTGTGTCGAAGACAACAGTGAAGAACTGGACAACGATGTTTAAAGAAGAACGTGAGTTAACAAAAGATCTTCAGAGACCAGGTCAGACACATATTGTTGCGCTAACTCACGCCCATCTTTAAACAAGAGAAGGGGGTTTGAGTTCCTCCTGTCTGTAGTGCAATACAAGCATCCTCGGTAAGCTCACCACTATGGCGACTACAGTATCGTTCGCCACTTCCTTGGCCAGGCTGCTGTGACACAACCTGTTTCGAGCAGCACGTGCAAGAACACGAGATGGATTCTTGATCAGTCGGACCCTGAGTTTTCATGACTTCATTTGGTTTTTTTGTAACATTTTTTGTCTGTTTTCTCTTGCCTCGCCTCATTTATCTATTTCCAAAGGCCGTGTACATTGCACTATGTTTGGCACATTGCATCCTACTTCGGCATGCATTTTTATGTAAGAGTCTGTTTCCTCCTGTATTTTTTAAGGGTTTGCTTCTCCCTGTAAATTTACGTTTGCTATTGTTAGCGCCTGAAGTTGTCTTTTCTTATTTGCTTAGAATGTTTCACAGTGTGAGGCCCTTAAGCCTGGGTCCTGAAGATGTCAAGGAAACTTAGAAAGGACCACATGAAGATAAATTCCATGAAAAGGACTGCACTACAAGCAAAACCTGCGAATATGCTCGAATGTCACGTGATATGAGCGTTTGTGTATAAGCGATTGAAACACTTGTCAATTTATCAGATGAGCATGAGTTCAAAACCTTGATTAGTCAATTGATAATTTTTATTAGGATGTACAATTAAAAACCTTATCTGGCACTCCAGAGCGACTAAATTTGCGAGACGCCTTTATTACTCAGCGCTTTAAATCCCTCGATGGATCGAATGAATTGTCATAAATGATGTAATTATAGATTGTTAAAAACAACGATTGCTTACACGTGATATGATTAATTGTCTCTACTCTTTTATCCGGGGGTGTGGAGTCTTCTACCTTGCTTATCTAGTCGCATTTCTACTACCCTGCGGTGTAGAGTTCTTTAACTCATTTTCTTAGTCGCTCCTCTTCTACTCTGTGGTGCTGAGTTGTCTACTAACTTAATTGCTCTTCTTCTAACCCGGGTGTAGAGTCTTGTACCTTACTTATTTAATTGCTCTTCTTCTAACCCGGGTGTAGAGTCTTGTACCTTACTTATTTAATTGCTCTTCTTCTAACCCGGGTGTAGAGTCTTGTACCTTACTTATTTAATTGCTCTTCTTCTAACCTGGGTTTAGTCTTCTACCTTACTTAATCGCTATTTTTCTAACCCGGGTGTAGAGTCTTGTACCTTACTTATTTAATTGCTCTTCTTCTAACCTGGGATTTAGAGGTTTGCTAGTAAGAACTACAGATTTATATTTGTCATCTTCGTCATCACATGGTCTCAGTCTAGCCACCTCGGCCTGTTATAGTTTGTTTTATTTTACCATCCAGTAAACATTGGCTCTTTACTACACATAACTGCTGACAAAGTGAAAACACAGAAGTTGCGACCCTTCCAATGACCCTCACTTTGTTTCATTTGACTCTGTTCAACAATCACACTCTTGCACAGCTTTCACACGCGCCCTCAGGATGAGGCCCTTCCATTGCACTTTGGTTGGGCTGACTTCTGAGAGCGCACAAACATAGCATAGGTACATACAGACGCATACATACATACAAGCACTGGCTTATGCGTCTTAATATCGCCCAATTAACTACGGTCTGCAGTAGAACAGGCGCGCCTCCGCCAGTAGAAACTAGTGAGGCAAACACGTGAAATAATTTTTTTTTTTAAACACAGAAGTCGAGATTGTCCTGCTCGAGTCTGCAGGGGCTGCGTTTAGGATCTATAGTACGGTCTTATTGCGAAGCTTTTCTCTTGTAACTTCGACTACCGTTCATAGATATCTCATTTAATGAGGCTTGAAACTAGTTTTCTTGTCATTGCCCGCTGACTCGTATGCGTAAGTCAAAACTGGTTAATACGTGGAACGGTTTACAACCACCTTAGTTTTCTAAATATATATTTCTGTTGCGGAAGAATCCTCTATTTGCAGCATGAAAATGTGTGCCATTTTATGTCCTTCTAAAAGCCAACTCTTCTTTAATACCTTTTTTTCTGGTCTTTACTGCAGGTATAAAGACTGTCTAGTCAAAACTAGGGACGCACCGAATCGAACGGTGTCAAATAGTGCAATCAATAAACTATTGGTATCTGGCCAAATGGTCCCATGTGACTCAATACGAGTAGGTAACGATTGGCGTGATCATTTTTTACCTAAAAAAAGCTGGAAAGCTTCCAGTTTTAATTCTGCACTAGCCTGACACAGATCTTTGTAACGTGTTGCTGGTTGCGTTAGTTAATTAAGCAGAGATTATGCAGCCACCCAGTTAAACCCAACTTGTAAATTTCAGCATAAGTATTCGTCTTGTGTATGCTGTATTGGTTTACATCATGCATTGTTGTTTTGCTTCACTTTGCAGTGATTATTCAAGTTTATGAAATGCGTGCCTCCATCAGCGTCCCAAATTAACATGTTTTCAGACAACAGATGTTGTTTTTTGGCGAAGAATGTTCATAGGCTCTAATTTATACATTTAAAATAAAACCGATGCTAGTTAACAAAATTAGATATATTAATAATATTTGCTTCATTTTTGTTACGATGTAACATTTTGAAACGCCATATGCTTTTGTTGATTATTTTACAATCACAAAACATGTCGACAGAGTACCTCTACTAGTAATAGGCTGAATAGTTATTCCTCCATTTGTTTCCTGTTCAACGGTTGAAGTCGTCCGTTCATTTCCGGTTGAACACTTAGTCCTCCATTCATATCCGGTTGAACTGTTAAAGACCTTTATTCGTGTCCGGTAGAATAGTTACAGACCTTTATTTGTGTCCGGTCGAATAATTAAAGACCTTTATTTGTGTTCGGCAGAACATGTATGTATGTATGTGTGTATGTATGTATGTATGTGACCTCAGCGGTTGTATGTAGGCTCTCACTGCCTTGTTGGATACTTGATCGCTGGAAAGACTTCTGGAGTAAACCCTAAAACAAAATCTGCATCCTTTTCTGCACTCAGCCGTCTTGACCATGTCCTGCCACTGAATAAGGCTAGATGATGACGAGAGAGAGTGAGGCTGGCGTACGCAACTCCATTTCACTATAATCAACTTCACATGCAAGTCACTTTGTCATAATGTCACGAATACGACTGTCTAAGATGGAAAGCCCAAAAAGCGTGCCCTTGATATTTGGTGCATGGAATATTCACATCCTCATCGACCGAGCAGAGGTTAAGAGTCCTAACAGAAGATCAGCTCTAATTGTCAAAGAATTAATAAAGCAGTTCTAAATGAGACTCGATGTGTAGAAAAAAACAAAATAACAAAAATTGAAGCCTGTTATAACTTCTGTTCTGGAATGGATGTGGAGTCCAAGTACTACGTAAATCGGATGTTGACTTTGCTATCGCTCCGCAAGTCAACTCACATTAACCGTTCTTCAAACCCGGTGGTGGTGGGTCATATTTTCTTGTACTATTAGCCACCTTCGAACTCATGCGAACAGTGAATGTTGGCAAAGTAGTCCTCATCGATTACGATAGACGAACAACACACTATGTATGTACTATGAAAGAGTAGGAGGAGAAAGTTGAAATTTGGCACATATGTAGCTCATTCAATTTGTTATTTGCCTGAGAATTATAAATTGCCCTCCTCGACGGATTTACCCGATATGGTGCATGGGGCAACACGCTTTATTGACCGGATCTGCTACTCTAAGGGTTTGTTAGAACAATGGAGAAATCAAAGGCCAGAACTGTGATAAAATTCTTGATGTTGCAGGGAAAAACACCTACAGAAATACACAGGGAGATGGAACCAGTGTTTGAGGAATTCTGTCCTTCGTATGCTTCTGTAACAAAAAAAATGGTGTATGGAGTGTGGCCGTTATATGTTGCTGATATTCCAAGATCAGGAAAATCATCCTCAGCGATGAAAATGCTGCAAGAGTGAAGAAAATCATTGACCAGGATAGGCAAATGATAACTGCAGAGATATCTAGGTCAGCAAAACTGAATGAAAGTACAGTTTTTAGAATTTTACATTACAGACTGAACATGAGAAAAGTTTATGCCCGCGTCTGCTGACATTTGAATAGAAACAAACAAGGGTTGATTGCTGTAGCCAGTTGCTCAAAATGTGTCGGTCGAAAAACATGTTGCTGACCATGGTGACAGTAGATGGGACTTTGGTTCACCATTATGACCCAGAATCCAAAATTTCCACATGCAGTGGGAAATCCAGGACTCACCAACATATGCCAAGCCAAGAGTACAGAAATCTGCAAGAAAAGTGATGCTGGCTGTTTTTGGGGACGTCAAAGGTGTCATATTGAAAGATTTCCTGCCTCATGGCAACACTGTTAAAGGGTAATATTATGCAGATCTCCTTACCAAACTAAGAAAGACTGTGACCAGAAAACGAGAGATAGCGCACTAAAATTCTGCCTTTGCTTTAAGACAGCGCGCCCTCCCATAATGCAACGCTTGTGCTGCAAACAGCCAACGATTTGAATATTAAAATTCTTCCACACCCACCACATTCTCCGGATTTAGCTCCATCATACTTTTTTCTTTTCCCAAAACTGAAATAAACAGATGAAAGGAAATCATTTTGACAGTGACGAAGATGTCATACTGGCTTGCGCTAACTGGTTTAGATCGAAAAATAAGTTCCTTTATTCTGAAAGTCTTTTCAAGGTCACACAGAGATAGTAGAAATGTATAATTCCAGGTGGTGGCTACATTGAGAAGGAATAAGCACTGTGCCAAATTTCAACTTTCTCCTCCTACATGGTCAGGGTAAAGACTTATGACAAGCCCCTTGTATAATCGCACATTGAAACTTTCTCTGCAGATAAAAGTAGATGATTTCCAACAGTACGTAGCAATCTTGAAGTTCAACCCCTGCAGACACGAGTGGAGCAGTCCCAACTACAGTGGTTTGGCCATGTTTGTAGAATGGAAGAAGATTAGATACCAAAGCGGTCATGGGAGATAAAAAGTCAAGGACGCAGAGCCCCAGGACGTCCCAAAGTACGTTGGGAAGACAACATACGACAGTCCCTAAGTGAGAGAGGGCTAGATTGGAAAGAGGCCAGGAAAAAGACGACGGATACAGCACACCTCTACACCTCAATGTAGAAGAGGAGCGACTAAGTAAAGTAAAGGTTATTATCCATCAATTTGTGGGCTCCTGGCCTTTGGCCAAGTCCCATTAGTGGTACATGCAAAAGTGTTTGTATCTGTTATTTAGTTCTGAACAGCGTTTCCCTTGTCTGACCTTGGAGGAAGAAGCTTTCTTTACACCGGACATTCAAAAAGATGTTCAACAGTTTCATAGGGGTGTGTGCACAGCTGGCTCTCTGGAGTATGTTCTGGTTGCATTCTGTTCAGCACAAAAATGAACTCGGTTCTCTTACAGACTAGGTCGAACGCCTGTCCCAGTGCTTCAAAAAATAGCACATTCCTGCCCACTGCAACATTCCAGGCAACGAGGAGGTAGACAGACTCGCCAGAGAGGGAGGAATGCTGCAGCAGAGTGATACAGAAATCACATACAATGAGACAAGAGTATTCGTCAGGGCAACGTACAGTGCAAAAAATATCACCCTGGCCACAAAGAAAACGATGCCTACCATCAACTCTCCAGGCGAAAATGCTCCTGCTGCGCACAGGTCACAACAGACTTAGATGCCATCTGTACAACAAGTTCAAGATTGGCACTACAGACCTTTGTGCCTGCGGCACAGCCCCCATGAATGCAGAACATATTTTGCAGTCCTGTCTACTGTATACCGACAAAAAAACTAGCATTTGGCAACAACCAATGTCCTTCCACGAGAAGCTGTCTGGAAGCGTACAGAGCCTTGAGTCGACTGCTGCCTTTGTTAGAATCATTGAAGTTGAGGTCTGAAGATGAACGAGGAAAAAGAAAGATTCTGTTCAAGTGACTGTTTAGTTGTATGTGTTGAATGCAAAGTCAGAAAATAGTGCTTTGGTCTCTTCTTTTCAGGAGGCTGATGCTCTTTTTGGGATGACCATTTGTTTGTAGATTTCTCTGCCAGTATTCCCTATCTATTCTGCCAACCCTCCTTGTCCACAGTCTCCAGTGGTTGTTTGACTGTAGGATTGTTGGTGTGTATTGTTATTCTTGACATGATCCCTTCTTAGCTTTGCCAATCAGTCTGCCTTGTCATTGTGGTGTTTTTGAGTGACTAGGGATTCACTGCATAACTATTCTAATTTTTCTTCACTTTTACAAGTTCTATTCTGCTTGTCGGAGACTTTTTTTTACTTATGATTTATTCAAGTTTTAGTCTGTGTGTCGGCGGACGACTTTCTGTTTTTTTTTCCTGATTTGTTCGTGGTTTTGTCTGTGATGGCAGACGACTTTTTGTTATTTAGTGATATGTTAATGTTTTGGTTTGTAGATCGGCAGAAGACTTTTTGCAGTTTATTTTTCTTATTTATTCAAATTTTAGTCATTGTGTCGGCAGATAACTTTTGTGTTCCCTGATTTATTCTAAGCCTATGTGTCAACAGACGACTTTTTGTTTTTTGCTCATGTTTAGTCAGTGTGCAGACAAACTTTTTGTGTTTTGCTCATGTATTATTCAGCATGTCGAAAATTTTTTTTTTTTTTGTTGCTCATGTTTAGTCCGTGTGTCGACAAACCTTTTGTTTTTTTGTTCATATTTTAATCTGTGTATCAGCGGACGTTGTTTATTTTTGTGTGTGGATGACTTGTTCATGTTTTGTCTGTGTAATCATATTGACCATTTCTTATTTAGTCTACTCTATTTCACAATTGGCTTACTGCGGCTCAGACTTTCCTGGCCGCTCATTTTACATCTTGTCATTTATGTTGTGATTTGTTATATTTATTTATTTGTTCCTGATCAAGACCTTAGGCTTCTGTATTGTTTTGGTCCTTGTGCAGTGACTGAGCAATTACCTATATATGTTTTTATCGCCATTCTGCAAGTGAACGGCTTACGACACGGGTTTATCAACAATTGCTGTGCTCAACAGTTTCATTAATGTCAGACTAAAGTGTTCTTGAAGTTGTCTGATCATGTCACGACTCTACATTCTGTTAGTCAGTACAGAGACTGGTGTTGAAGTCATCTGATCATGTCACGACTCTACATTCTGTTAGTCAGTACAGAGACTGGTGTTGAAGTCATCTGATCATGTCACGACTCTACATTCTGTTAGTCAGTACAGAGACTGGTGTTGAAGTCATCTGATCATATCACGACTCTACATTCTGTTAGTCAGTACAGAGACTGGTGTTGAAGTCATCTGATCATGTCACGACTCGACATTCTGTTAGTCAGTACAGAGACTGGTGTTGAAGTCATCTGATCATGTCACGACTCGACATTCTGTTAGTCAGTACAGAGACTGGTGTTGAAGTCATCTGATCATGTCACGACTCTACATTCTGTTAGTCAGTACAGAGACTGGTGTTGAAGTCATCTGATCATGTCACGCCACTGCTCTCTGTTAGTCAGTACAGAGACTGGTGTTGAAGTCATCTGATCATGTCACGCCACTGCTCTCTGTTAGTCAGTACAGAGACTGGTGTTGAAGTCATCTGATCATGTCACGCCACTGCTCTCTGTTAGTCAGTACAGAGACTGGTGTTGAAGTCATCTGATCATGTCATGCCACTGCTCTCTGTTAGTCAGTACAGAGACTGGTATTGAAGTCATCTGATCATGTCACGCCACTGATCTCTGTTAGTCAGTTCAGAAACTGGTGTTGAAGTCATCTGATCATGTCACGCCACTGCTCTCTGTTAGTCAGTACAGAGACTGGTGTTGAAGTCATCTGATCATGTCACGCCACTGCTCTCTGTTAGTCAGTACAGAGACTGGTGTTGAAGTCATCTGATCATGTCACGCCACAGCTCTGTTAGTCAGTTCAGAAACTGGTATTGAAGTCATCTGATCATGTCACGCCACTGCTCTCTGTTAGTCAGTACAGAGACTGGTATTGAAGTCATCTGATCATGTCACGCCACTGATCTCTGTTAGTCAGTTCAGAAACTGGTATTGAAGTCATCTGATCATGTCACGCCACTGCTCTCTGTTAGTCAGTTCAGAAACTGGTATTGAAGTCATCTGATCATGTCACGCTACTGCTCTCTGTTAGTCAGTACAGAGACTGGTGTTGAAGTCATCTGATCATGTCACGCCACTGCTCTCTGTTAGTCAGTTCAGAAACTGGTATTGAAGTCATCTGATCATGTCACGCCACTGCTCTCTGTTAGTCAGTTCAGAAACTGGTATTGAAGTCATCTGATCATGTCACGCCACTGCTCTCTGTTAGTCAGTACAGAGACTGGTGTTGAAGTCATCTGATCATGTCACGCCACTGCTCTCTGTTAGTCAGTACAGAGACTGGTGTTGAAGTCATCTGATCATGTCATGCCACTGCTCTCTGTTAGTCAGTACAGAGACTGGTGTTGAAGTCATCTGATCATGTCACGCCACTGCTCTCTGTTAGTCAGTCAGTCCATTGGTGGGATTTGTAGTCGTCTGATTATGTCACGCCACTGCTCTCTGTTAGTCAGTTCAGAAACTGGTATTGAAGTCATCTGATCATGTCACGCCACTGCTCTCTGTTAGTCAGTACAGAGACTGGTATTGAAGTCATCTGATCATGTCACGCCACTGATCTCTGTTAGTCAGTTCAGAAACTGGTATTGAAGTCATCTGATCATGTCACGCCACTGCTCTCTGTTAGTCAGTTCAGAAACTGGTATTGAAGTCATCTGATCATGTCACGCCACTGATCTCTGTTAGTCAGTTCAGAAACTGGTATTGAAGTCATCTGATCATGTCACGCCACTGCTCTCTGTTAGTCAGTTCAGAAACTGGTATTGAAGTCATCTGATCATGTCACGCGACTGCTCTCTGTTAGTCAGTTCAGAAACTGGTATTGAAGTCATCTGATCCTGTCACGCCACTGCTCTCTGTTAGTCAGTACAGAGACTGGTGTTGAAGTCATCTGATCATGTCACGCCACTGATCTCTGTTAGTCAGTTCAGAAACTGGTGTTGAAGTCATCTGATCATGTCACGCCACTGCTCTCTGTTAGTCAGTTCAGAAACTGGTATTGAAGTCATCTGATCCTGTCACGCCACTGCTCTCTGTTAGTCAGTACAGAGACTGGTGTTGAAGTCATCTGATCATGTCACGCCACTGCTCTCTGTTAGTCAGTTCAGAAACTGGTATTGAAGTCATCTGATCATGTCACGCCACTGATCTCTGTTAGTCAGTTCAGAAACTGGTATTGAAGTCATCTGATCATGTCACGCCACTGCTCTCTGTTAGTCAGTTCAGAAACTGGTATTGAAGTCATCTGATCATGTCACGCCACTGCTCTCTGTTAGTCAGTACAGAGACTGGTATTGAAGTCATCTGATCATGTCACGCCACTGATCTCTGTTAGTCAGTTCAGAAACTGGTATTGAAGTCATCTGATCATGTCACGCCACTGCTCTCTGTTAGTCAGTTCAGAAACTGGTATTGAAGTCATCTGATCATGTCACGCTACTGCTCTCTGTTAGTCAGTACAGAGACTGGTGTTGAAGTCATCTGATCATGTCACGCCACTGCTCTCTGTTAGTCAGTTCAGAAACTGGTATTGAAGTCATCTGATCATGTCACGCCACTGCTCTCTGTTAGTCAGTTCAGAAACTGGTATTGAAGTCATCTGATCATGTCACGCCACTGCTCTCTGTTAGTCAGTACAGAGACTGGTGTTGAAGTCATCTGATCATGTCACGCCACTGCTCTCTGTTAGTCAGTACAGAGACTGGTGTTGAAGTCATCTGATCATGTCATGCCACTGCTCTCTGTTAGTCAGTACAGAGACTGGTGTTGAAGTCATCTGATCATGTCACGCCACTGCTCTCTGTTAGTCAGTCAGTCCATTGGTGGGATTTGTAGTCGTCTGATTATGTCACGCCACTGCTCTCTGTTAGTCAGTTCAGAAACTGGTATTGAAGTCATCTGATCATGTCACGCCACTGCTCTCTGTTAGTCAGTACAGAGACTGGTATTGAAGTCATCTGATCATGTCACGCCACTGATCTCTGTTAGTCAGTTCAGAAACTGGTATTGAAGTCATCTGATCATGTCACGCCACTGCTCTCTGTTAGTCAGTTCAGAAACTGGTATTGAAGTCATCTGATCATGTCACGCCACTGATCTCTGTTAGTCAGTTCAGAAACTGGTATTGAAGTCATCTGATCATGTCACGCCACTGCTCTCTGTTAGTCAGTTCAGAAACTGGTATTGAAGTCATCTGATCATGTCACGCCACTGCTCTCTGTTAGTCAGTTCAGAAACTGGTATTGAAGTCATCTGATCCTGTCACGCCACTGCTCTCTGTTAGTCAGTACAGAGACTGGTGTTGAAGTCATCTGATCATGTCACGCCACTGATCTCTGTTAGTCAGTTCAGAAACTGGTGTTGAAGTCATCTGATCATGTCATGCCACTGCTCTCTGTTAGTCAGTCAGTCCGTAGGTTGGATTTGTAGTCGTCTGATCATGTCACGCAACTGCTCTGTTAGTCGGTTCAGAAACTGTCATTGAAGTCACCAGATCATACTTTGCAGCCTGTAATAGCACATCACATGAGCTTTCCGTTTTTATCTTTTTTGTTTGAGTCCATGTTTTAGAGTCTTACAGTGGTATGGACAAGATAGAGATGTGCGCTGATTATTACTTTCCACAGCATAATTTTTATGCAACTTAATGTTACTTTTTTTATTACTGCGATAAGAATTTAAATATGATCCATTTAAAAGTAGCAAAAATTGATATCAGATTATGACATGTACATCTTTCGTGGCGGGATAATGTACAGCCAGATGTACATTTTTGTACTTGACATATTTTAAAGAGTACAAAAACTGAGAACGGCGTATCTGGACAATAACAACAGTAACCAAAAAAAAATAACTCTATTTGGTGTTCTGTATCAGAGTTATGTAATCTGAAAACAAACATCTGGGGGACAGGTAGGAACAAATAACAAGAAAATATATATATAAATATATACATACAGACTGATAGTACATTTTATACATTTTTAAACTAAAACTAACAATAAGATATAACAAATTATCTGTGTCCAGACTAGGAAGTTCCTCCTTGTCCTAAATTCTTATCTGTGCCCAGAATGCGCTGCTAGGGATGGTGTCTTAAAGACATAACTGTACAAAATTGCAGCTTTTTGTGAGCTGGGGTGACCATCTCCTTTCCTCTTCTTATCTATCTGTAAGACAAGTACCCATTTGCAGCCGGGTAGACTAAAAACAAGCATTAGAACTTCACTAATAAGCTCGTGCCTAAAATAAGATACAAATTACCTGTTGCTTTTCTGTGCCCAAAATAAGATGAGAATTATTTAACCGAATGTCTTACCTAAGCCCAGACTAAGATAATTATTTAACCGAATGTCTTACCTAAGCCCAGACTAAGATAATTATTTAACCGAATGTCTTACCTATGCCCAGACTAAGATAATAATTACTTGACTCAATGCCTTTTCCATAAGAGGACTGAGATTTGAATTACTTATTCAAATTTCTTTTCCAAGGTTAACTATATAAACACGTGACAGAGCTGCTGGCGGCGACAGTCTGGACACAGAAACGACAAGCTAAAACAACATTAAACTTGAAACTGGACAGATTACTAATGATTTACGCTCTCCACTGGAAGCACTGACTACCCAGCGGTCATCACCGGAAACAGTTACAATAGAACAATCAAAGTCAGCATGAGGCTGACGACTAAATGAGGTGGACAAGCCTATTAATACACTTGTCTACGTTATGGTCAAACTGTACATATTAATATGAAGAGGGTCTGTGGTAACCCTAGAGACATGATGATTGAAAGACACCAATGGCAATAATGCAGCATTACGAAATAACAGTGGCGGATGAGGGCAGTTTCATCAACTAGGGCTTTTATCCTCTTCAACTTTCGTCCTGAAAAGGGCGTTGATGTTCACAGTGATGGCTGCGCCTATCGTTCTGACACATCCGCTCTCAGCACAACATTTTTGGGATGGGGTTTGCCTTCCTTTTTCAATCCTTAATCTCTTAGCCAGACTGCATAGCTGCAGTCTTGTTTCCAGAAATAGGCTGTTGGCCAGTAACCCAGATATATGTCCCTGGCTGTTATCAGCTCATCTACTGCTATATCTTCGTCCCTAGGACTTTTATGCAAAACAAAGGTACGGGATTCACCTTCCTTTACCGAACGGTTCATTTGACCAGCTGTAAATGGGTAACTGTCATATGGTTCAGGGAAGATGGGCAGCAAGGAAGGGAACTGACCACTTATTTCATAAAAACTGTGGCTTGGTACACTGAAGTCTCTAACACTTCAATCTCGACCTGCGGTTAAGTCTGTGGTGGGACTTCCGTCACCTTGACCTTATATGAAGGAGCCAAGTCATTGATGACACCTTGAGCCAAACTGATGAAAACAAAGATACCCTCTGCAACCAGCTTGACGTTGTTGAATTTGTCCGATTACTTTTTGAGTTGACCAACCTCTTCATGTCCAATATGCATTCCCTACATGGGTACATCTTGGCAAGATAAAAAAGCATGTAACATGGTGGTTTCTGCAACATTTTTACGTGATGAGGCTGCTTGCTACAAGCTAAATCTTACTTACAGCATGTGTCAAAGGTTACAGTGGGCCTATTCTTGCAACCTTGGATCGGCAGATGATAGTTCACCAGCTGGGACTGAACATGTAGTGAACGAGATCGCCTCTGTGCCAACAAACTAGAGTTGCCCAAGATGGAATTCTGCCTTCAAGACCGCATCTGTTGATCCTGCTCCATTTATCCTGACTGAGAGAACAATGCTCAAAGAGGAAAGACAAATCTGGTCCCCAAAATGTGCCCTATTGAAACTAGATGTGCCCGTCTGAAAGGCTCTCATGTTGCAAACTAGGAAGAAAGATGATGCAGAGGTTTTCCAACTTAAAAGGCTCAACTTATTTGGGTTATTCATTTTGCTTAATTTTCTGCCTTTTTCCCCAAGCGATATTTTCATTATGTGTGATCCAATAGATTGTAATACCGGCCCTCATCCATAACTGCCTATTTGTAAAGATGCAGTTTAACCATTTTTGTGTGTTTTTCAATCACATTTGGTAAAAATGTACAACAGTCAAGCTACCATGGACTGGCAATATAGTAGACATGTGGATACCATTTGACATGAACATGCAGATTAATGAGCACATGGTGTGTACAAGTTGTCAGTTAAAAACCACTATACATTAGGTACACAATTTGTTGCCTACCAAAACATAAAACAATGTATAAGTAATCTTCATCAGAGGTTAGAAATGTTTGCTGACTTTGTTCATGGCGAAATAAAATTGACAAAGACAACAAATATTTTCACGAGTGAGAATGACCACATACGACCCGTGCATGACTTCATTTTACCAGTCCTTGGCTTTTTATATGATTGGATGGCTGAATACCTCCCTAGTTGCCTTTCCTCCCTTGACAGCAGGGCATATGCCCATTTACATCTGGTTCACGTAGATAACAATGAGAAGTGAGTTCTCTACTACTGAGATGCTTCAACTAAAATTATAATTTTTAATTAATCAACAATGGGATTCGTGGGTAGAGAGGACATGGTTTGTATATGAGAATGATCGGCCAATAGTGTATCCCAGGGCCATGTTGTCTAACTGGCATACAACAACCGTTCTGATTTGGAGGCTGACATAGTGAAGTGGGCACAGCTCACCATCCAAAAATGCATATGTTTGGATTCAGCAAGGTCATAACTAAATGAGAAGTAATCCCATTTATAAAATGTGTGATGAAGTCAGATGTACTATACTGTAAGGTACCAAAAAAAACACAACTTGGTAAGCACCAGAGTGGCATCTGAGCTGAAAAAAAATAAACCCACTGTATTTAAAAACATCTAGTCGAAAGTAACTTTTATTCAGCTGAAGTCAGGTTCCCAGTTGCACCAAGGTAGACTGAAGCATATTGAGACCAGCATGTCTGCATATTAGGCGCTGGATATAAATTAGCAACATCATTCTTTTTTTCTGAGGCCAAGTATCCAACCACTGTTTGATAGAGCTAATTGAGCACTGGGTGTGAACCAAACAGCTTTCATGTGAGAAGCAACCACTATAACCACTCTGAGATGTGTTACAAGTGAACACGAGTTCTCTCTTACGTGCACAATTTCTAATTTACGTTGAACTTCTACTTTTGTCAGAATAAAATAAAGGTAGCATATTTTAAATTTATGTTTATTTAGTGTCTGCGTCCATTTTATGATAATATATAGTACGTTATTTACTTTTTGGGCGGGCGAAATGCATTTGCAAGCTCAAACAATTCAGGTTTAATAACATCTTCTGGTCCCTATATGTTCGTTCGTATAAGCGTGGTGCTACTGTAATTCAAACCAACAGTATGTATAAGTAACAGCTGTCTGTTTTAATGAATTCTCACATTTTAGGTATCTATAAATAAACATGAGGTCATGTGAGTACATCAAATGTGTTTGAGGTATGTTGCTATCCGAACTTATCATCACCATAGTCCTCCTGCACAAACATTGAGTTACGACTTTAGTTGGGTCTCCTGCATGAACCAGTATCAAAGTGGTAATATGCTCTGTGTGTGACTTTGTTATAGATACCAGCACCAAGTACCGCCCTCCTTTCTATGACACATATATAGGGTGTTTACTCTTCTCCCTTTTGCATGCTATTGTTAGCAGCTCTCTTTTGCTATCTTTTATGAAATGCTTCGTGGTGTAGTGACTATTCTTTCCTCCCTAGTAAGGGGTCCAAGGATCCACTCATAGGGTGTTATTATTATCCTTTTTGCCATCTTTTATGAAATGCTCGGAGATGTATCGAATCCCATTCTTTCCTCCCTAGTAAGGGGTACAGGATACACTCAGGAGTTCCTGATCATTTATCAGGGCATTTAAGGGCCGCGCACTTGCATGGCAGACATTATACATCATGTGGGGAGTTAGTCACATGCTCTTTGTTCTGACTACTTAAAAAAATGAGTTACTCATTGGGGGAAATGCTGAAACAGGCCAAGGCTGATAAATATTCATTCAGCACAGGACATATGACACCAACACGTGTGGCACCACATGCCAGACAGCTGTTGGGTGATGTCAGCATCTTCAACAGTGAATGAGACAGTACGACTGCTAACAAAGCATACTCTTTTCACATATAACAAGAAATTTGTGGTGAAAGTATAATTTGATAGCCCACCCATTTAGGCGTAATATAAATCTTAAAAACTATAAAAATGTGTTTTGTTCACTGTCATGGGAAGGATATATGGATGTATAGGGTGTGTCCTTGAATCCTGTATATAAATAGTGTAAATAATCAGTCCCTATACTATAAGGGGACATGTGAGAGAAACCGCAGTTTACGATGCACCAGTGCAAAATGGTGCTGATTATTAGACAATAAGAAGCTTTTAATAACACCTGGCATGGAATATCAACACGGCCACAGTGTTTAGACCTCTGGCAGCATTGAACAGGAAAGGTTTGCTATCTGGTAGTAAAGGTTTTGTTATCTGGTAAGAAAGGTTGATATAAGGATGTCTGGTAGGAAAGGTTTGGTATCTAGTAAGAAAAGTTGATATAAGGATATCTAGTAGGAAAGGTTTGGTATCTAGTAAGAAAAGTTGATATAAGGATATCTGGTAGGAAAGGTTTGGTATCTAGTAAGAAAAGTTGATATAAGGATATCTGGTAGGAAAGGTTTGGTATCTAGTAAGAAAAGTTGATATAAGGATATCTGGTAGGAAAGGTTTGGTATCTAGTAAGAAAAGTTGATATAAGGATGTCTGGTAGGAAAGGTTTGGTATCTAGAAAGAAAGGTTGATATAAGGATGTCTGGTAGGAAAGGTTTGGTATCTAGAAAGAAAGGTTGATATAAGGATATCTGGTAGGAAAGGTTTGGTACTGGTAGGAAAGGTTTTGTATCTAGAAAGAAAGGTTGATATAAGGATATCTGGTAGGAAAGGTTTGGTATCTAGAAAGAAAGGTTGATATAAGGATATCTGGTAGGAAAGGTTTGGTACTGGTAGGAAAGGTTTGGTATCTAGAAAGAAAGGTTGATATAAGGATATCTGGTAGGAAAGGTTTGGTATCTAGAAAGAAAGGTTGATATAAGGATATCTGGTAGGAAAGGTTTGGTATCTAGAAAGAAAGGTTGATATAAGGATATCTGGTAGGAAAGGTTTGGTACTGGTAGGAAAGGTTTGGTATCTAGAAAGAAAGGTTGATATAAGGATATCTGGTAGGAAAGGTTTGGTATCTAGAAAGAAAGGTTGATATAAGGATATCTGGTAGGAAAGGTTTGGTATCTAGAAAGAAAGGTTGATATAAGGATATCTGGTAGGAAAGGTTTGGTATCTAGAAAGAAAGGTTGATATAAGGATATCTGGTAGGAAAGGTTTGGTATCTAGAAAGAAAGGTTGATATAAGGATATCTGGTAGGAAAGGTTTGGTATCTAGAAAGAAAGGTTGATATAAGGATATCTGGTAGGAAAGGTTTGGTATCTAGAAAGAAAGGTTGATATAAGGATATCTGGTAGGAAAGGTTTGGTATCTAGAAAGAAAGGTTGATATAAGGATATCTGGTAGGAAAGGTTTGGTATCTAGACAGAAAGGTTGATATAAGGATATCTGGTAGGAAAGGTTTGGTATCTAGAAAGAAAGGTTGATATAAGGATATCTGGTAGGAAAGGTTTGGTATCTAGAAAGAAAGGTTGATATAAGGATATCTGGTAGGAAAGGTTTGATACTGGTAGGAAAGGTTTTGAATGGGATAAGAATGGTTCGCTCTGACAATGAAGAATTGCTGTCTTGCAAGTAGACTAGGAACATTCTGAAAGCAAATACATGTTCAACCCTTATACAATGTGTCCCATGATAAAGAGCCTTTGTTGGAACTACTGATTTAGAGAGAGAGAGAAAGAGTGAAGGGATAAAAGGAGGTTATACTTGTGTGAGCTGTATCAACTATCTAGTCTAAGGTAGAGATCTACCGAAGAGGTCTTTTTATCCTGCCATAAGTTAATAGAGATATCTACCTACTGGACCGGATACAAATAAGAGACATTTAACTACTCTGCCTGATAAATTAAGACACATTTAACTATTTGATCATACACAAATAAGAGACATTAAACTATGCTGCTAGATACAAATAAGAGACAATTAACTACTCAGCCAGATACAAGTAAGAGACATTTAACTATTTGATCGGACACAAATAAGAGACATTTAACTAAGTGATCAGACACAAATAAGAGACATTTAACTTCTCTGCCGGATACAAATAAAAGACATTTACCTATGTGGCTGGATACAAATAAGAGACATTTACTAATTGGTCGGATGCAAATAAGAGATATTTTTCCAATATCTAGGAGAGTGTTGGAGCATCACATCCCATTGTATTATGAATTGCCTGTATCCATTTATGTCTATTGGGTTTCTGTCATTTCTAAATATGCTTTGTGCATATAAAATTCTTTGCTTTCTTATTTCCAGGAATATTCCATTGAGCATAGGAGGGTTGGTAAGCCCATTCTATCTTGACATGTAACCATACCACAGAATTTTGCATTTTTCAAGTGGTATTATCCATTTAAAAAAAAAACAACAGCATTTATTCTCACTGCTGGCCTTCACAGGAAGAATATTTTGGGCTGTGGAATAAAAGCTGCTTATCCATGCAGTCAAATGAAGTGTACACAACAAGCTTTTACCATTTCTATTCCTTATTTCTCTTCCCCCCCCCCCCCCCCCCCCCCTGTGTATAACAGATTTTAAGCTGTCAGAGGGCGAGAATTTTATTTATTTATTTTTTTTTTAAACTGCTGGGAAGCCCTGCACCTTATGGGTGTATGTATGGTCAAATATGTGGTCTATATATTTCAACATTAGACAATATTGCTCAGGCATGATAATTCCCATCAAACCCAAACTGTTCGCCCTCACTGACATCTGGTCAACTGCTAATGCTTACCAAGTTCACTTAATGGTTGTCTCTCACATACATGTAGAAACTAAAATGATAACCAAGCACCCCAGCACTCGATCTGCAAGAGAACACACGACACCCCCCCCCCCCCAATGTGGCACAGCTATTTCAGCAGACCTCTTAAAACTAAATACATTTGTACAAGTAACAACGATCAGATGAAGCCCTATTTTCCAGGACTGGGTTTGTATCCCGCTACAAACTGTACATTTATAACATCTGAGCACTTCTACTGCAAAGAGCTTTACATAAGACTGGAGTGTAATGAGTGAATGTAGCAAGCCTGAGCCAAGAGTTGAAATGGTTCAATAAATGGTATTATCACAAGGATATGAAATATGTGAGACTAATGTGGCTTTGTACATTGAACATCAAAGTGTGAAACAAACAGAATACACAAAATAGTGTGTACAATCACAAAGACAAATAATTTAAGCACCCTAAAACATATACACCAACCAGCAGAAATGAGACTCTGGAATTGAACCCTAACCAAGCCTTGATGAAAACGATATGACCAGCGAAAATTATTTGCTGACATGTTCGGCTGACCTAATCCTGAAACCTATCTCGTTCTATTAGCAAGTTGCTTTAGTCACCTGGATATACCAAGGTATATTCCGAATTGCCTATTACATACCGAGGACAAGTTTGAATGCCAAAACCCATGTCAAGATGGCATGAGTTCGGACCTCAATACTGTATTAAACAATTTTTTAAATCAGGGACAAAATTTCTAAAACCTGGCCTGCACACTGTGCAGAAACTTATTTCTTGGACTTATAAATCTCACAAGTGGACCTCAACAATAGAAATAACATTGCAATGGTAATGTTGTTGGTGTACATGCTTTCCAAAGGATGAAATCTCTTGTCTTCATTATGATTCTTTACTATTTACTAGCATCAGATGTTTCTCTAGTTTCCTAGAATACCAGAATTTAGCATGCTAGCGGTTACAACTGTACACCTGACATTCATAGCAACAAGAGAAGCAGCTAGAATTCAGGGCTCCAAGATTCTCACGGAACCAGAAACACAACTATCACATATCACTTCACGTGCTGGATGACTCAGATTCTATCAACGGTTGCCGAGTCAGAGAATGTTTGGAGTGTACAGCCAAGTTAATCCCACCTTTAACGTCTCCACTTTTGGTAGAATCGCCGGCACCAGGTCTGGACATCCGCTTGTCGTGGTCTGCGCTACATTGGCAACCTTTGCGTCGGCAGTGGTTATAGCATGACGTGCAGCCTGCTACACAGGCCTTTGCTGGCCAATACAGCCACAGGCATGGCAAGAACACAGAAACCATACCCATTACTGTCCATCTCTTGCAGCAGTGGGGAGTAGAGCGACACCCGCACGGCTGGTCATAGCATTCGTTATCTTCCTCTGCACCGCAGTGGTAGAACATACACTTGATGCAGCAGAAGCATGTACATACATCCAAAGCTTTGTCGAGGCTGACCTCACATGCATTTTGGCAGCACCAGCGAGACGGCAATGAGCGTGGTTCGGTGCAAGATGCACACCGACACTTCCCACACTGGTCACAGATGATACTGTCTCCGTGGCCAGTACCCTCAGAGACAATAGCGTGGCTACTGGCACCTGGGACACCATTCCCGTCGCTGTTTTCTTCAAGTGAACTAACTGGCTCATTCTTCAGTGGTGGAGATTTCGGCAAAGGTTGTTGACTAACTACTACGGATGACGAAGATGTCAAGGTAGGTCGTGGACTTCCACTGTTTACTTCTCCCCGAGAATGATGAATAACTCTGTGAGCAAAACCAGGTGAGGTACCTCCCCCAACTACAGAGGCTAATTGGGCCTTGAGTGGTAGCAAAGGCTTAGAAATAGGGCTATCCACATATTCGTTGGTGGTCCGTGGGCTGGATCGGACCTGACCCAAACTGATCACTGTTGCAGTTTGCCTACTGAATGTGTCGGGCGGAGGAATCGTTCTAAGGGAAGTTCTCATTCCACCAATAATCTGGTCCTGCGTAACATCATCGTGGACTGCAGATGGAGAAAAAGACCACTTATCACTGGAAGACAAAGCTGCACCTTACAGTATAAAGATAAATACTCTTCCCTTACATATGTCATATAAATATGTGTCAGTCATCACATTACAGTTTCAACATAAATATGTTTGAAGTCAGTCGCCTTACGTAATCTGCAGTTAATTATCTTACAAATGAAATATAAATATTATCAGTATATCAATGTAAATATCAATACCATTATTCACATTTCAACTAAAATATAAATTTTTTAGTCACCTTACTGGACAAACATAAATATTTCTATGTCATCTTTCTACTTTAACATAAATGTTTTTCAGTCATCTTACTACTTGAACTTACATAGTTCAGTCATCTTACTAATTAAATATAAATGGTTTTCAGTCATCTTACTACTCGACCATAAATGATTTTCTGTCATATTGCTTCTTAAACATAAATGTTTTCCAATCATCTTGCAACTGTTTAGTAAACAACCTAGAGGGGTACATACAAACAAATTAATATATATTATATATATATATAACTAAACATTAGAAGGCAGTACAGGGGACGGTGTGGCCTAGTGGTTAAGTGGCACGGCTCACAACCAGAAGGTGCTGGGTTTGATCCCCATCACAGCACCGGCCGTTACCCCGGGGAAGCAAACCCTTAGAAAATGCAGGAGGAAGCAGACCCTTACATAAAATGCATGCTGAAGTCGGATGCACTGGGCCGACAGGCGCAAAATAAAAACTACAGTGTAACGCACACACGCCTTGGGGAATAGATAAATAAGGCGAAAGCAAAAAAAAAATAAAAAAAGGCATTAGCAGGAGAACAAAAGTTGAGACAGAAGAATTTAGTCAAAGTGTCCCAACTTCCCGCACACGCACTCTGTTTCTGGAGATGCAGGAAGTGGCTTATAATAAACACCCAACTAGATCCATACAAAAGTTATAAACAACCAAGAGTTATAAACACGAACTACACACACGCAACAGTTATAAACACTCAACTATGTCCATACAACACAGTTATAAACACCCAACTAGATCCATACAAAAGTTATAAACAACCAAGAGTTATAAACACCGAACTACACACACACAACAGTTATAAACACTCAACTATGTCCATACAACACAATTGTAAACACTCAACTACGTCCATACAACACAGTTATAAACACTCAACTAGATCCATACAAAAGTTATAAACAACCAAGAGTTATAAACACCGAACTACACACACACAACAGTTATAAACACTCAACTACGTCCATACAACACAGTTATAAACACCCAACCATTCTTTACAAAGAAATATATACATCCAACAATATCCATTCATCACACAACTATGACACATATACCGATATACATTCATACATCTTGCAATTAATAAAACTAAACTACATTCATCTCACGATTATAAACATCAAATTACACCTGTGATTACACAGTAAAAAGGTCATTGGCATGGGTCCCCCCACATGGCTCGGTCTGTCTACGCAGAACGGTATGCTGCCTGCCGAAAGCATCGCACAAAGCACGAGCTCAGCGATGAACCCATGGAACTCCTGAAAAAAGTGCCATCATGAACTTGAATCTGAAACTCGGCAGTCTGAACACGAGGCAAACGGCTTGACCACTTCTCCGTGGAGATTTAAACATCCAACTTCAATCATCATACAGTGATGACATAAATGTACAATCACATCACACAGAAATGACATACACATGCAGCCACATTCATACAGCATACACTTATAATATAACCAACCAAGCACCTCAAAAAAATGTTATCTTATACCAGTATCATCCTTACATATCAAACACCCCAGGGAAGAAGAAACTCCAAATCATGATATTACACACAACACCATTCATACAGGCCAAAAGCCTGTTGAGTTTGGAGTACACTTCTAGGTTTGCATGAAAGTCGTGGCAAAAACTAGCATATGTACAATCATTAATAATCGTGCGATAGTCGGTATGTGGTAACGATTAAATACGTAATCAACAATTAAAAATATTTATTATTTTTTTACTCGTCAAGCACAAATTTTTACAGTCACAGCTGAGTGCTTTTGTCAGGCCCTGATAATATATCTCCATGGTGATCAGAACAATTACAAGTCTCATGCTATACTTACTTTGCTAACAACTTTGTGTGTCCAACAATGGAATGACAATGAGACACAACAATCTGAAAGATTGCAAAACAGAAAAATATGAAATAAAATTGTACACAAAAATCTTTAAGAAAACACAACAAAATACAATCATAATTGGATTTCAAGGACCAACTGCGACTGTAACTATAAAAACAGGACCACACCTGTCAAAACTCTGAGATACATCCTCTTCTTCTGCGTTTGTCCTGAAAAGGACATTGTGCTGTAGTTTACAACAAGGCTGAGATATCAGCACCTTTCATTCCGACACATCCGGATTCATATAATTATTTTGGGTACCAGATTTGCCATCCCACTGCGATCCCTATTCTCTTAACCAGACTATACTAGTGCAGCCTGTTTCCAGGACTGCCGCATGCCAGCAGTATAGGTCTTGGTCATCTCTGGTTCGCTGACCCTGATGCAAGCAGCCAGCTTCGCCTTCAGCTCCAGAAATAGAACAACGCATGCATCTAATATAAGATTGTTGTTGTTTGCGAATGCCCACAACGAGTAGGTTACTCTTTTGTGCGCCCTGAAAAGGACGTTAAGTGGCGGGTTGCAGTAACTTTCCTGACATCACGAGCGTTCTGATGAAGGTGGACCAGGGTCCTTTAGGTGGTTGTGCTATGCTTGGCTTCATCTGCGCGTCACTCACTACTACGAAGATCATGTCGATTTATCACCTCATTAGCCTGGTTGCCATGAAAACAGCCCTTTTCCAGAGAGGTCTACTAGGAAGCCGAGTATGTTTTGCCTGACCCTGACTAACATGTCTGATCAGTATATTTTGCCTGACCAGACGTCAGTCTTCCTTCCCTTAATATAAGGTAAGAAACAGATTAAAGAAAAGGATTCCTTTCAGTAGACTTAACTGCTGGTCAGAAATGAAGTGCTTGAGATTTCACTTCAGTACACTAAGTCAGTTTGCGCGCGTGTGTGTGTGTGTGTGGGGGGAGGGGGGCTAGTTCTCTTCCTCGCTGTCTTTTCCTTACCTAACCACAGGTCAGGTACCCATTTACAGCGGGCTTGGCTGGAGCATGCCTGCAGAGGGAGTTGAGCCCTGAACCTTTGTCGTGAAAAGTGAGTGTTCTACCACTACACTAATCACTCTCAAGAAACAGCTGACTTATCAGTGTGACGATGATATGTTCAAACTACGAGGATGAAATAACAGCACTGGAAGCTGCTCAGTACCACTTGAAAACTGTATTTGACGTTCTCCCATCAAAAGCCCATAACATTGTAATCTTTACATACCCATTATCCGCTCTTCAAGATCAGGAAGATTGTTGCAAGCCTGAACTTCCCCAAATATCCCTAGATAACAACTAGCTTATCCCATCTCATACGTCAGAATAGTTATGCAATGGATCAATGGTCACTCAAATACACCAAGGCAGACAGACTGGTAAAGAAAGGATCAAGTCAAGAACAACAATACACACCAACAACCCTACAGACTGCTGAACCAATAACCAACCAACCATCAATATCACATGTAATGCCCCACCCAATTCAAAAAAAACATTCCGCTGTCCCAGCTTAAAAATATTACTTGGGCCTTAAAAGGCATTTCTTTCTAGCAGGACTACACAACAGTTAGATAACAGTTACTATAGATAAACTTTATCTGTGAGGACCTCTAGTCACGTCCTTGACCTAAAATTACATCGTGCTAACAATGCTAAATGATGAATGGGAGGTGCTTATCTCAACAATGAAGGAAATCACCACTTACTTGAGACACTGAAATGTGTGAAACATCCTAGAAAGTAATTTTTGTCTACCACTGAGACCAGCTAGCTGAGTGGATACCAGGGCCCCTTAATGAGAAGGAAAGAATAGGACCACTGCACTTCCATGACTTGTAAAAGATAACTATAGAGAGGGACTTCGATGCAGGCTTTCTATAGAAGGCCAATTGTTGTGGTGGACCTAGACTCTGGCTGGAGTGAATATGGAACAAGAAAACTGCGGACTGAGATCAACACCTAAGTGGTTCCCAGGGTAGAAAGAATAGAGTGGTCCACAGAGGTCTCTGGGTATGACACAAACAAGAATAGCACCACAGAGGGCCTGTCGTAAGAGGAGACTAACTGTGTGACATGGCATAACACTGGCCATGGTTAGGTGGTTTGTTTAGAGCAGCATAGATGGCGGCTAACAGGCTGCGGGTCTACTTTGCTCTATTATTTGAGTTTATTAAGATGGATTCGCACATCTGCTAACCATCCTCTGCAGCACTTGTCCCAACACAGCGCAGTAATGTGTTGCTCAAGCCTAGCACACTAGGCAGGAAATCTTCCTCCCGGCTACATCCAGCTAATACCAGAACTTTGACATGCACACTGACATCTGCCCTTGTAGAAGTACAGGACATCTAAGAACTAAGAATCTTCCAAGTATGTCATAAAAGCTAACTAAGGAAGGCCAGTTCAAGAAGCTAGCAACATCATCATATAAAACCAATGTTACTGAAACCACATCTGCAGATACTCGTATACAGACTTACTGTAGGGGAGCCTAATTGTAGTGGAGGCTCTAATGATTCATGTGGAGTGAGAAGAGAAAGAAGACTAAAACTTAGGTCAGACTGAACAAACTTTTAAATATCATCTACAACTATTATTCTTCTTGTGCTATATTTGCTCACTATGAAGAATAGGATCATTACAGCATGAGCTAAAGCACTGTTTCTTTTAGTGGTGGTTTTTGTAGCAATTTGTTTTATATGATGAAGTTGCCAGCCCTATGCACAACCTTCTAAGTCAAATTTTATTCTTCTTCAGCATTCGCTATGAAAAGAACGTTGTGGCATTTATCTAGTTTACAGAGAGGTTTGGATATATGCGTCCATCGGCTTGACATATCCATTCTTTTTTGGGCACCTGGTTTGCCTTCCAATTCCGACCCCTATTATCTTAGCCAGGCTGCACTAGTGCAGTCTATTTTCAGAACTACCACTTGAAGGCGGAATAATTTGTTTGTCAGCTGTGCGTCATTGACTCTGATGCAATGTGCCAACTATGAGAAGATGGCTGCTGTCAGCACTGCTATTGTCAAAATGCTCAGTCACTTTTTATGACAAGAATGCATTGATCCTATTATTTGTTCCTCATTATCCACACATGAATTCACACACTTCTAACCATGTTCAAATGTAGCAAGACATAAAATAGGATGGCTTATGAATCTCATGAGAATGCAACGATTAACTAGCACTGTGCATCTATAACATAAGAAGATTATAGGACACATGGCAGATGAGATTCTACAACAATGTAGGCTTACAACAACCAAATCAACATACTTAATGAAAAATAGGAAACTTCAGAGCTCTCCCCGACAATTAAATAGAAGGGAAGAGTTTAGTGTAGCAATGCCCCTGAAATTTGTTACAATGTATGCTGCACTGGTTAAATAATTCCTGGAAGTGTCTGTTAATTCCAGTACCCTAACAATATCTTGTTATTTATGAAAATACTTGTGTCCCAGATATCAAATTATAAGACCAAAAGTGAACGTCTAATAATAATTAATAAGCAAACTGAAGAACGTTTTACTGAAATGTTTTTCTTCATAAATTATGAAATCCTACTACTACTATCATTTAAAATATCTACTTGTCCTGCTATATTGCTTACTTTCTCCCTTAAACAACTCGGCATTTCTTTTGAGACACGCATAATGATACTCTAGTAAATCCTATATTATGGACAAAATTATAATAATGGCAATAATAAAGGAACATATGATCAACTAAAAGTAGTAAAAGACAGTTTAGTTAAACTAAGCATATCAGACACAGAAATAGAGTATGTTTAGGAATTGTAATACTATCATTAGTATTCATTAGATCTAACTATAGAATATATTTATTTCTATGTCTATTACTAATAGTATTAGACATTCAAATCATGTACAAGTACGGACAGCAAGCATTGGATGATCGGTTGAAGAACATAAATTATGAATATGATGTAAACGCGAAGCAATTTATATCTGCATTCACCATGGGATATTCTTCTTCAACCCCAGTGCTATGTCCATGATTTTGTCATTCACTGGGCTCCGTAAACACAAGCAAGAGAAGTTGGTAACATAGTAGATCTACCGTGAATTATACGATCTTCACAAAGGACCAAGTTAAACTGTTAAAGCTACCCGGAGAAGTTTGATTCGCGCAAGATTGAACTACAGTACACTTTTACATGCTGCTATATAAAGATAACATTACTAAATTATAAAGACAAGCGTTTGCTGCAACATTTCGCTAGCTTGTTTCATCGATAAACTTGTGAACAACCAGTTCTTCCCGTTTCTAGGTGAAGGAAGGCTGTTTCAGTTTCAGTGTTTGTGTTGCTGCAACTACTGCCAGCTATACCGATCTGCTGCTTCAAATCGGAAAGGGAAACAAACGCGCACCGAGAACGTAGGCCATTCCAGAGCGATCTACTTGCTCAAGTAAATAATATCTACACCACCTTACCTTAGAAAGAAACGACTGTAAAGTTCCGAGACATGAACGGTTGATGAATAAGCTTCTGCTTTCCCGTCCAGTCCTGCCGTCCGAAACCTCATTTCTTCCACATTGATGGTGATCTCCCTTTCAACTTCCGGTCCAGGTCGACTAGGCTATTACTGAGTAGGGGTTACGGGGTATTGGTCTAAAAATTGGTGCGCCGTTGGGGAACAGGGGTCGCCATGGCAGCATTGAGTATATGATATAGGGGGATAGTGTAAAATAGCCTAGGGAGCATAGGACGTATGGAGTTGGTAGGTATTACAGAATGTTGCCTAAAGTCAGTGAGCGTCATATGGAGCATAGGTCTCGCTAGGGAGCATAGAGTACATGTTACAGAGTGTCGTATAAAAACAGTCGGGCCCTGCAGCTTAGAGTTGGTAGGTGTTACATGGTGGCGTCTAAAATTAGTAGGAGCTCTGGAGCTTGGAGTCGGTAGGTGTTACAAGATGTCCTCTAAAATCAGTAAGCGTCCTCAAAGCATGAAGTAACTATAGTGATTACATAGTAATGCGTAAAAGCAGTGCAGTGAACGAGAGGGCACGGGGCATCATGTAGAGCATAGTGCACACTTTAGAGTAGGGATTATAAACAGGATGAAATTCGAAAAAGTCGGTAGTCAATTGTTATTGGGTTTTTTGTGAGTTTTCAAAAGGTTCAAGATATCAATCTAAAACAATCCAATCATTGTGGTGTGAAATAATGCCTCGCTCAAAGTAGGTCACACGGATTTCAACAGACAATGTTCAACGATAGTATCAATCAATATTTCGCCAAACCTGTAATCTTTTAATTATAATTAATTATTTCTTGGATTGGGTGAAGTTGTTTGACTCTTAAAAAAAAAAAAAGAAATTGTATTCTAGTTCATAGTTTTGGGGGCAAAAGGTGGCCGTTTCGATATAATTACATCAGTCAACGTAATGGGGGCGTTCGCGTATGACATCACGCAGTGATGGTGACGAGGGATGGGGTTCATCATTGCGTGATGAAAGAGGGTTGCGGGGTTGTAGAATAAAGTCGACGTTACGACAATGAAATTATTACCCTCCTCTAATTATTACCCTCCCTAGAGTCCCCAATATCATCGGGAGAGATGGAATGTCTGGGTATAGTCCCCAATATCACCAGGGGAGATGCGATGTCTGAGTAGAGTCCACAATATCATCAGGAGAGATGAGATCTCTGAGTAGAATCCCCAATATCATCAGGAGAGATGAGATCTCTGAGTAGAGGCCCCAATATCACCAGGAGAGATGAGATCTCTGAGTAAAATCTCCAATATCATCAGGAGAGATGAGATCTCCGAGTAGTCCCCAATATCAACAGGAGAGATGGAATGTCTGGGTACAGTCCCCAATATCATCAGGAGAGATGGAATGTCTGGGTAGAGTCCACAATATCACCAGGAGAGATGGAATGTCTGGGTAGAGTCCACAATATCACCAGGAGAGATGGAATGTCTGGGTAGAGTCCCCCATATCATCAGGAGAGATGGAATGTCTGGGTAGAGTCCACAATATCACCAGGAGAGATGGAATGTTTGGGTAGAGTCCCCCATATCATCAGGAGAGATGGAATGTCTGGGTAGAGTCCCCAATATCAGCGGAAAAGATAGAATGGAGGGGTAGAGTGAACAATATCAGCGGGAGAGATAGAATGTCTGGGTAGAGTCCCCAAAATTTGAATAATTTGTGAAGTCCGACCTAACCAGGTCGTCCTGTTCAGGTTGCAACAGAAGCATATGTGCGGCGGGTGAGGGAGATGATTCGAGATGAAAGGCGAGTAACGATAGACAGTTTAACTGCAATATGGTGTTCACATGATTTAGCCTACAGTGTAATGCATGATTGAATGAATTTCCGGAAAGTGTGCTCACAGTGGGTACTCAGACAATAGACAAACACAAAATGGGCTTGATCTTGCAGCATCTATGTCGGTATGTAGATGACGGAGAAGACATGCTCAACGGGGTTGTTACTGGGGACGAATCATGGATACATCACTACCAACCTGAATCAAAGTGTGCTTCAATGTAATAGAAATATCCTACACACTCTGCCACGAAATTAAATGCTCAGACATCAGCAAGAACGGTTATGCTTCCAGTAGTTTAAGATTCTCACGGAGTGCTGCTAACCAATTTCCATAAGAAAGGTGACAATGTTTACGCTGTATCGCCCTGTGAAGTTCTGTTGAATACTTCATGATGCAATTCGAAGAAAATGCTCATGGCTTCTGACTCAGTGGTCTCGAGGTAAGGTGTCTGCCTCGGGTGGTGGACTCAGTGGTCTCTGCGTAAGGTGTCCGCCTCGGGTGGTGGACTGTGGTCTCAAGGTAAGGTGTCCGCCTCGGGTGCCGGAGGTTGCGGGTTCGATTTCACGGTGGAGACCGAGATTTGTTCACGAGTATCTTCTGGTAAAAACTCCTCTGATCTCTGGACAGTGAGATCGGACTTCCGTGTTCAGTGTCGAGCACGTTAAAAATCCCTTGGCAGTTAGAAATAGAAAAAAAGTAGGCTTAACGGCCGCTGCCCGGACAAATATCAAAATTCTACATTAAAATCTACCCAAAAATTATTTGTACCTTCCTCCAGGTGGTTTGTTAAGATAACATATATATGGCGCCTACTTGGCTGCTCTAGTGTTTGAGTCTATCTTAATGGACTCGCACAATCGAACCGATTTTGGTTGAACCAACCACCCTCCAAGAAACTGGTTGTATACAGACTTTGCAGAGAATTCTAAACCAGTATAAAGACGATAAGTTAAGTTAGAAGAGTACTGCTCCATCATGACAATGCCAACCCACATACGACTCGATTAAACCTGATGAATATTTACCACCTATGGTGTCAGCTCCCTGAACGTCCAACTTATGGTCCATATCGATTTCTAGCTGTTCGGTACACTAAAACCCACATTGGCTGGATATGTTTCGCGAATGACGAAGAGGTTAAACGTGAAATGCAATTGTGGCTGAGACAACAGACCGAAGACTTCTATGCTGCAGGTTGTGGCTCAGACAACAGACTTCTATACTGCAGGTTGCGGATGAGACAACAGACTTCTATACTGCAGGTTGCGGATGAGACAACAGACAACAGACTTCTATGCTGCAGGTTGCGGATGAGACAACAGACCAAAGACTTTTATGCTGCAGGTTGTGGCTGAGACAACAGACCAAAGACTTTTATGCTGCAGGTTGTGGCTGAGACAACAGACCAAAGACTTTTATGCTGCAGGTTGTGGATGAGACAACAGACAACAGACTTCTATGCTGCAGGTTGCGGATGAGACAACAGACCAAAGACTTCTATACTGCAGGTTGCGGATGAGACAACAGACCAAAGACTTCTATGCTGCAGGTTGCGGATGAGACAACAGACCGAAGACTTTTATGCTGCAGGTTGTGGCTGAGACAACAGACCAAAGACTTTTATGCTGCAGGTTGTGGCTGAGACAACAGACCAAAGACTTTTATGCTGCAGGTTGTGGCTGAGACAACAGACCAAAGACTTCTATGCTGCAGGTTGTGGCTGAGACAACAGACCAAAGACTTTTATGCTGCAGGTTGTGGCTGAGACAACAGACCAAAGACTTTTATGCTGCATGTTTTAGTGCGATGGGATAAGTGTATCAATGTTTGTAGAAATTATGTTGAGAAATAAGCGACAATGTAAGTGCAATAACACATGTGTATTTTCAAGTTCGTATCTTATTTAGTTGCTTTTAGTAGCCATTGATGACCTATTTACGGACTTGCTCTAGGATAGCAAGGCTGAGGAATGCAACACGAGAATGCTATAGCATCAACTACTACTGTGCGCACATAACAAACATATTTGGCTACATGGCACGAGTCTTATCATGTGGCAGAGGGGATGACGTTGGCTAGTGGTTAAGTGACACAGCTCACAACCCGAAGGTGCTGGGTTCGCTCCCCATCACAGCACCGGCCGTTAACCCGGGGAAGCAAGCCTTTAGAAAATGCTGGAGGAAGCATACCCTTACATAAAATGTGTGTCGAGATAGGATGCACTGGGCCGATAAGTGCACAATAAAAACATAGTGCATCGCACACCTCCTTGTGGAGTAGAGAAATATGGCGACGGTAAAACAAAATTTGCCGATGGAAGCAAAGACATATATATATGTCACAAACTGAAAATTTTTCCTGAGAAGTGTACTGTGTACTTCAATAGTTAAGACATACAATATGTTATTTTACTAGAAAACACATCAATACCTTGCTTTTACGTCCGGTAATGGAGAAGAGCTCGAAAGTAATTCAACAATGGACGGAAGTCAAAGCATAGTTTTATTTAGGTTGAAAATGCGTTAAGTTGCCGAATAACGGTAAACGTACTATTAATATATGCAACCACACGCGTGACTAACATAAGAAATCAAATGCAAACAATTTCAAAAATGATGCACGCTCAACAACTTATATTGAAGGACTGAACGAAAAATATTGTCTTGTTTCGAATCGAAGTGTGGGATCAAGATGCTGAGCAGCGCATGAGCTGCAGTGGTCAGCGACCCATGGTTGACTGCAAGCGTCAGGGCCAGCGAACCAGAGCTCCCAAGACCCTTCTACACCTCCACGGGGTGATCCTGGATAACAGGCTGCAGCAGGGCAGACTGGCTAAGGAGAAGGGATCGAAGAGGGAATGCTAACCCGGTACTCAAAAAATGTTTGCTGAAGTCGGATGTGTTGGACCAAAAGGTGCAAATATCGCAGTCAAGCTGTAAACTACGACACAATGCATTCCGTTCTCTTGACTACATTCTGCTACTTAAGCCCTTTCAGGGTTTGGTAGCGGGAGATTGAGAACGAATGAAGAAGAAGAAGAAGAAGAATCGAAGTGCGCGCCTTGTGGTTGATGCATATAGACAATGCGTTGTTGGACATAATCTGAAATCGATAGGTGGACGTATGTCAAGGATGAATCGATCAAATTAACAAATAGACATAATGATTCGAATAGACGTAAGTCAAATGGACGCAAGTCAAGGTAGTGTTGTATTAAAATAGGAATGTTGAATAAAGTAAAAATAAGACAGGCACGGTTCACATGTCACATACTAAGAGAGAAGGGAATCATAAAAAGTGGTGATAACGGAACAGATCGAGAGGAAATGAAGTGTATATGCTCTACGACTGTGTTTTTTGTCTTCTTCCATCTGCTTCTTCTTCGTTGAAGAAGTACCGATGACCTTCCTCAAACACTTCATTTCACAAGTCGAAATTCTGCTCTCACACGCCCTGGACAGAGGCCATGTTTGGCACTGGTAGCAGAGTCGGAATAAATATACTATCTACCAGCTGTTGCTTTGTTGCCAAACTAATGCTCGGGTGTTTAAGCGGTGGGGAGAGCTGATAAGTTACCGCAGATGCTTTCTGATACCTAGTCTCAATTTCCCTGTCGATCCTACCGTCTGCCGAAAAAATACTGCCCAACTACTTGAACTCATGGGCCTGTTAAAGAGCAATATCATTTACACTATCTTGAGTGGCCAAGGTGTTCTCCTGATCATCATAGTTTCTGTTTTGTTCTCGCTAATTCGCATATTATGTTTAGCACAGGTAGTCGCAACCGCGTTCATGTGGTTTTGCAGTTTTTTTTCATATTCGTACAGCAAACACTGATCATCTGCAAAGAGCAATTCGTGTATTGAGTTCTGTTCTGCTTCAGATGTCTCAATTTGACCACTCTGATGCGATTTGTCCATATTGATGGTAAACAACACTGGAGAAAGCACAAACCCATGTCTCACGCCGGTAGTGATTTCAAAAGCATCTGTGAAACCATCAGTCGTTCTGACGACGTTTGTACTCGAACGATACGGTGCTCTTAAATTATCAAGAAGCTGGCCTTGTACGTCATAATCTTCCAGTATCAAGAAGTTGGCCTTGTACGTCATAATCTTCCAGTATAAAAAAGCTGGCCTTGTACGTCATAATCTTCCAGTATAAAAAAGCTGGCATTGTACGTCATAATCTTCCAGTATCAAGAAGCTGGCATTGTACGTCATAATCTTCCAGTATAAAAAATCTGGCATTGTACGTCATAATCTTCCAGTATCAAGAAGCTGGCATTGTACGTCATAATCTTCCAGTATCAAGAAGTTGGCCTTGTACGTCATAATCTTCCAGTATCAAGAAGCTGGCATTGTACGTCATAATCTTCCAGTATAAAAAAGCTGGCATTGTACGTCATAATCTTCCAGTATCAAGAAGCTGGCATTGTACGTCATAATCTTCCAGTATCAAGAAGTTGGCCTTGTACGTCATAATCTTCCAGTATCAAGAAGCTGGCCTTGTACGTCATAATCTTCCAGTATCAAGAAGCTGGCATTGTACGTCATAATCTTCCAGTATAAAAAAGCTGGCATTGTACGTCATAATCTTCCAGTATCAAGAAGCTGGCATTGTACGTCATAATCTTCCAGTATAAAAAAGCTGCCATTGTACGTCATAATCTTCGAGAGTTTAATCCTGTCTACCCTATCAAACGCTTTTTCCTGATCAATGAAAGCAACACATAGATTTTCGTTGGATTCTATTGGTTTCGCTTATTTGCTGTGAGGTGAACAAGGCGTCCGTGCAGCTCATACCTCGGCGGAATCAACATTTACAGTGAGGCTGCGATATCTACACCTTTCGAAAAGACACATCCGATTTCAACGACCGCTCTTGTAAATACCGGGTATGCCTTCCCATTGCGATCCCTATCCGTTGGCCAGTTAGTTATTTGCCCATTGCAAGTGATGATGGCGACACCATCAGACAGTTTTTTTGTCTTCATGATGTAACTTGCGCTGTATTTGAATTATAGAGAGGAAGAATCTGCGCTGGTCATCAACCGTACTCTCTGGTCCCGAATTAACGTGGACCAATGGCAAGACATAAATCAAGACGATTGGGGTAATTCAGGATGTAGGCATTCTGGTCCCACCTCATTGAGACCAGTGGTGGCTTAAAACTTGTAGGATTCAAACCCAGCCGTTTCCGTTCGTCGCTTTGAGAGGCGAGTACCTTAACTCTCCACCGCAGCGACCCCTTGACCAGACTGCACTAGTGGTTAGAGGTGCATGTTTCCGTGACCGCTACATGAAGATAGAATAGGGTCTTGGTCAGCAATAGTTCGCTGACCCTGATACAAGCACGCAGATTGTGAGTAGCTGGTTGCTGTCAGTTCGTGCACTGCTCGTCTATAATATGTGACTGTGTTCTGTTTGTAGTTTACTTTGTGTATTTTGTTTCTGTATTCTATGCAGCAGAGGATACATGCATTGGGGATGAGATGTTTCCGAAGACTTTTAAACGTCACATCAAAGATCGGGTTGCAATTGAGGAAATACGAGAAAGAATTACAACAGCAATCAGGCCTTTAGAAGACCTTTTGGCACCGATCACAAGACGGAAACTCGCTTGATACGGCCATATCTTGACCTTGACGACCCGTTCCTTCGCGGAAAGGTGTAAAGCGGACGACCAAGAGGTCGTCCCAACAACAGATGGGAGGACAACATAAAAGAATGGACGCATCTCCGACCAGAGGAGGCCCAGGCAGAGGCCTCTGACAGAGAGGTGTGGCACAGAGTTGTGGAAGGTGTCTTCTTGTGTGCTCCAACGCACTCGTCAGTTACGGGATGACTTGACTTGACTCTTCGTTTTACTATTGTCTGTGTGTTCTGTGTGTGAGCTATGTATTCATTCAGTGTTTGTTATTACGTTCGTGTATTCTGGTTTTGTGTCCGAGATACAAACGACATTGGCAAACTCCCATTTTTAGGGATATGACTCAGAAATTATTGCTATTATTAGAAAATTTAATAGCTGTTAATGTTACAGTCCAATAAGAGCTCCTGATTGACTTAGCGCTAATTTCACATGGCAGAGGCGTCGCTTTCTGTCTCAGCGGCGACACATGATACCAGCAGTATAAAAGTGTCTGACACAGTTATAGGCGGCGAGGAAAGGGAGGATGCCATTCTTAAAATTGTAACCTAGTTAATTGAGACCTCTAACACTCCATCCCTACAACAGTGTCTGCTATAGGACGGCTTTCCTTTTCTTTTAAACTAAGGGAAGTTGGCACTGGAGTACTGCAAGGGGATGACAGGATACTGACGTGAGTGGGGAAACATGAGCGTGTGAGTGAGCCACGTGAGTATGTGCTTGTGAGTGTGTGCTTGTATGTGAGTGAGCCACGTGAGTGTACTTGTGTGAGTGAGCCACGTGAGTGTGTGCTTGTAAATGAGTGGGCCACGTGTGTGTGCTTGTGTGAGTGAGCCACGTGTGTGTGCTTGTGTGAGTGAGCCACGTGAGTGTGTAATGGTTGAGTGAGCCACGTGAGTGTGTAATGATTGAGTGAGCCACGTGTGTGTGTAATGGTTGAGTGAGCTACGTGTGTGTGTGCTTGTGTGAGTGAGCCACGTGAGTGTGTGAGCCACGTGTGTGTGTGTGCTTGTATGAGTGAGCCACATGAGTGTGTGCTTGTGTGAGTGAGCCACGTGTGTGTGTGCTTGTGTGTGTGAGCCACGTGTGTGTGTGCTTGTGTGAGTGAGCCACGTGTGTGTGTGCTTGTGTGTGTGAGCCACGTCAGTGTGTGCTTGTGTGAGTGAGCTACGTGTGTGTACTTGTGTGAGTGTGCTTGTGTGAGTGAGCCACGTGAGTGTGTGCTTGTGTGAGTGAGCCACATGTGTGTGTGATTGTGTGAGTGAGCCACGTGTGTGTGTGCTTGTGTGAGCCACGTGTGTGTGTGCTTGTGTGTGTGAGCCACGTGAGTGTGTGCTTGTGAGTGAGCCACGTGTGTGTGTGATTGTGTGAGTGAGCCACGCGTGTGTGTGTGATTGTGTGAGTGAGCCACGTGAGTGTGTGCTTGTGTGAATAAGCCACGTGAGTGTGTGCTTGTGTGAGTGAGCCACGTGTGTGTGTGATTGTGTGAGTGAGCCACGTGTGTGTGTGATTGTGTGAGTGAGCCACGTGTGTGTGTGCCTTTGTTTCAATGAGTGTTAGAAAGTGGATTAGTTGAGTGTGTGCGAGTGTGTGGGTCATTGGCGTGTATGATCGAATGTACGCATTGACGTGTGCGTGTACATCTTCATATATGTACACATGACATTTAATCTAATGGGTGTGCGTGTACATCTTCATATATGTATACGTGACATTTAAACTAGTGTGTGCGTGTGTGATTGAAACGATTTAAGACGCGAGTGTGAACAAGTGTGCGAATGAAGTGACTGACACATACGGACATGACCAATGAACGAGTGTGTTATCACGCGTATGTGAGAATCTATGTGTATGTGAAGAAGTGTGTTATGTGTATGTGAAGGAGTACACCCATATGTGGGTGTGATGAAGGGGTGCGTCCATATGTGTGTGTATCTGTTCATGAGCGGGTGCGTGTATGTATGTGTGTGAAAAAGTATGAATACGTGTGCTTGCGTGAATGATTGTCGACATATGTGTGAGAGGATGCCTGTGGACATGTGTCGATGCGTGCTCAGAAAAACTATTAATGTACTCTTGCAAATTATACAAATGGGCCAGTAAACTATCAGAGCTACACCTGGCTCAAACTATCTGCCAGTTAAGAATTGTCATATGTGCTATGTTTATCTCAAAAGCTGTAGAAGCCATCATCTTCCAAACCCAGAGACAGATGGCGAGAGCTATTGATGTTTTCACTTTACGTTTGGCACGAGCACAGATCTGGCACTCTGCGCAGGAAACTGCGTGAAAATAGCGGACATAAGAGAGTACCACCTACACAAGCCTAGAAGTTACTCAGCGGTCACGTGCTTCAAGGTCAGGCTTTACACGACAGAGTAAGAAAGAAATTGGTAAAGTAGGTACGGTAGTAACGTGAACGAAAGAATGCAAGACATTATGTGACGGAAATGAAACCCGGCTGAATGAAGAAGGATATAAATGCGTTACAAAAAACAAGATCAAGTAAGATGAATTCAAAATCTGTCGAACATAGAAAGTTGGTAGGAGACATGCATTGAGTGTTGTGTCAAGAAAATTAAATCAGGTAGGAGAAGGTGTGAGGTCAGGAAACATGTTTGGCGTGAGGTCAGGAAACATGTTTGGTGTGAGGTCAGGAAACATGTTTGGCGTGAGGTCAGGAAACATGTTTGGTGTGAGGTCAGGAAACATGTTTGGTGTGAGGTCAGGAAACATGTTTGGCGTGAGGTCAGGAAACATGTTTGGCGTGAGGTCAGGAAACATGTTTGGCGTGAGGTCAGGAAACATGTTTGGCGTGAGGTCAGGAAACATGTTTGGCGTGAGGTCAGGAAACATGTTTGGCGTGAGGTCAGGAAACATGTTTGGCGTGAGGTCAGGAAACATGTTTGGCGTGAGGTCAGGAAACATGTTTGGCGTGAGGTCAGGAAACATGTTTGGCGTGAGGTCAGGAAACATGTTTGGCGTGAGGTCAGGAAACATGTTTGGCGTGAGGTCAGGAAACATGTTTGGCGTGAGGTCAGGAAACATGTTTGGTGTGAGGTCAGGAAACATGTTTGGTGTGAGGTCAGGAAACATGTTTGGTGTGAGGTCAGGAAACATGTTTGGCGTGAGGTCAGGAAACATGTTTGGCGTGAGGTCAGGAAACATGTTTGGTGTGAGGTCAGGAAACATGTTTGGTGTGAGGTCAGGAAACATGTTTGGCGTGAGGCCAGGAACAGTCATTGCACAATAAATATAATTAGCTTATCTTATTTTACTAGAATATTACCGGATATCACCCGAGTTATGCCTGGTGTGACAAGAACCTAACTAACCTAACTTTCCAACCATGTTGTCAACAATTACTAAAGAGGAATGTGCATGAGGCTAGTAACTTAATCATGTAAAACAGTGTTTCTCAACTTTGTTTTGTACTAGCGAATCAGGGAAAAGAGGAAAAATTGTCCATGGACCAGTGAAAATATGAGACATTTTTCGCGGGCTGGTCAAAAAAAAAGGAAATTCTTTTCATGGACGGGTGAAAATAGGAAAAATTGTTCGCGGACCGGTGAAAATAGGAACAATTGTTCATGGACTGCTGAAGATAGGACAATTTTTCGCGGGTTGCTCAGATTAAAAAAACAACCCACACCAATCAAATTATTGATCTAGTAGTTTGTGTATTAGTTGTTAAAGCTAACATTATAAAATGAAAATTATATAGCAATTTCAAATAACAAGAATTCGAGCAGTAGATAGATAAGAGGTTCAGCGTGATTTCCTTTTTTCGTAGAATGGCAGGAAATTTCTGAGGACCGGCAGCGGTCCTTGGTCCGGCAGCTGGGAAACACTGGTGTAAACTATATTGTTATTGAAATCTGGATTCAGACTCAATGTAAAGGGGATAGTGAGATGTAGAGGTGGCCATAACTGTTTACGGCAGACCGAAAGGGCAAATTATTTAAAAGTCAAGTCGGATTGGAACTTCTCCCTTACGCTACTTAGGAAACATGACTAGCATTGTGGACTTTATAGGTCTGAGCCAAGATACCATGTTGCGTCCTGCAGTTGTATTCTCTGTAGAAATTTGTTTTATTGAACAACGTTGCTCTCGAAGATCCAGCAGTGACTAAGCTGAAAGTAGGCAGCGACTCAAAGCTTGCGAATCATAACTGGCAAACGGGATCAAGATGCTGCGCAGAGCATGAGCTACAGTGGTCAGCGACTCATAGCTGACTGATAGCGTCAGGGCCAGCGAACCAAAGCTGCTAAGACCCTTCTACGTCTCTACGCGGTGATCCTTGATAACAGGCTGCAGAAGGACAGACTGGCTAAGGAGAAGGGATCGAAGAGGGAATGCTAACCCGGTACTCAAAAAATGATTGCTGAAGTCGGATGTGTTGGACCGAAAGGTGCAAACTACGACACAACGCATTCCGTTTTCTGGACTATATTCTGCTACTTAAGCCCTTCCAGTGTTTGGTAGTGGAAGATTGAGAATGAACGAAGCCAAGCCAGGCCATAACTGGCAAAGATCGTATTCCGCTTCCAAGAAGCGGTTTTGGAAACAGGCTGCATTCGCGCAGTCTGGCTAAGCGATCGAAGGGGGAAGGTAAGCCCGGTCCCATTGACGCCGTGTTAAAGCCATGTGTCGGTCCGAAACATGCGTGAATATCGCAGCTTTGTTGCAAACTGTGACATCACACAACCGTCTATTTTTAAGGATGAAAGTCTATAAAAGCCTAATGATGTTGCCTGACCATCAACAATCGTCGTTAGTAAACTTTTATGATGTGCGTGCATAAGCCATATTCGTGCGTTCCGACCTGTAAAAGGCATTTGGAACTTGCTAAAGGGACTAAAGGGATCAATAACGAATTGACATAACCAAAAGCACTGTGGTTAAAAAATGGGCGTGTCGCCCCATACGTTGGTTATTGTTTGGAGTTACTCATGCTGAGTTGCGTTACCTCTTAATATTTCTTATGTGGCGGGTTACAGTGGCTCTTCTTATATCATGAGGCGTACTTGAGGTCAACTGTGGTCCTCCTATCTGCATCGCATTGTAAGGCTTCTCAGTAATTTCACCACTGTCGAGGTTACAGTGTCGACCCTCACCTCGTTGACCAGGCTGTTGTAACACAGCCTGTTTCCAGGAGCACAAACGAAGATGTGCTCACTATTTTCTTCTTTTCCTATCGTCCTATTATGTGGACCATTGGTCCAAACCTGCGTCAGCCTTACACCGACCAGCTTATTGGAAAGTCTGTTTTCTGTCATTTGCAGTGCGGCTTTATTGCAATGGTGTTTACATGAAAAGTTCGAAAATCGTTGTGGGAAAAGGAGTATTCACACAGATAAATACTTCTCTAATTATATATCAGAGGTTCGAGCACTTGAACAGTTGCAAATACGATTTATAATAACAATTCTGACTGTCACTGGGTAGCTTCACAAATACGATTTATAACAACAATTCTGACTGTCACTGGGTAGCTTCACAAATACGATTTACAACAACAATTCTGACTGTCACTTGGTATCTTCACAAATGTGATTTATAACAACAATTCTCTTGTCACTTGGTATCTTCACAAATGTGATTTATAACAACAATTCTCTTGTCACTTGGTATCTTCACAAATGTGATTTATACCAATTCTGACTGTCACTTGGTATCTTCACAAATGTGATTTATAACAACAATTCTGACTGTCACTTGGTATCTTCACAAATGTGATTTATAACAACAATTCTGACTCGTCACTTGGTGTATCTTCACCAATGTGATTTATAACAATTCTGACTGTCACTTGGTATCTTCACAAATGTGATTTATAATAACAATTCTGACTGTCACTGGGTATCTTCATAAATGTGATTTATAACAACAATTCTGACTGTCTCATACTGCCACATTCATCGATGCACTATCTGTGCTACAAGCTCTTGAGTGTGGCAAACTCCCGCACCTGAGGACTGAACTAAGCAAGGATGTTGTTTAATGCCCACAATAAGTATGTTCCCTCTTTTGTGTGCCCTAAAAATGGTGTTTAAGTTTCAGGCTGGAGTAGCTTTCCACATCCCGAGCGTGCTGATGAAGAAGGACCTCCTGTCAGGAAGTGAAGTAACACACCATTGTGGTATACCTGATAACGAGAAGGTGATAGATTTGCAAAAAGTGGTGGGGGGAGTGAACAAGAATACATTGAAATCACAAACTTTTAGAAAAAGAGAGCTATACAGGATGCCAGACGAGAACAGAACCAAGTAAACCACAGCTAACACACCCTCGACCACTGAATAGACACAGTTACAAGGTTCGGTAATCTGTTTCACCAATGTGAACTGATGAGAATGTGTTACAGAGCTGTCCCTGTATGGCCAGTTATGGAAGATACACTGTGGCAACGACTCAACACCAGACTGCAAATTGTACTGGAGCTAGCGAGAAGCTCAAACAACGGTCGAGCTCATCACACGAGATCGTCTGACAGTATAAACATCAAAGATGCGATCACAAGAAGACGACATGATGACGTTATCAGCTCGCGCCATAACGAAGTAAAAAATACCCAACGAACAAAACACCGAAACAAAGTTATAGACACTGGCGCCAAGGATAAAACGTTAGTGGATTGGTTGTAGGAGCTCTCTGCTTTTTTGTGAGATGGGGTTACAAAATATAAAGGTAGCCCCCATAACAGACACACCTTTAATGGTGATTAGTTGGGCTTCTTTCTACGATGTTTTGGCTTTGGTTAAGTGGTGTGATTTTGCTGTCTTTTCGTATCTAAATATGGGTAAAGTGCACATAACAAATGGGTATACAAACGTGCCACGAAGCGGCTGAGAACCCAGATCCTTTGCTGTGAGAGATACGCACTCTAATCGACTGCCACTCTTGTGCTTCTTTAACTGGATGGAGAAGTTTAATGCACAATTACCCGCTATTTCATAGACAACTGGTGTTATATTATAGAAAGACTCTACATTGACCCAAAACTGTTAGTAGATAACACAAATATTATTCCACATAATGATGATAGCATTTCAGATAATCGCGATATTATTTTACAAGCCGATACTATTTCCCATAATTCCAAAACTATTTTTCAACAAAGCTGATAGTGGGATTCCAGAATTACAGTTACGAAGATAGACTCAGTAAAACCGTGTCTAGAAAAGAGACCAATTCGAGGTGACCTACAATTCAGGTTTATAAGATGATCAGAGGAGCGGATAAATTAGACTATAACAAGTTTTTTTTCTTAAAAATGCAACCACCTACAAGAACAAGAGGGCATAGCTACAAATTAACTAAAGAAAGGTCCAGATTGGATATTAGGAAATAATTTTTTAGTCAGAGAGTGGTAAATGCTTGGAATGCATTGCGACAGCAAGTAATTGAGGCAGGGACAATTAATCCATTTAAGAATATATTGGATGCGCATAGCTTTTAGAGCAAGGAAATGTAAATAAAACTGGTTGTATACAGACTCTGATTCGTCTAAACCAGTATAACAATGTTAAGTTAACAAGCCGATACTATTTCACATAATTCCAAAACTATTTTGCAACATGGAAAGTATGCTTTACACATCCGCAAGATTATTTTCCATAAACCAGTCGTACTCCTATAAACCCATTAACAAAATTCGTGCTGAAGTCGAATGCATCTGGCCGCAAGGCTCAATACAGTGTACACTGTCTTAGAAATGAAAGGAAAGACAGAAATGCAGGCGGCTTGGAACGCGGCCATGGTCATTCGACACGACGGGCCCTGATCGCCTAAGCGTACTATTGTTTTGTATTAATATATATATATATATATATATATATATATATATATATATATATATATATATACTTATTACTTAGGGTTAATCCTATTACACATAGTAATTAATATTTCACATCGGCCCTTTACTTTTTCTAGAACAGCTGCTAAATTAATAACATGACCAGACTAAATAATAATAATAAACCACGTGAAAGAAAAAAAAATAGGGAGTGGAAAGCCATACAGAATATGAACGGCTTTACCGGTTACCTGTTGAATAGAACTTTTGGCATGCGACTTCTGCACGATTTTAAAACGCCTGTCTGGTTGAATAGCTGAATGAAAAGGGCTGCCAACTCGCCAGTATGAATGCCTTTAGTACTAGGCATAAGAAGTCAAGAGCCTGCTTAGTTTGCAGTTTCTGGTACCCGTGTTGTGATCTTGTGGTTCAGAAGTACAAACAGGTCTCATTTCATGATATATGTTTGATAATACATATAACGCTCATGGGTTAGGTAGAAATCAACAATTTCCAGGAGCTATTTTTTGTGTGTGGCGTTATATATATTCCCTTCAATGTGCGACTTCTTGTTGCAGAGTAAATCTTGTACATAATTTCTTTACGGACTATTTTTTTGTCAGTGTTGTTTCATAAGGCGTGGTACGTTGTGGATTTTTTTTTTACGCATTACGGCTCTAGTGAATCCGACTTCAGTATGGTTTTTAAAGGGTTCGCTTCTTATATGGCTTGGCTTCGTTCGTTCTCAAATCTCCCGCTACCAAACCCTGACACGGGCCTAAGTAGCAAAATGTAGTCCAGAGAACGGAATACGTTGTGTCGTAGTCTACAGCTTGACTGCGATATTTGCACCTTTCGCTCCAACACATCCGACTTCAGCAAGCATTTTTTTAGTACCGGGTTAGCATTCCCTCTTCGATCCCTTCTACTTAGCCAGTCTGCCCTGCTGCAGCCTGTTATCCAGGATCACCACGTGGAGGTGTAGAAGGGTCTTGGCAGATATGGTTCGCTGGCCCTGACGCTAGCAGTCAGCTATGGGTTGCTGACCGCTGCAGCTCATGCGCTGCTCAGCATCTTGATCCCCGCTTCTTATATGATCACGACTTTTGCAGAGTTCAAACATACACATTTTTTTTATTGATGGTCGTGCAGCTAAACACTTAGATATGATTCCCCCCCCCCCCCTATTTTTAAAAAGAGTTATGTGCAATTATGTGGACCAGCAATTAAGACCTGTTTTCTCCCAGCATTTCGTTGTAGAGGACTGATCCTGAGACCAGGAATCTCAACACGTAGAACCATTGCTTCTGAAACTGCTACCGCAAATGCTTGGATAAAGGTTTACGTGTAAAGAAGCAATGGTGGCCCTCGGCTTCACTTGGATCGAAAATACGAACATGGTGTTGCTGACGCGTGGGGATACCAAGGAACAAAGAAGCAATGGTGGCCCTCGGCTTCACTTGGATCGAAAATACGAACCAATCATCATGGTGTTGCTGACGAGTGGGGATACCAAGGCACAAAGAAGCAATGGTGGCCCTGGGCTTCACTTGGATCGAAAATACGAACCAATCATCATGGTGTTGCTGACGCGTGGGGATACCAAGGAACAAAGAAGCAATGGTGGCCCTCGGCTTTACTTGGATCGAAAATACGAACCAATCATCATGGTGTTGCTGACGCGTGGGGATACCAAAGAACAAAGAAGCAATGGTGGCCCTCGGCTTCACTTGGATCGAAAATACGAACCAATCATCATGGTGTTGCTGACGCAACAAAGAACAGCATCGCTGTATTTTTACAAGCATGTCCTGAACGGAGACTAGAGCTGGACTTAGGACGTAGAAGAGGAAGATTATTCCTACTTACGAAATCGCTTACATAGTCGTTCCCCTGCTAGTTGGAGGGTGTAGAGCCTTCTACCTACTTACGTAATGGTTCCTTTTCTAGCCCGGGGGTATAGAGTCTTTTACCTACTTACTTAATGGTTCCTCTTCTAGCCCGAGAGTGTAGAGCCTTCTACCTACTTACTTAATGGTTCCTTTTCTAGCCCGGGGGTAAAGAGTCTTTTACCTACTTATTTAATGGTTCATCTTCTAGCCCGAGAGTGTAGAACCTTCTACTTACTTACTTAATGGTTCCTCTTCTAGTCCGAGGGTGTAAAGTCTTCTACCTACCTACTTTGCCGTTCTTCTAACCCGTGGGTGTATATAGATTTGTCAGAAAGAGTGCCAGGCGATTCTCTCAGCCGTCTTTCTCCTGATGTGTGCTCCAGACAAGTTCTCAGTGACGTACACTCTCTTATGTTGTCGCCCCAGTGGAGTTTGAGTGGCACTGTGAGATCTGTGACTGGTCCTATGAGATCTGTGGGTGGTCCTGTGATATCCTTAGATGACCCTGTGAGATCCGCGATTGACTCTGTGAGATCTTTGAGTGGCCCTGTGATATCTTTAGATGACCCTGTGAGATCCGTGGATGACCCTGTGAGATCTTTGGGTGGCCCTGAGAGATATGTGGGTGGTCCTGTGATATCCTTAGATGACCCTGTGAGATCCGCGGGTGACTCTGTGATATCCTTAGATGACCCTGTGAGATCTGTATGTGTCCCTGTGAGATGTGTGGGTGGCCCTGTGAGATTTTCGGGTGGCCCTGTGAGATCTGTGACTGGTCCTATGAGATCTGTGGGTGACTCTGTGAGATCTTTGGGTGACCCTGTGAGATCTGTGGGTGTACCTGTGAGATCTGTGGGTGACCCTGCGAGATTTTCGGGTAGCCCTGTGGGTGACCCTGTGATATCTTTGGGTGGCCCTGAGAGATCGTAGGACAGCCCGCGAAATGAAGATGAAAGAGATGTTGTCCCGTGCAATTTCGACGAGTGTTAATGAGAAACTTAACTTAACGTCTTTAAACTGGTTTAGAAGACTCTGCTGAGTCTGTATACGACCAGTTTCATTTAAATTTCCTTGCTCTAAAAGCTATGCGCGTACAATATATTCTTAAATGCATTAATTGTCCCTGCCTCCACTATCTCCCGTGGTAATGCATTCCAAGCATTCACCATTCTTTGACTAAAAACATATTTCCCAATATCTAATCTGGACCTCTCTTTAGTCTACTTGTAGCTATGCCCCCTTGTTCTTGCGGGTGGCTGTATTAAAAAAAATACTTGTTATAGTCTTCTTCTTCTTCTTTGCGTTCGGTTTCATATGCTCGTTTTATGCCACCAGATGGGCTGCATCCATGAAGTGACTCGTCAGTCGCAGGTCCTCAATGGTTCCACACAGTTTGTCTTGTATGTTTCTCTCCTCGGGCCAGGTCTTCTCACAGGAGCCTTGGTACAGTGGACATGTTTGTAGGATGTGTTCTGGAGTCTGGGGTTATAGTCTAATGTATCCATTCCTCTGATCACCTTATAAACCTGTATTAAGTCACCACGAATTTTTCTCTTTTCTAGTAACTGTAGGCCGATTTTGAGCCAAACAGTTCCCCAACGGTAACGTTTTCAAACGTAGAGGCCAACTACTTATAATTTGTTCACTTTGACTAAATTGTTTGCTGTGTTTACTTTGTCTAAACTGTTTATGTTGTATTTACTATGTTCAAACTGTTTATGTTGTATTTACTATGTTCAAACTGTTTATGTTGTGTTACTATGTTCAAACTGTTTATGTTATGTTAACTATGTTCAAACTGTTTATGTTGTGTTACTATGTTTAAATTGTTTGTTTTGTTTACCATGTCTAAACTGTTTATGTTGTGTGTACTGTGTTTGTTATGCTCAACAATAAACGTAATATTTCCGTTGCAGAACGTCGCTTCTTACAACTGCCAACCTGTATTGCTGTTATACGTTTCTTTGCACGCGTGTAGACAACTTGTGCCTGTTGTTTGGCAGCCGAAGGCTTTCTGTAGCATGTTTTTTAATTTTTATTTTGCAACGTTTAATTTCTACGACTAACTAGGCCCGGGAGAAGATAGATTACGCATTGGATATGAATTTTATTCCTTTTTTAATGTTGTCTGGATAGCTACTCTTAACTATTTTCTTTTACGTGCATAGTATGTAAACAAGATCTCCTAGTTTGTCGTATTTCGTCAATCTCCAATATGACTAGACGTTAGTCTCCCCTCCCTTGAGACTAAAGGACACTTAACTCTTGCGGGACTTGAAACCCAACCATTTCACGGTATTGTTTATCGAGGCAACATCTGCTACATCTCAGCAATATATATAGTTGTTTTTTGGTGTGTTTTTTTCCTTCAAAAATATGTAACGGGGGTTAACGGTGTACGTATGAAGAAGGGTTTTTAAAGGGAGGGGTAGGGGTGGAGATGGACAAAAGGGGGGATGGAGAGAATAATTTTATAAGGTTGTATTTCCTTTGTTCCCTTTAGATACAACATTAATTCACTTTATATTTCGCTTTACTTTTTTAAGAATATACATTTATGAGGTTTAATTAAATATCATATTTTAGTAACTTTCTAGATGTGGCGATATTAATGCTGAGAAATTATTTTGAAAATGTTACTCCAGTGCCTATGAGGTCATCACAAGAGATACCACTGGATCAACTATCACTGGAGATATAACACGGGAAGGTTATATTAAATTGCACGAATGAGACTATGTGGCGAACGGATAGATCGCATCGCGGAAATCTTCCACATAAGGCTAAAGGCAAGAGCTAGACTTCATCACTGCGGGTCTCCCCATATGGCTCAGTCTTTCTCTGCAGAACAGTATGTCGCCTGTCGAGAGCATCGCACAAACCTCGAACTCCCTAGCTCCAGCGATGAACCCAGAGATCTCCAGGAAAATTGCCACCATCAACCGACTGCCCCTGCTCAAATTCGAAACCTGACAGTCTGAACACGAGACAAACGGCCTGACCACTTCGCCACGGAAAATGAAACTTCAGATTCCCACATATTCTCATGACTGTGAAGCGAATACATTATATTACTTAGGATTACGTACAAATATATTACGTTATATGACATTATATATTTAACAAGTAAGGTAAAGATAGTGCCATATCAGACACAGCTGTCGAGGATAAGGTGTTAGAGAATTCACTACACTAGGCCATATATTGTTTATGAGGTGGGTTGGCGTGTTCCTCCCCTAACAGAAAGTCATGTACCCATTTACATATAGGTCGACTGGAGCATGTCGGTGATGGGAGCCTCGTGCCGTTAATAGCAAGTGTACTACTCTAATCAAATCAGGCAGATGGGGCTCGAAAGCCTAGGAAGCCAGCTCATCTAAGTGATTTCAAACCATATGATGCTTTGTACATAGGACACTGGCATATCTTGTCTGGTTTTGTCAGATATGGCTGTGCAACCTGTTTTCTGATAATTCTGAAAGTTGGTCGGCGTCTACCGAACCTGACAACCGACGATGTGTGAAGGAGCACACGCAAGAGGATACAATGTCTCATCCTACAGCGAGAAAAGGCAACCTCAGCTGAGTGTTGTGGCAGGGCAGACAGGCGAACATATAGAGAATTGCTCTGCTGATATGGCAGCTTCTCTTGCTCCAAATGTATTTGGTATCATCTTATCCTAGGAGCAAATAAGGCAGACCTAGAGAGGGACCATACTGCATGGGCAACATATAGTCTCTATATTTCTGCTCGGGCTTTGTGCTAAAAGCACAATTACTATGGTCTGACGAGACGAAAAGAGCCAACGAATTAGTAGCATAGATAAATAGATAGACTGATTATGTTTATCGTTACAATTTAAGTTGTCCTATACATTGAATATATGTGTCTTATCCTTTTATGCCGTGAGGTGCGTAGGGAGCCGTCGTATTTTGTCTAGAGCCAGACGCGTCGCTGAAGCAGTCGTCATCCCATGACAATGTAGAATATTCGCAATATTTCCTATCAATCTATCGTTCGGTCTGCCGCGGTTGCGAAACCCTGATCGCTGTGCGTTACAGACGTACAGGGGTAGTTGGTCAGGTTGCATTCTCATAAGGACGCCAAACAACTTGATTCTCTCTTCATCAATATATTCAGTGCAGGGTCTTGCTAAACGCTGTTCCGCACCTCTTCATTGCGCATTCTATATCTCCTAGTTACATTGATAGTTTTCCGGAGGTATCTCTTCTCACATGTCGTGATCCTTCTCTGTAGAGACTTAGTACAAGTCCACGTCTGGCACTGGAAACAGAGAGTTGGCATGAATATACTGTTGATCTCCATTCTTTTTGTGAACATGTTTATGTTAGGGTGTTTCAATAATGGTGATAGCTGGTATGTATTTGCATTTACTTTTTGGTATCTGATCTCAATTTCTCTGTCTAGACCTCCCTCCTGTGTCGAAACATTGCCCAAGTACTTGAATTTCCTGCACTTGTTTAATCTTGGTCCCGTTTTAGGCCTTTATCATATTGTTCATGTTTTCAGGCGATCTGCTTATCTGCAGATTTCCTGTTTTGGATGTGTTAATTTTCATACTATCTTTCGCACACACAGTTAAGCTCAGGCAGATGTTACTACAGATCGACTTTATTCTGATATGTTGAAGAGTAGTAGCGACAATCCACACCCTTGTCGGTACAGTAAGTAATCCAAGGATAATCTGTTATTAGGCACACCAACAAGCCGCCAGAGTCCTGTTGTTGTTGTTGAATGCGCACAATGAGTAAGATAAACCTTTTTTCGCGCTGAAAAAGGCGTTAAGTAACGGGTAGCAGTAGCTTTCCATCCTAGGCATGCTGATGAGGGGATGGGGGGGGGGGAGTGTGTCCTTTAGGCAGTTGTGCCATGCTTGGCTTCATCTGTGTGTCGCTCACTACTACGGTGGTTGCGTCGATCCCTCACCTCGATGGCTAGGTTGCCATTTAACAGACTGTTTCCTGGAAGAATTAGCTACCAATAGGTGAAGTAGATAACTTGGCCAGTATATTTTTCCTAACCCTGACTAACATGTCAGTATATTTTGCCTGACCCTGACTAATATGCCAGTATATTTTACCTGACCAAACGCTAGTCCCTTCTCCCAAACCTTAGGACACCAGCACTTAACTGCAAGGTGTTAAACTGAGTTTGAGATTCAACCGCTTTTAACTTGCCATAATTGGTTGCGGTTCTGCTATCCTTGAGTGTAGAAGCCTTCCTTCTGTTTCGGCTAGATTATAACACTTATGGGAGAGGGGGGGGGGGTGTAGCTATTTCCATGTACAACCCTCTTGAGACGAATTATACGGCATTTGTGGCAGGCTAGAGTCTTACTATTCTGTTATCATCACTCGAACCCGTGTTAACAGAGAAGCAACGTATCATAAAAGCGGCTTTTGAAAATGCATTTACCCTACACCTGCCAAGAAACTTATAACAGCCGAATAGGTTGACGGTTTAAGAGGCGACGTTCTGCAAAGATTATGCTGCCTGCATTACACAGCTAAACATATATTGTATGTAATAGTGGTGTGATTGATCATCATTAGCAAGTGCCTGGACTTGTCTGGATCCGCAAACCTACACTCCAATAGTAATACATGGTAAGAAGGAATGCAGAACGAATGATGCACCTTTCAAACATGTCGTTAAAGGCAAACTAGAGAGGGTTGTATTTGGAATTAGCATCATGTAGATCTAATTTTTTTTTCATTGCTTCAAAAGCAACGCAGCATAACCACACGTAAATATTTACAGTCTTCCTGTGAGGTTCAAGTGTGGCCCCATGCTTCGTCTGAATGATAGACAAAAATACACTTTTACGAGATTATCGTATAGATCTTCTTCTTCTGCGTTCGTTCTAAATCTCCCGCTACCAAGTCCTGAACAGGGCTTTGCAAGTAGCAGGATGTAGTCCGGAGAACTTAATGCGTTGTGTCGCTAGTTTACAGTTTGACTGCGATATTTGCACCTTTCGGTCCGACACATCCGTCTTCGGCAGCATCGTACAGATCTAATATCATAAAGACCTAAATATGTAATTTAATTTCATAAATACAAGAGGGGGGGGGGGGAGCGCTTTAGCTTACTTCATATCTGTGGTAACAGCGAGCATCGGTTCGAATCGCGCCTATGTCGGTATTTTAATCGGGGAACGCTTTTCCAGTAAACTCAGCTGTAAATGGGTACCTGACGCATGAGTTGGGGAAAGTAAAAACTGCAAGGAAGGGTACTAGCCACCTCTCACAGGCTGATGCTTAGTACAATGGAGTCTTCAAAAACGCAATTTCCAACCAGCGGTTAATTCTGCCGAATGTCCACTTTACTTGTACTTTAAAAAAATAAAAAGTCTACATTACATGAATGTTCCAATACACTTAATAATAATAGTCTATAGTGTAAACAGCACCAGATGTTAGTGGTAGCCTTTTGCTTCCCATGGAGGGAAAGTTAAAGTGAGTGAATGAAACAGTTGACTACTTACTTGTTTTTGTCACGAGGTATATCCGGCTACACGAACCCTGAAACTGTGTCCCTGGCTATAATCCAGTTTGAATGTACGAGGCTAGCAGACTGAATTGTCATGGAAGATTTATCAAATATCTTCTAGAAGATGTAGTGAATCCACCCCACCGCCAGATCAATCGAATTATGAATACCAGAAATTGAAGTTATTGTCTACTGAATGGGCTATTTTATGGAGAATAGTTTCTGTTTTAACATTTACATAGTCTAGGTTGTTATGTTCGCATATACTTCTACCAATAATTGATTTGACGTTATATTGTGACACGCGCTTTCAGTGCGGCAGCCTATCCTCTGGTCAATCAGACAAGCCTACCTGGCCGGCTCAAATCAGTGTCGACAAAGTACGATAGTTACAGTAAAGTTTATCGCTGAATATGTCAACACCTCAGCTAGTCCTGATTGCACCGAAAGTTTGTGATTAGACTCCAGAAAGTATAATAAAGCGATTATATCTGCTCCAATGACAACAGTTACTAGTTAGTCTACTTGCTTGCCCGTCGTCACTTCAACAGCATCACCAGTTTGGGAAGGTTGAACTACAACTAATGGTTTCGCTCGCTGTCACATATCCACCAGAATTCACAGCTTATCCGATATGCGCATATAGTCAGTCTACTGCATGAAATTCGATTAACCCAGTTTCAACGCTAAAAGTGACGAATATTTCGAAATATCAACTAGAATCTAACTGTTAATCGTATGTTAATGGCACAATATTGATGTTCATAGTCTAGCCATGAATCGTATGTTCAGACAGATGTAGCCTAACTTAACTATCTTTGACACGAATGCTTAGTTAACTTTCAACGAATGAACTGCTCCAGATATCTTCCTGTTGATAACTGCGGTACACAAGCACACAACGGTTGTGTATGCTGCGTGTTCCTGCTTGCCCGCACACTTCTATCCAACCCAGACACAGGGAACTATTCCTGCGGTTATAAACGTTCTCCTGTTCGGCACCGTCGATCCAGCTCTGACCCACATGAATGGCCCAGGTACGGGCCAGATCGGCGGAGCAATACACTCATGAATATATTACCGAGTTTTGTCCTGGTCATGAATGAACGCTATCGCTAGCTGCACGTAGGTCTATGACAATGATTCTCAAACTGCGTGTGTTCTCACGGATAGTTACATGTGATAGTAAATCTGAGAGGGAATTTACGAAGAAAATAGGAATGGCCAAGTGTATTTAACTTGATTAGGAATATATAAGCATCCGGATAAATAACATAAACTTTAAAAATGAGACTCATCAGGTCTTATACAACATTATTAAACGCTGAAGAAAGAGGGACTATGAACAAACAGTTGGAAAACAAAAGAGGTGGTCGAAATGTGGTTTTACAGAAAAATGGGTCACATTTCATGGAAAGAGAAACAAACAAATAGTGAAACTTGACTAGAGCATGCATGGGCACATAACATTAAAATTAGGCAAGAAAAATATTTTGGACATAAAAAGAGACACGATACTTAATTGAAAATAATACTGGAGCGGAAGGTTGAAGGTCGGCGGGCAAGTGGTGGGCAGCGCTATAAGTGGGAGAGCAAAATCAAAAGATAGGCTAATGTCAGTTTAGCAGAGTGTGCCGTCAAGACAAGAGACAGAGGAAATTGTAGGTCCATTGCAGCCAACCTTCGATGCGAAGATGGCACTTGAATTTGTTGTTGTGTTCTCACGAAAAAGAGGTGTTATTATTTTTAAAATTTGCACCATTGTCTTATCTGTCCACATGTCTAAACAATGAACGTCTCATTTACTAAAGGGAGACGTCCCTAAAGTGCTACCATACACATGTGGCACATGATCTTATTGTTTCTTTCTACATCAACAATACTGATTTCTTTCTATCCTCTTCTACCTCGGAGGGTAGATGTAATCTTTCTGTTCTTTCTTTTGTGACTAATAGTTTGTGTAAAATATGGTAACATGCCACATGCGCACCCCTCCTGAATCGCTCGTTAAACACATGCTTGACAGATTAGTGTTATTATTCTTTGTTTCTAATCGGGCCCTGACCTGAGTCAGCAATGTGTTAGTAATGGCTTTCATAATCTTACACTTGTTTTAATTTGGGAGCTCAGAGAGATACCAGAAGTATCAATTTGGTTTATAAATTTGACAATAGCTCAGAGAGATACCAGAAGTATCAATTTGGTTTATAAATTTGACAATAGCTCAGAGAGATACCAGAAGTATCAATTTGGTTTATAAATTTGACAAAAGCTCAGAGAGATACCAAAAGTATCAATTTGGTTTATAAATTTGACAATAGCTCAGAGAGATACCAGAAGTATCAATTTGGTTTATAAATTTGACAATAGCTCAGAGAGATACCAGAAGTATCAATTTGGTTTATAAATTTGACAATAGCTCAGAGAGATACCAGAAGTATCAATTTGGTTTATAAATTTGACAAAAGCTCAGAGAGATACCATAAGTATCAATTCGGTTTATAAATTTGACAATAGCTCAGAGAGATACCAGAAGTATCAATTTGGTTTATAAATTTGACAATAGCTCAGAGAGATACCAGAAGTATCAATTTGGTTTATAAATTTGACAATAGCTCAGAGAGATACCAGAAGTATCAATTTGGTTTATAAATTTGACAATAGCTCAGAGAGATACCAGAAGTATCAATTTGGTTTATAAATTTGACAATCAGTGATGTAATTAAATCGTCGTTAACCGACATATTGACAAGAAGTACTAATTTAATACACAACAATTTCTCTCTAAGAAAGATTAAATAATTAACATCTTCATTTGTTTTTGGCTTTCGTATTAGGTCATGTGCAGTGTGTAGCGTAGTCGACAGTGAGCTGAATTGCTTAGACTGGGATTTCACCGCGCCAGGGTTCGAAATCACAGACGGACAGAAACAAATCCGAATGTGGTTCGTACCTGGTACGACCGCTCCTCCAGTCGACCCAGCTGTAAATGGGTACCTGACGTATGCGTTGGAGAAGGTATACACAGCAAGAAAGGTAACTGGCCGCCCCACCTCACAAAGGCTGCGGCTAAGTCTACGAAAAGTAATCTTCATCCCCGAACACAATTGCTGCCATGGCACCCACCTTTACCTTTTTATTATGTTATAATTTGTAAGAAGTTGTGCTGTGTTTTGCACCTAAAAGCTCTTTGCATACGACTCATGTCACATTTAAAAAATGTATTTAATTCCAATATGGGCACGTGTTTGTGTTTCGATAAACTGATTCCTGCAAGCTTCGATTGCGAACTGTGTGTAGATGACCAAAAACATGAATTGCTGCATCTTAAGAATTCTTCTTCTTCTTCTTCCTCCTCTTCTTATTATTATTATTCTCATTTTTATTCTTCTTTCTATTCATTTTCTTCTTTTTCTTTTTCTTCTTCTCTTTTTCTTATTGTTCTTCGCTCGTTCATTCTAAAGCTCCCGCTACCAAGTCCAGAAAAGATTTTTGCAATTAGCAACATGTGGTCTGGAGAACGAGAAGGGCTGTGTCGTAGTTTACAGCTTAGTTGCGATATTTTCACCTTTCGGTCAAACACATCCTTCTTCGTACGCAGTCAGACATCAGCTTTAATTTTTTCGAAAAAAGCAGCGGCCATCCTGAGGCTGTCGACACTGCCATAGAGCTTGTCTAGTGTTGCCACTGGTGATGGCCACATTTACTCTCTCTGATCCTCGTATGTCGGGCAGTTTTGCAGCAAATGCTCAGCGGTCATTTTACCGGTACCGCACTGACATTCGTCAGTGCCACCTATCTTCAATTTGTTGAATAAGTGGTACCTCAGTCTATTGAAGCCAGTGCGCAGTCTGAAGACAACGACCTGCTCTCTTCTGTTCAACTGGTAATAGGCATCGTTTTTTGTGTAGCCAGTATGTTCGGTTTCCCATTTGGTCATGTATCTAGCTCTAATAAGCCGTTTGGTCAAACACATCCGACTTCACCAGGCATTTTTGGGCACCAGGTTAGCCTTCCCTCTTCGATCCATTCTTCTTATTCAGTTTTCCCAGTTGCAACCTTTTTTCCAGAAACACCACGTGGAGGTGGGGAAGTTTCTTGTTGGCAGCTCTAGCTCGTTGCCCCTGACTCTAGTAGTCAGCATTGGGTAGCTGACTGGTACATCCCATGCACTGCTCAGCATCTTGATCAATTCAATCATTCAATTTTTGTTAATAATTTTTCTTCAAGCTCGAACAGAATTTCCAATATAAGGAATGATGAACAAAATATGCATCATTGAGTTTTGTCTTAACATACGCTCCAGTTCAACCAATTTCGAATAGAGGTATAGGGCTGCAGTAGGAGAGATAGTGACGGGCAAAAGAAATGAAAGCCATATAGGCCTGTTTACAGATGCCCTGGCCGTAGTCACAGTACTAAAAAGTCAGAAAAATACTGAACTTAATGATTTAAGAGCAGTACTCTGTCAACTATGCCAGCAGTCTGCACTAAAAAGAGTAGTGGCACAGTGGGTTCCATCCCACTGTAACATCTAAGGCAACCCGGAGGCAGACAGACTGGCAAGAGAAGGTGCAAGACTCCCACAACCAGATACTAGTATGACATACGAAGAGACAAAACGGCTTATTAGAGCTAGATACATGACCAAATGGGAAACAGAACATACTGGCTACACAAAAAAAACGATGCCTATTACCAGTTGAACTGAAGAGAGCAGGTCGTGGTCTTCAGACTTCGTACAGGCCACAATAGACTGAGGTACCACCTATTCAATAAATTGAAGATTGGTGGGACAGACAAATGCTCGTGTGGTACCGGGGAAATTACCGCTGAACATCTGCTGCAAAACTGTCCGACATACGAGGATCAGAGAAAGCAGATGTGGCCATCACCAGTGTCAACACAAGACAAGCTCTATGGCAGTGTCGACAGCCTCAGGATGACCGCTGCTTTTTTCGAAAAATTATAGGTTGACGTCTGACAGCGTAAGAAGAAGAAGAAGAAGAAGAAGGATAGAGGTATGTTTGTCTTGTCGATAAGATCAATAGTTTGTTTTCATAAGAGGATGTGTAGGTGGCCTCATACTAAATATGTATTACATCTTACTGGTAGGTTACAGCGTTACTATTCGCTGCATACCATCCGGCATCCCGACAACAGACGGGCATTAATTAATAAAGTACTTATTTTATTGTTGTTGTTGTAAAGAACGCAGGAGCATTCGTGCTCCCTCCCTTCTACCCAATGCCATTTAATGGTATCTGCCCTTGTTTGCTAGTTGTTGTAAAGTGCCATGCAAAGTGTTTCATTTATTTGGCCTCAGACAAAGAAGCATTTTCATAACATCGTTTAGCGCAAGTATTCAAAGAGAAGATGATCAACGGTTTCTTACGGGTGGTGCACCGCTGGCACGCTAGAGTTGTGTTGCGGTTGTATTCTATTCAGGAGTTTGTTAAATGGAATGTGTTGGGTTCTCTGCTGGAATTTGGTGCCCTGATTCTTCCTAGTTTGTTCATTGATTACGTATTTGCTTAGTCGTCCCTCGTCCAGCCGTTGAGTGGTCTGTTTTTATATTGATTTTGTGCCTTAAAAGTTTCTAAAAAATGTGCCACCTGACCTATGTCTGACCCTCCTTAGTTGCCTTTAATGATATGCATGACATCTCATTTCTTCGTTCCATCATCGGGCCCCGGTAACTCATACTAATAAATATAGTAAATTTACAAATGTGTAACAACACGCTGAAATGGGAAAGATAACATATATGTCGGCCGTCCTGCTTGTCTAGACACAAGAGTCGTAATGCTGTCGTAGACGGAAGTGGAGTAGAGAACAAGTTCTCCAATTTCCTTAAAAATGCTTCCATGGTGTGAGTCTCGTGTAGCCTTTCTCAACAATACTCAGCATATGATCTTCTCGTAGTACACATGTTTATTATGATCTTCACTTGGTACACATGTTTATTATGATCTTCACGTAGTACACATGTTAATACTAGCAGGAGAATTGGAGAACGGCGAACATCTGACGCCAGAAAAACCAGGATGTCTCGGCTAAAAGAGACTCAAGAGTTTGGGAGACGAGCTCATCTTGGACAAGGGAAAGTGATTTCAAAACCACATGCTGTTTTCCTGACGAAAAACGTAAGCTATAGGAGAAAATCGAAGACCTTTCAAGTATATGAGTTCGCCAGATTGGAAGACAGCTCTTCTAGAAGAAGAACGACTCTGCCTCTAACCCAGTTGTTGCCTTGAAGGTAGATTGGGGAGAGCCAAAGGATTTCTGAGGATTAACACAAAACAAATTTTCTGAAAGCGGATTTACCTGGCTGAAAGATACATTTATCGAAATACAACTGTAAAATTCTGTTTCACGCTCACCAGAACGATGATGATGAAGAAGAAGTAGAAGAAAAAGAAGAAGAAGAAGAAGAAGGAGGAGGAGGAGGTCCTAGCTCACCGTTTGAGAAACATTGGTCTAATGTGTAACTTCGACTTCAATACAATCTTTGGAGGGATTGGCTATCCTGTAGCAATGTTCGCGATTACTGTACACCGTATAAAAATGTGCCAATACCAAGAATGTGTTCACCGGGTATCTCTCATTAGCTGTTACGTGCACTAGACGCGCCCTCAAGGACGCCATATCGAATGAGTCCCCTTAGATAGATTGTCGCGCCGCCTCTGAATCTACTCTCGGCGCTCTCATTATTTCCTGCTCGTTTGTTGTAACCCACTGAACGAAGTATAAACAAACATGAGTGCAAGGAAATAATAAACTAAATAAATCATTGGTGAGACCTAAATTGGAATACTGTGTTCAGGTGTGGAGTCCATAACATAAGTGGCTTGAAAGGATACAAAGAAGAGCTACAAAAAATGATCGCGGGGTTTTCAGGATTATAGATTATAGAAAGACTAAATAAAACTGGTCTTCGGTATCTTGAACAGATAAGAATTCAAGGTGACAATACAAGTTTATAAATTATTAAATGGAAAGGATACATTTGATTACACCAAGTGTTTCAAAGTACCACCGGCTACAAGAGGACACGGCTACAAATGGTTTAAGTAAAGTAAAGTAAAGTATCCCATAGCATTACTGCCGTAGGGGTGTGAGGTGTTAGCGATCTCACATTTCAAAGGCTCGGCTATATGAGGGCGGTAGCCATCTCCTCTCCCTAGCCGCTTTTACTTCCCGCTGGGTCGACCCGGAAGCCATTGCGGTCTGAAAAAAACATTACCGCCTCAACTGGGGAATGAGCCCTGGACCACTCAGATGCGAAGCACTGCGCTACGCGGCTTCACACTGATTTAAAGACATGTCCATATTATATATTATGAAATTTTTTTGTTGTTGTTTTGTTTGTTTTTTTGGGTTTTTTTTTGGTCAGAGAGTGTTGAATTCTTGGAATGCATTGTCGCAGAATGTAGTGGAGGCAGTCAGTTAATGCATTCAAAAAATAGATTGGATGCTCACAGTATTTTCAGTATCGACAGAGTAAAATAAACAGGTTGTATACAGACACTGTAGAGCCTTATAAACCAGTATAACGAAGTTAAGTTAATTGTTAATGTCCGAGAAGGTTGACAGCAATAGATTCTGGACGGTGACAGAGGAGTATGGAATACGCGGCCAGTTCTTTGACAACATGAAGGATCTGTACCAAGGGAGCGAAAGTGCTGTGAGCGGGGAACAGTTTCCCAGAGGTTTCTGCAATCATTCAGGGTGTGCTTCAGGGATGTGTGCTGTCCCAACTGACTGTTAACATTTGTATGGTGACAATTGTTTCAGATGCCGCGATACGCGATCCAGATCATAATTCCATATATTAACTGCTATTTGCCGATAACAATGTCCTTGCATATATCAGGTCAGGTCAGGTCATCCCGTAACCGGTGAGGTTGTTGGGGCACACATGAAGACATCTTCATAACTCCACGCCATCCGACTCTTCTGGTCGGAGACTGATCCATTCTTTAATGTTGTCCTCCCATCTCTTTTTGGGCCGGCCTCTTCGTCGTCTGTCATGCACCTTCCCGTGGAGGATTGTGTTTGCAAGACCACTTGATCTCGATATGTGACCGTACCAAGTGAGTTTCCTTCTTTTGACAGTTGCCAAGAGATCTTCGAAAGGTCTTATTGCTGTTGTAATTCTATCTCGTATTTCCTCGTTTGTAACTCGATCTTTGTTTTAAAATTTTAAAAGTTTTCGGAAACGTCTCATCTCCAAGGCCTGTATCCTTCGTTAAAGGTCAACTGTAACTGTCCATATCTCACATGCATAGAGGAATATTGACAGGACCAGTGTACGCATTAATCTGATTTTCGTGCTTAGTGCTAACCGTTTATCTTGCCTGATTTTGTTAAGCCGTGCAAGCGCCGCTATTGTCTGTGCTATTCTGGCCAAAACTTCACATTTTGATTCTTCATCACTGACAATCGACCCAAGATATTTAAAACGGTTAACCACTTTGAGTTCCTGACCGTTAGCTTTTATCTTGTTGTTGAAGCCCGTAGCGTTGTTGGTCATTAATTTTGTCTTTCCAGCGTTTATCTCCATACCATAGTCAAGAGCTGTTTCATCGAGCCTTCTGACCTATTCCTGGAGTTCTGCTTCTGAAACCGCCAACCCGTCGATATCATCTGCAAAACGAAGGTTGGTAATCGTTCGGCCCCCTATCTTGACAGTACCAACGTGACCTCCAAGTGTCTCACTTATAATTCCTTCAAGGAATATATTGAAAAGAGTTGGAGAGAGTGTACACCCCTGTCTCACACCAACTGATGTGCGAAACCAGTCTCCTCACCTCCCATTCACAAGAACTGCGCTAGACGCATTGTCATTCAGGTGTTCAAGGACCGTTATAATATTTCCGTTGATATTATACATCCTCATTGATGCCCAAAGCGCTTTATGCCATACCCTATCTAACAAAATTCTTAAAATCAACAAACACATGATACAGTGTTGCATATGTAGACGAACAGAAACTCCTAAATATATTGACTGCGTTGAACGCAACCTTAATGTGTTATTACGTCTAAAATGACAGTTAGTTAGCTAACTAGCTAATAGGTTAGCTAGTTAGTTAATTAGATAGTTAGTTGGATCAAGACGCTGAGCAGCGCATGAGCTGCAGCGGTCAGCGACCCATAGCTGACTGTTAGCGTCCGGGCCAGCGAACCAGAGCTGCCAAGACCCTTCTACACCTCCACGCGGTGATCCTGGATAACAGGCTGCAGTAGGGCAGACTGGCTAAGAAGAAGGGATCGAAGAGGGAATGCTAACCCGGTACTCAAAAAATGCTTGCTGAAGTCAGATGTGTTGGACCAAAAGGTGCAAATATCGCAGTCAAGCTGTAAACTGCAACACAACGCATTCCGTTCTCTGGACTACATTCTGCTACTTAAGTCCTTTCAGGGTTTGGTAGCGGGAGATTGAGAACGAACGCAGAAGAAGAAGAAGTTAGTTAGTTGTCCATCGAAAGCGATGATAGCTACATCACCAGACGGGTTTGTCTTGATAATGTAACTTGCGATGTATTTGGATTATAGTGTGGAAGAAACTGCGATGACCTTCAGCCTTACTGGGATCAGGATGAAGAGCAGTACATGAGCTGCAGCGGTCATAGACCCAGAGCTGACTGCTAGTTTCCGGACCAGCAACCCAGAGCTGACTGCTAGTTTCCGGACCAGCAACCCAGAGCTGACTGCTAGTTTCCGGACCAGCAACCCAGAGCTGACTGCTAGTTTCCGGACCAGCAACCCAGAGCTGACTGCTAGTTCCGGACCAGCAGCCCAGAGCTGACTGCTAGTTTGAGAACTAACAACCCAGTGCTGGCTGCTAGTTTCAGGACTAACAAGCCAGAACTGACTGATAGTTTCAGGACCAGCAACCCAGAACTGACCGCTATTTGAGGACTAACAACCCAGAGCTGACTGATAATTTCAGGACCAGCAACCCAGAGCTGACTTCTCGTTTTAGGACCAGCAACCCAGAGCTGACCGCCATTTGAGGACCAGCAACCCAGAGCTGACTGCTAGTTTCAGGACTAACAACCCAGAGCTGACTGCTAGTTTCCGGACCAGCAACCCAGAGCTGACTGCTAGTTTGAGAACTAATAACCCAGAGCTGACTGCTAGTTTGAGGACTAACAACCCAGAGCTGACTGATAGTTTCAGGACCAGCAGCACAGAGCTGCTAGTTTCAGGACCAGCAGCACAGAGCTAACTGCTAGTTTCAGGACCAGCAGCACAGAACTAACTGCTAGTTTCAGGACCAGCAGCACAGAGCTAACTGCTAGTTTCAGGACCAGCAGCACAGAACTAACTGCTAGTTTCAGCACCAGCAGCACAGAGCTAACTGCTAGTTTCAGGACCAGCAGCACAGAGCTGCTAGTTTCAGGACCAGCAGCACAGAGCTAACTGCTAGTTTCAGGACCAGCAGCACAGAGCTGCTAGTTTCTGGACTAGCAGCACAGAGCTAACTGCTAGTGTCATGACCAGCAACCCAGAGCTAACTGATAGTTTCAGGACCAGCAGCACAGAGCTAACTGCTAGTTTCAGGACCAGCAGCACAGAGCTGCTAGTTTCAGGACCAGCAGCACAGAGCTAACTGCTGGTTTCATGACCAGCAACCCAGAGCTAACTGACAGTTTCAGGACCAGCAGCACAGAGCTAACTGCTAGTTTCAGGACCAGCAGCACAGAGCTGCTAGTTTCAGGACCAGCAGCACAGAGCTAACTGCTAGTTTCATGACCAGCAACCCAGAGCTAACTGATAGTTTCAGGACCAGCAACCCAGATTGCAAAGACCCATCTACATCTCCACGGGGTGATCCTGGATAACAGGTTGCAACAGAGCAGAGAATGGATTGAAGAGGGAAGACTAAACCAGTACCCAAATGATTACTGAAGTCAGATGTGTCAGACCGAAAGGTGCAATGTTCACAGTCAAGCTGTAAACTAATACACAGCGCATTTCATTCTGTGGACATCCTGCTACTTACAAAACCCTTTTCAGAGCTAGGTAGCCGGAATTTGAAAAACGAACGAAGAAGAAGAATCAAGTTCAGTCACTGGTCCTGATCTACTTTCGCCCAGTGGCGAGACATGTCAAGACGACTGATGGTAATTCAGGATGCAGACACTCTGCTCCCATCCCCCTTCAGATCAGGCTTCGCTTGGAACCTACATGACTCGATCGTACCCCGCTTCCGTTCATCGCTTTGATAGGCGAGTTGCTTACCTGTCGACCTCAGCTAACACCCCCTTAACATTAAGGGAGACAATAGTAGGGATTGCTTAAATTAAGCTTTCAGAACGTCGTATTTGAGAAGATGCACTGGAACCATCCTGGTAATAAGCTCACCTCTATGGGGTATTCCGTGTCGATCCCCGCTTCGTTGACCAAACTGCAGTGACACAGCCTATTTCGAGGAGACAGGAGGAGGTAAGTTAGATCTATCTCAATACGTTTCACCTATCCCTGATTACTCTTCGCTCCCACCTTGATCAGTACCTTACATCTATCCCTGACTACTCTTCGCTCCCACCTTGATCAGTACTTTAAATCTATCCCTGATTACTCTTCGCTACCACCTTGAACAGTACCTTACACAAATCCCTGATTATTCTTCCTTCCCACCTTTAACATTACTTTACACACACCCTTGATTACTCTTCCTTCCCACCTTTAACATTACTTTACACACATCCTTGATTACTCTTCCTTCCCACCTTTAACATTACTTTACACACACCCTTGATTACTCTTCCTTCCCACCTTTAACATTACTTTACACACATCCTTGATTACTCTTCCTTCCCACCTTTAACATTACTTTACACACACCCTTGATTACTCTTCCTTCCCACCTTTAACATTACTTTACACACATCCTTGATTACTCTTCCTTCCCACCTTTAACAGTACTTTACACACATCCTTGATTACTCTTCCTTCCCACCTTTAACATTACTTTACACACATCCTTGATTACTCTTCCTTCCCACCTTTAACAGTACTTTACACACATCCTTGATTACTCTTCGTTCCCACCTTGAACAGTACTTTATTGTGAAGGACAAAATGCATGGCAATAATGAACGTCACAAACAATGAAAATTATGACAAGTTCGAGTTATTAACAATCGGATGGAACGAGATAGCAAGGTTCAGATATGGGGCTGGGATCACGAGGCTGAGCAGCGCATGAGCTGCAGTGGTCAGCGACCCATAGCTGACTGTTAGCGTCCGGGCCAGCGACGAAGAGCTGCCAAGACCCTTCTACACCTCCACGCGGTGATCCTGGATAACAGGCTGCAGTAGGGCAGACTGGCTAAGGAGAAGGGATCGAAGAGGGAATGCTAACCCGGTACTCAAAAAATGTTTGCTGAAGTCGGATGTGTTGGACCGAAAGGTGCAAATATCGCAGTCAAGTTGTAAACTGCGACACAACGCATTCCATTTCTCTGGACTACATTCTGCTACTTAAGCCCTTTTAGGGTTTGGTAGCGGGAGATTGAGAACGAACGAAGCCAAGCCAAGCCAAGATATGTAGATGACACAGTTGTTCCAGCGGGACAGGAACGGATGATCCTGTCGGTAACACAACACAGCGAAGACCAAAATATATACCTGAATATAAGTCAAACCTAGATAATGAGCAAAGGCAAGCCAAAAACTAAACCTAAAGTTATTCTAGAACAATAGGACATTCAGAAAGTCATATCTTTTGAGTACCTCTGCTCAATTATAAACAACAATGGAGATTGCCCGAAGGAAGTCAGAAGGACAATGGCTATAGCAATGCAGAGGTTGAGTACAACGAGAAACGTATTGCAGAACACTAATAAAATGTGGAACGAAAAAAATCCTAAGAACTTGTATCTTCCGGGTGGCAATGTACGGGTGAGAAACATTGACCACCACACACACACTTAAGAAAAGGATTTCATCTCTTGAACAAAAATGGTATCGGCACATTCTCGAAATACCAAACATAACGGCAAAAAAACTGCAGATATTCCTTAATGAACTGAATATCCAGGATAATCTGCTAGTTGGTTGATTGGTTATTGATTCAGCGGCCTATGGGATCATGCCCTTTTGACCCAATGCCATCTAGTGGAATCTGCAAGTGCTTGTAAGCTGTTGTTTAGTTCTGTACAAAGTGTTCTATTTGTCTGCCCTTGGAGGAAGAAGCTCTTTCATAACACCGGCCAGCATTCAAATAGATGATGTTCAACAGTTTCATAGGGATGTGTGTATAGCCGGCACTCTGGAGTATGTTATGATTGGATTATGTTCAAGTGACTGCTATGTTGTATGTGTTGAGTTCGAAGTCGGAAAATGATGCTTTGGTAGTAAACAATATCTTGTCTAGCAAACTTAAATATTTTGACCATATCAAACGTCATAATGGCCTGAAGATGACGATACTGGCAGGTAGGTGCCTGGAAAGAGGGGCAGGCCAAGAAATAGATGGACAAGACATCCCGGAGGTCCTGAAGATGACGGCGACATAGGAGGGAGTTCTTTCCAGAGACCGAGAGTCTCACAGAACGGCTGTTGGAGAGCGCCTTCTACAAATAACATGTTCCATGATGATGCTGATGATGAATGAGAAAAACATGAGACAGATGCGCACGTTTTTAAGGGAGAGGTAGTTATTGTTAATGTAAACTGAATGACAAGGAGAAAAGCCGAGACAATCACCCCTGTTTTTAAGGAAATAGATTTGACTATTTAACAGACACACCGAACAGACATAAGAGGAGTCTAAGAGAGACCGCTATGTACTGAAGGAGGAAAGTAGATGTGATTGAGAGCGAACGAAAAAGAAAAGGTTACCGCGTGGATATTCTTATTTTGTGGGCATCTACCATTGTTGTGAATGGCCTGAATTTATTGCGGTGGCCAGTGGCGTAGCGCGAATGAAGAGTGGGCGTGTCGTCACATATGAAGGTTCATAAAATGAGGTCTCTACAGCGTTTATTGGGGATTGGGTCGCAAGAGAGAGTGTCACATAATACGGTCTTACATAGAGCAAACACACAGCATGTACTCGACGTTGAGCCAGCGACGTCTTCGATGGTTGGGACATGTTTATCGCATTGAAAATGGGAAACTGAAAAAGGGTATCGTTTATGGTCAGCTAGGCATTGGAGTAAGAAGAATCGGCCGTCCCACACTACGATTAGAAGAATCGACCGTCCCACACTACGATTAGAAGAATCGGCCGCCCCACACTACGATTAGAAGAATCGGCCGTCCCACACTACGATTTAAGGACGTATGCAAGAGGGACATGAAGTCACGCGACATTCTATTCGAGGGCTGGGAAAAAAGTGCTCAGGGTTGAGTTATCTGGAGACAGTTGGAGGGGTCATATTGGCTGCTGACGCTAGTAGAGGCCTGCTAGCTGCAGAGAAAGGAGAAAGACTGAAGAAATCAAGGAACAACCAGCAAGCCAGCTTCCTCCTCAGCATGGTTGTACGATTTGTGACAGGGATTTCACTCGCGGATCGGCCTTTACAGCCACAGCAGACAGTGTCCAAAAACAGGAGACATAACTGGAAAAAAACTTACAGGGAGCCATGGGCATGGTTTATATAGAGACTGAGATGCCTATGATATTATTTGATATAACAATGTTTGCAGAAAATAAGTATTTGCAGTTTCTGTTTTTTGCTGATATTGAAAGCCAATTTTAAAATTCTTAGTCGACCTGTACTTCTATAGGAGCAGATGCCCATGTGCAGGTCCCAGCTCTGGTATGATTTGGATGTAGCCGGGAGGAGGATTTCCTGCTTAGCGGGCTATGCTCGAACAGCTTTTTTCTTCGTTACATTGGAATGAGTGCCGCGGAAATAGTGAGCCAATATGCGAATCAATTTTAATAGAATCAAACACTAGAGCAAAGTAGACCCGCGTCCTGTTAGGCGCCATCTATTCTGTTATAAACAAACCACATAACTATGGCCGGTGTTATGCCATGTTACACAGTTAGTCGCCTCTTACAACATGCTCTATGTGGGGCAGTGGTGCTATTCTTGTCCCTGTCGTACACAAAGACCTCGGCCGACCACTCGGGAATTTAAAAGTGTATTTTTTCATATTTTGTGTTTAAGGAACGCTTAGACTTGTCTCAAAACATCATATTATTGTTCTGAGCGCCATTCGCAATTCCCGACAATGCTTTTAAAGCTTCGCTGTCATTTCCTTTGATTTATTGGAGGAAAAAAACGTAAGCATTTTAGCTGGAGATGGCTGGGTCTTTAGTTCATGCACGATTATTCCACACACAAAAAACAAACAAACAAAATCTAACGGTACGCCACTGGCTATGACCCAGTTAGCTACAGGAACATCCCACAACAATCGTACAAGGAACACCTTATCTTGAGTGTATCCGTTATGGTGTCGGGCATATTGGTTTGTTGTGTCCACTAAAATTACTTATTTGAAACATAATGTACAACACAGTTAGTCTTTCCTCTAATTTAGGTAATGACATCTACGTTTTATTCAATTAGAGTAAAATAACTTTAAAAAAATTGTAAAAATGAACATTTGGTTATAGAACTACTTTACCTGCCCCAGAACTCAGATGTGCAAAAAGCCTGCTTAGCATATTTGATAAGAATGAGTGTCACGTGACACTCACGCAATAACAGTAATGGCGTCGATTCTCGGTTACAAAAGAACAGGCAGGCCAAGTGACCTTGTTACTCGCATGTTTGTTGTCTTATCTCTCCACGCTTGTTGTCATACCTTCCTGAAAGATTTCTCCAGTAAAATGTAGAGTTTATCAACATCTTCATTTTATACTCGACAATTACTGGACTGGCTACATTCTAGCGACAATGAAATGTGTTTTTCACATGTCACCAACCAATTTATTATAATATGCACCAGCTCAGATTTGAACCAAACTTGAACCATCATTCACACGTTAGCAATAGATGGGTCGGTTGTCACGTAATGTTATTCCCTGTTACAGTAATGGATTGTTCCTCTTTTTGTCCCATTTTCACTTCAGCCGGAGTATAGGGTCTCCGCTTCAATAACCCTCCATTAGAAAACCGGCTTTTCCAGTGGTGGTTTCTGTAGCAATGTGTTTTCCACATTGGGGTTTCCTAGCTCCATGCACAACTTTGTTTTACGAAAAGCACGCGGTGTAGTGGTTATATTCTTTCCTCTCAAGTACGGGGCCCAAGATCGACTTGGGGAACAATAATAGCGCCAGATGTGAATATATTTGTCGTGCAGTAGCGCCTTGTTGCAAACCGTTGCAGGGTAGTCGATCCTGGCAGGGAAAGCATGAACGGACGGGAAATCAATTGCTCATGGGTTGTGGTGGGTGTGTTCGATGTTTATATGTTGCTGGCGGTGGGTAACTTATGTTGTATGTGCGTGTCGGTATGTGGTGTCTGTGTGGTGTGTTTATCTCTGCCTCTCTCTTTCTCGGTATGTGTGTGTATGTGTGCATTTATGTGTGTAGACGATGTTTGTCTATGTCCATTTTAGTCTTTTTGCCGTCGTGGTTGAGTTATGTGAATCAGGAAGATTCACATATTCACGGTTTGAAAGAAATCTCTGAAAACGTTCATCCCTATTTGATGCACGAATAAAATGACGAATAACTGGACATCGCTATATTCAGAAGGACTACGGTATATTAAATATATTGTTGACTTTGTTGCTTGTTGTAATGTCAAAATGTGAATGGTAGCATGCAAATCGCAATGAGTTTGATATACTTTGGCTTGATCAGATAGATCATCCTGCCAGTCGTTTCTTAAAATATTTTCTCAGTAGTTCTTTGTTCGTTTCATAATTATCATCATCACCAACAACATCACAAACTATCATCATCACCAAACATAATTTTCATCAACATCACCATAGTTCATCATCACCAACATTATCACCAACATCATCATCACCAACATCATCACTAATATCATCACCATGAACAACATCATCATCACCAACATCTTCATCAACAACATCATCATCACCAACATCATCATCAACAACATCATCATCAACAACATCATCATCATCATCACCAACATCATCACCACCAACATCATCATCAACAACATCATCATCATCACCAACATCATCATCAACAACATTATCATCACCAACATCATCATCAACAACATCATCATCACCAACATCATCATCATCAACAACAGCATCATCACCAACATCATCAACAACATCATCATCATCAACAACATCATCATCACCATCATTATCATCACCAACATCACCATCAACAACATCATCATCACCAACATCATCAAATATATCATTAACATCATCATCATCATCAACAACATCATCATCATCAACAACATCATCATCAAGAACATCATCATCATCAACAACATCATAATCATCACCAACAACATCATCATCACGAACATCATCATCATCACCATCACCAACATTATCATCACCAATATCATCATCAAGAACATCATCATCATCAACATCATCATCATCAAAAACAACATCATCATCATCAACAACATCATCATCATGTATAACATCATTATCACCAACATCATCATCACCAGCTTCATCATCAACAACATCATTATCACAAACATCATCATCACCAACATCATCATCATCACCATCACCATCATCAACATCATCAACATCATCATCATCAACAACAACATCATCATCATCAACAACATCATCATCATCAACAACATCATCATCACCAACATCATCATCAACAACAACATCATAATCAACAACATCATAATCATCATCAACAACGTCATAATCATCATCAACATCATTATCATCAAAAACATCATCATCAACAACATCATAATCATCACCAACATCACCACCACCAACATCCTCATCAACATCATCATCATCATCACCGACATCACCATCACCAACATCATCATCATCAACAATATCATAATCATCATCACCAACATCATTATCAACAACATCATAATCATCATCACCAACATCATCATCAACAACATCATAATCATCATCAACATCATCATCATCACCAACATCACCATCACCAACATCATCATCATCACCAACATCATCATCATTAACAACATCATCATCATCATCACCAACATCATCAGCATCACCATCACCAACATCATCATCATCAACATCACCTTCATGGTACGCATAAACGACAACAGAGGGTTGGTTGGTTGGTTGGTTGATGATTGTTAATGCCCACAATGGGTTGGTAACCCTTTTGTGCCCCGTGAAAAGGACGGAATTTGTGGCAGAGTGTAGTAGCTTTCCAGACATTCCGAGCGTGCTGATGAAGTGGACGGGCGTCCTAAAGGCGGTTATGCAATGCTCAGCTTCATCTGCGTATCGCTCACTACTACGGAGATCACGTCGAACCTCACCTTGTTAGCCAGACTGTTGTCCTCGACAACAACCCGTTTCCAGGACGACTAACGAAGAGGTCAGGTGAGGGTCTTGGCCAGTATTTTTCTCCTAAATCTGGCTAACATTCTCTGATCAGTGTGTTTTGCCTGACCAGACGTTAGCCTAATCTAACAACAGATGGACGCACATAACAACATTTTGGTGGCCATAAGCCTGCACACCTCCACTGGGCCGCCCACCTATGGACTGACTAAAAATGGAATGACTAAAGAACTATCCCCGTAGTGGTACAACGTTGGAAAATATCTGGTCGCATGCAGAATATTGTTAGCTTCCTCGCATACGACAAATCTGCCGGGCTAACGCTGAGAATAATCTGATAATATGATGTACGTGATAAGGTCAGCAGTATGTTGGTTCTTACAACCGCCAACCTGTTTGGCTGTTATACGTTTATTAACAGGTGTGTAGTACGGTAGGTTGCCATTACTTAGCGTGCGTGGAGGAGCGATCGTATCGTGAAAAAAAACACGTTGATTTGCCGGGATTCGAACCAGGTGCCATGACGTTTCACTCCCTGGTTACGCCGCCTAATATATAAAAATGTCCAGGTCTTGTCTGGCGCTGTGATAATGCCATCCAGCTCCCTTATCCACGAATTTATCGGTCGTCCGCTGTTCGTCCTGTACTTTGGATTCAAGAACAGAGACTGTCTTGTAATTTTATCAACTTATCAACATAACGTTTGACCTATCTCTCGTCAGCGTCTTATATATGTCATACTTCACTGGTATATACCCCGCTCTTTCCATCAGTTCCATATTTGTGATCATATCGTATCATTTCCGATGTTGTGAGCTGCACAGAAAACCGTTTACGAAAGTCTCTACCTTTTTTGCCAGTGTACACGACAGTAATTGAATATTAATTTATTTTTTCATTTTATAACCTTTTTTTTTTGCGTTGGCCTAATTTGGTTATTCCCTAAGGCTTTTGTGCTTTGCATTATGTTTTTATTTCGTGCCTGCCGACCGAGTGCATCCGACTTCGGCATGCATTTTTAAGGTTCGGCTTCCTCCTGCATTTTCTAAGGGTTTGCTTCCCCAGGGTAACGCACGGTGCCGTGATTGGGGATCGAACCCAGCACACTCGGTTTGTGAGCAGTGTCACTTAACCACTAGACCACGTAATCCATTGCAGTAGAACATAATGCCGTATTTGGAATGCACGTCTGGAAGAATATCTTGGAACCGTTTGAGTTCCCCAGATTTTATGACGATCACGCACGATACCAAAATGGGTATTATGCCAGTGACCGGAAACGCAGTGGCACACACGTGTCCCTGATAGTTGTTCTTTAATGCCCACAATGAGTAAGTTGACTCTTTTGTGCGTCCCTAAATAGAATTTAAGTGGTGGGTTGTAGTAGCTTTCCTCACATCCCGAGCGGGCTGATGAATGTGGATTGCGGTCTTCCGTGCGGTTTTGCTATGCTTGGCTTTATCTGCGTGACGCTCATTACAACGGGGATCACGTCGATCCACATCTCGTGAGCCAGAATGCCTTGAATACAGCCTGTTTCCACTTAACGCTGAATGGGAAAGAGATAGTGATCATGCCCAGTATGTTGTGTCCGACACTGAGATGACGTCCTAGTTAGTATTTTGTGTCTGACCATTACATGACGTCCTGGTCAGTATGTTGTGTCTGACCATGACATGACGTCCTGGTCAGTATGTTGTGTCTGACCCTGACATGATATCCTGGTCAGTATGTTGTGTCTGACCCTGACATGACGTACTGGTCAGTATGTTGTGTCTCACTGGACTAGCGTCTCAGTTCCACCACAGTTCTTGATGAACGATACAAGAGACGAATGAAACATCACGATGGCATGGCTTGACTTCGTTCGTTTTCAATCTCCCCATACCAAGCCCTGAAAAGGGCTTTGCAAGTAGCAGGCTGTAGTATAGAGAACGGAATGCGTTATATCATAGTTTACAGCTTGACTGCGATATTTGCATCTTTCGTTATAACACACCCGACTTCAGCAGACATTTTTTTGAGTGCCGGGTTAGCATTCCCTCTTCGATCCCTTCTCCTTATCCAGTCTGCTCTGTTGTAGCCTGATATCCAGGATCACCGCGTGGAGGTGTAGAAGAGTCTTGGCAGCCCTAGTTCGCTGACCCTGACGTTAGCTATGAGTCGCTGACCACTGCAGCTCATGCGCTGCTCAGCATCTTGATCCCTGGATATCAAGATGTCTTACGTTCAAATATCGTAAGTGGGATTTCATTTTACCAACCATATTTAGGTTTGGGCCATTCATAGCTGGTGTTCCGTCTGTTGTCACTCCGTAAAGTTTGTCCAAACAAACAAAATATGTCAAAGTGAGCTCCATCGCTTTGACAACGTCTTCGCCCGCAGTTGTATTATTGGCTGATTGTGGTGCTAGATAATGTTACGTAATGCTGTAATGTTGAAGAATTAGTCAACCTTTAGCAGAGATAACTATCTGCTCTGTGTCTGTTGTATCGATCGACTCACCTAAGGCAATGAGGAATGTTATGACATTTATCACACGATTTTTACAAGCAGCTCCAGTTAATTCAGCTGTTTGTGGGTACCTGGCTGCTGACAAAGAAAGGAAAACAGCGGCGATGAAGGTAACTGGCTATCCTACCTCACAGAGCTGTGGCTTAGTAAAATGAAGGCTAACACTTCATCCCCAACGACAGTGTTTCCTGTGGGACTAACTTTAACTTTTAAAATTCCCTTTACATCTTCTGCGTGTCCTATTTACATCTTCTGCCATGTCATCGTTACACCTTCCGCCATATCATCTTTAAACATCTTCTGCGATGTCATCTTTATATCTTGGGGACGGCATGGGCTAGTGGTTAAGTGACACGGCTCACAGACCGAAGATGCTGGGGTCGAACCTCATCACAGCACCAGCCGTTACCCTGGGGAACAAAACCCTTAGAAAATGCAGGAGGAAGCAGACCCTTAGATACAATGAATGCTGAAGTCGGATGCACTGGGCCGATAGGCGCAAAATAAAAACCACAGTGCAACGCACACCGTCTTGGGAATTTGAGAAATAAGGCTAACGCAAAAAAAAACAACCCAAAAAATCAATAAAAAAACCAATATTCACATCTTCTGCCATGCCATCTTTACATCTTCTACCATGTCATCTTTACATCTTTTGCCATATCATCGTTACAAATCGTCTGTCAAGTCTTCGTTTTATATCTTCTGCCCTCTCATCTTCCCATCTTCTGCCATGTCATCGTTACACCTTCTGCCATGTCATCTTTACAACCTTCTGTCATGTCATCTTTACATATTGTCTGTCATTCATCTTTACACCTTCTGCCATGTCATCTTTACACATCTTCTGCCATGTCATCTTTACAACCTTCTGTCATGTCATCTTTACATATTTTCTGTCATGTCATCTTTACACCTTCTGCCATGTCATCTTTACACCTTCTGCCATGTCATCTTTACACATCTTCTGCCATGTCATCTTTACACATTCTGCCATGTTATCCTTACACATTCTGCCATGTCATCTTTACGTCTTCGGAAAGCGTGATAATCTTACCAAAGTTCTTCATTCCTGGAAAGTACGAAACTCGTTAGCACTTTCCATTTGTTACTGGGCATTGTCATAAAACTAACTTGTGGCTTGTTACTGGGTATTGTCACAATGAAACTAACTTGTGGCTTGTTACTGGGTATTGTCACAATGAACCTAACTTGTGGCTTGTTAGTGGATATTGTCACACTGAAACTAACTTGTGGCTTGTTACTGGGTATTGTCACAGTGAAACTAACTTGTGGCTTGTTACTGGGAATTGTCACACTGAAACTAACTTGTGGCTTGTTACTGGGTATTGTGACAGTGAAACTAACTTGTGGCTTGTTACTGGGTATTGTCACAGTGAAACTAACTTGTGGCTTGTTACTGGGTATTGTCACAGTGAAACTAACTTGTGGCTTGTTAATTGGTATTGTCACAGTGAAACTAACTTGTTGCTTGTTACTGGGTATTGTCACAGTGAAACTAACTTGTGGCTTGTTACTGGGCATTGTCACAGTGAAACTAACTTGTGGCTTGTTACTGGGTATTTTCACAGTGAAACTAACTTGTGGCATTGGAGTAACAACGTTCTATCTATGGAAACAATAATAATAATCAAGATGTGGACATACGACGATTGTTATTAGTTATAAAGCGGTAATCTACGCAGACAAGGCCAAACATAGATGGACAGATGACATGTTGCTACGAAACCATGGTCGATGAACCACGGTGACGGCAATCTGATGCTCCAGAGTTGTTGGTTAATGTCTACATTGAGTAGGTTTACTCTTTTATGCGCGCTAAAAGGACGTTAAGTGGCGGGTTGTCGTAGCTTTCCTCACATCCCAAGCGTGCTGATGAAGATGGACCAAGCGGTTGTGCTATGCTTGGCTTCATCTGTGTGTCGCTCATTACTACGGGGATCACGTCTAACGTCACCTCGATACCAATGACAAAGCTATTCGCCTTTTTGATCTCAGGTGCATTTCAACCTTAGAAAAGAACTGTCGTCGGCTCAGTTTCAAACTATAAAGTTCTTCTGTAATCATTCTCTTTTTGTTTGTCTGAGTTTCGTTCCTTTCTATTTCTCTTATGCTTTCTACAATATTACGGACTTTTTGCTTTTTCAACGGTCGGTTTTGGGGTGTTTTATTTTACATTTCTAGCTACTGTCTGGCTTACGAGTGGGTCTGCTCTTGTCAGATCGTCTGTTTCTGATGTGCAGTGGTTTCTTTAAATCTTTATATTAATTCAGACCTTACCAAGTTGGCATCCAACGCTGGTTCACATACATCTTGCCATGAAACAAGCTGCGCGTAGCAGCACATTAACTAAAATCTATGTGGAGAAGAGACCAACCTCTGGCCAGGTAAAACATCCTTATCAAACATGTTAGTTAGAGTCAAGTAAATATACTGACAAAATCCTTTATCTTACTTCCACGCAGTTCTCCCTGGATATAGGTTGTTTTATGACAGCCTGGTCCACGAGGTGGTGGATAGACGTGATCGCCATAGTAGTGAACGCCATGCATATTACAACCGCCCGGAGTATCCCGGTCCACCTTCATCAACATACTCGGGATGCTAGAAAAGCTACTGCAACTCGTCATTAAGGCCCTTTTCATGACACACAAAAGGGTAAAGTCACTGATTGTGGGCATTCAACAAACACAACAACAACAACAACAACAACAACAATAACAACAACAACAAACTCTCTGACTGAAGTCAGACCCCAAAAAAATCAACCAATCATTTAAAAAATCATTTCTTCCTTTGTTCATTCGCTGTGGCCTACATATTGGCCATAGAGTTGTGCTGCAGTGTGTTTTCTGTTTGACTCCCGGCATGTACAAGTCTATGCATTACCGAGGTTGTGCACACTTTATATCTTGTTCAGAAGTCCAGTACGCTAATTGCTTGACCACCTGCACTTCCAGCATATACGTTTGCTTAGAGCTTTTGGGAAGCTAAAACATAAGATAAAGAGGAGACTGAATGATGGAAAACGTCATTCGCAGATTAGCGATGACATAAAGAGTAGGATAAATAATGAAAAAGCTATTTGAAAGTTCAAATATGAGATAAAGAATAGGCTAAATGCTGAAAACAAAGATATTCAGGAGGTTCAAACATGAGATAAAGAATAGGCTAAATACTGAAATCAAAGATATTCGGAAGTTCAAACATGAGATAAAGAATAGGCTAAATACTGAAAACAGAGATATTCTGAACCTCAAACATGAGATAAAGAACAGGCTAAATACTGAAAACAAAGATATTCAGAAGTTCAAAGGTGAGATAAAGAATAGGCTAAATGCTTGGAAAAGAGAACAATAAATATATCGATTCCACGTTAAGAGCCGACTTACAGCTTAGCGGCATCATATTCACTCGACGGGTTGGGCGATGAAACCTGAAACAGACCCGTCCAATTTATGAGGGAAATAGGTAAGGAGAAGGTTGGAACAATTCCCTGCCTACAGTACAACGAGCAACAGAAAAGGAATTGGCGTGGGCACATTGCGAGAATGCAACCAGACCACATTATTCATGCAACCGTGAACAATATAATGTCAGAAAGAAGAGCGAGAGGTAGACCGAGGAAAATGTGAATAGACAGTATAAACGAGACCTGACTAAATGTGGGAAAAAATGTTACTACGATAGAGGGGAATGAAGAAGAAGAAGAAGAAGAAGAAGAAGAAGAAGATGGGGCCATTTGACGAAAACGAACAGTTAAGATGCTTCCAGATACTCTTATAAGCGAAGGGTGCCCTACTATAGGCGTGGGAATAGATCGACCCAGCTGTAAATGGGTATCTGGCATTCATCTAGGTAAGTTGCAAGGCAGGGGGGGGGGGTGGACCTGGCCACCCTACCTTATACAAGCTGTGAATTAGTATACTAAAGTCTCTAACAATTTAATCTCCCCACAGTAGTGTAACTACAATGGGACGAACCTTGACTTTCCTAATAGGTGAAAAGAAAGTTGTACATATTACTGGCAACCTCATCATTAAAAAAAACGCGCTATATAAATGACCTCTAAATGAGGGAGGGATTAGCATCATGTTAGATTCTGGAAAATGACAAAGGCAATTCATAATATGTTGAGTGCGCCACTAGATTACTGAATTACAGGACAACCCGTTCTTCGGCAGCGGTTGCATAGTTGTGGGTCCCAACTTCTCTTCCAACGGTCTCTGTTTTGGGACACGCTGGACCAGTAGACAATGAGTCGCCCATCTGTGGCATCATAAATGTTGTTGCGGGATGCAAGGGAGTCGGACCAACGTGCTGGTGGTCGTCCCCGTGGTCGTTTCTTGTCTCTGGGGTACCATACTGCTGTCGCTGTGCTCCAACGATCTTCCGTTCTTCTCAGAAAGAGCGCCCCCCCCCCACATCGCTCCTCCCCCAGAGATGTTTTATCTTGTCTGCATAAATAACTGGATCTTCCACAACAGGGACAATTGCCGTATGTCCGAGTTATGAAGACCTTTTGTACGCTGACTAAAAAATGTGAGGTCGACCATGGATCTCGAAAGAGAGGCTCGAGTCACTCTGAGTTTGGATTCATATCTTCGTGAGTGTCCATGTTTCGCCGCATATCATACTGCATGTAGTACTGTGGAGTTCAATTCAGTTGAACCAATGAATGCATTATATGTAAAAATGTATTGGCTGGAAAGAATTCTCGTCTCATCAATAAAAACGAAAAAAGTCAAACAAAACTATGTGTCTAATTTCAATAGGAGAAACAGCTTTGGGAGTATATTAGGTACATTCATTGGATGAGCAATAACATAATCCCATTACAAGTGATTATTTGGAAACCATTGGACAAGATGAGAGAAAGACCCAGAGAGACTGCAGCACAGTCATCAGGAAGAGTACAACCATGTGGTTAGGGAACATGCAATAACTATAGAAAATGGGGACGGACCGATAGGACTAAGGAATTTTCATGTCTACATTATGTGACATATTTGGCATTGTAAGACCAGAGAGAGAGAGAGAGAGAGAGAGAGAGAGAGAGAGAGAGAGAGAGAGAGAGAGAGCGAGAGAGAGAGAGAGAAATCACTTGCTCTTCATGGCAAAAGTACGTGGTTCAATTCTCGCTACCAGCACGATTCATTCGACCAGTTGTAAATGGGTACCTGGCTTACTGTTACGGACGAAAGGAAAGAAAAAAAGAGAACTGGTCAACCCACCTCTTAAATAAGTTGTGGCCTCGTACATTGAACACTTCATCCTCGACGGCAGTTGTCTATGCAAGTAACTTAACCCTCAGCGCTACAAGACCATATACATACTCTGAGGCTGGTATCATACAAGAAGGTCAACTATAGTGCAGCGACTATGCTCCTAATGAAACAAGAAATCCATAACTGTATTGGGAAAATACATACTGTATCTACCACTTGGCTAATTAGACACTTAAGACCAACAATAAATAAATACATGTACAGAAATACGAGGAAATAGTTGCAATCACACTGACGTAATGCAGTCTGCTACGTGCAAGGCTGGAACAGACCTCTTTCAAGGAAAGAGTTATAACACAAAAGTCGCCAGGTCTGGGAGAGCGCTTGGAGGGCGTCGGTGAGACGAGATAGTCTACACCGACAAACATTTTTATGTAGGCTAATTTGGGATTTCGTGACTCGTGAAATGTTCTTTCCCACACCTACAACATTCTTTGTTGTTCTAAATATTGATCTATGATGAATGCCAACAACAGGAAACTAAACGTATATTTTGGTATGTTAATGCTATAGTGAGGTCGGGGAGGGGTAGAAGAGTGTCTTTTTTTCCATCTGTTTCTAAGAATCGATGTCATTGCACTTCGGGCATACCCATAGGTGCTGAGTGTTTCTTAGTAAATGGTGCAGGGAATGGATGCTGATGGTTCCTGTAGCTCGCTGGTTGAACACTCTCCTGCGCCGTCCTCTCACGGACCTTACTCCGCTCGCTGCTAGTTTAATGTTAAAACTTTGCAGCCTGTGGATTGCTGCTTCATCTATTGCAGTGTTCCCATCTAACAGGCGATCATTGATTGATTTCAAAATGTCATTCCTATCCATCACTAACATGCCCATGGTCGGAGCTTGTGAAGCCAAGATGCCAGCTCTTTCGTTGTCCTGAACCCCAGCATGACCAGGACAGTAGATCCATATCAACCCCTGGAGGTTTGAGGCCTCAATAGCTGATGTGCAATCGTACCTAAGCCATCCTTTCTGTACCTTCTGAAATATGGCTTTCTCTTCTTATGTTATACAACCATTTTCACCACATAACAAAGTATCTAAATGATATTGCTCTTCAACAGGTCCACGAGTTCAAGTATTTGGGCAGTATTTTTTCGGCAGACGGTAGGATCGACAGGGAAATCGAGACAAGGTGTCAGAAAGCATCTGTCCCCATTGCTTAGACATCCGAGCATTAGTTTGGCAACAAAGCAACAGCTGATAAACAGTATATTTATGTCGATTGTGTGCTACCAGTGCCAAACATGGCCTCTGTCCAGGGCGTGCGATAGAAGAATTTCGACTTGTGAAATGAAGTGTTTGAGGAAAGTCATCGGTGTTACCAGAAGAGACAGAATGCGGAATGACGACATTCGAAGTATGGTCGGTACTACGTCTTGTCCCGAATGCATTTCCAGGCAGAAAATAAGTTGGTTTGGTCATCTCATGAGAATGCACCCTCATCATCTTCCACTGATGGCTAACAACGCTGGTAAATCTGGCTACAGGGCAAGGGGGCGGCCGCGAGGTAAGTGGATAGATGACATTAGAGTGATTGTGCAACGACAAGGGCTCACATTGACCGACGCAAAGCACTTGCTGCAGGATAGACGACTCAAGCGCCCCACGTCGCTAAACGGCACAAGTGGAAAGAAAACTAACTAACAAAATATCATTTTCACTCATTCCAAGACTGTATGACTAAGAGGGTTCGTTTCAAATAATGATAATTAAATATTGAAAAATTGTGTTAACACAAATACATCTATTGAGATTATTTGTGTTATTATTTTACAAATTTGCAAGCAATAACAAATGTCCGTGAATTTTAAAACTTGAATAAAGTGTGAAACACACATTTTGTTTTTGGTTCGGTGTCTCTGACGAAGGTCTTTTGATTGAAACATAGGTTTTATTTATGTGTTTGTCTTACACTTGTGTATCTGACCATTCCTATCAATAATTTTTTTACATTTTATTTTAATTCACAGTACAGCCGCAGCCTCGACGTATTTTTAGTAAAACTCGTTATGGGACGGCGTGGGATAGTGGATAAGTGACCCGGCTCACAACTCGTCAGTGCTGGATTCAGTCTCACATGACAGCCCCGTCCGTTACCACGGCGAAGCAAACACTTAGAAATGCGGGAGGAATCAGACCTTACATAAAATACATGACGAAGTCGGATGCACTGGGCCGAAAGGAGCAAAATAAAAACATAGTGTAACGTACACAGCCTTGGAGATTAGAGAAATAAGGCGAAGCCAAATAAAAACAAAAACAATAAAAAAACAAAACTTGAACAGAAGCAGTTTAAACAAATTAATAACTAATTACTTAACAGACTAAAGTGAAGCAAAATTCATCTCTTGAAAACCTATAATTCCCCCCACCCCCCCCCCTCCCCCATCCCTTGGGATATACTCTCCCACTGCTTGAGGAGATCTGCCCCAGTTCTACAAATAACGTAGACAGACGATGATAGACTACCAAATCAAATGAATTGACTTGGCACAGCTTGTGAAAGATCTAATATGAAGATGAGCACTTACATCAAAGATGGTAACTCTGAGGATTAGCACTAAAATGGGCCCAATAATTGAAAAAACGTGGGAAGCATTTCAACAGAATATGGAAGACTGGATAGAGAAATGTATATATAGTTAAGGGCAGGAAGCAGCGGCCATGACACGTAAACTGTCTAAAATACGAAAACTATCACCACTGGTTTCTTTCCCATTACCCACGCCATCTGCGAGGATTTATGTGATTGAGGAATAAAGGTAGATTGTTCCTGCAGTCGCTACGCACTGTATATACTAGCATTGTATTTTAACTGTGGTAGACTAAACACTTTAATGAGGATTTGAACACATATACTAGTTGTCAAAATCCGACATTCAAACAGCTCTGCCAGTTACTGTCACCACTGCTAGAACATTAACTTGGTACTCAACAATAAATAACGAATAAAAGGACGTCAGTAATTCTTTCTTAAATGACTATTATTTTTTTAAACAAACCACTAAATGTGAAATTTGTAAAACCATTTATTATAACTCTTTTATTTTCCCTTATTTCACAACATAATTTCCACCAACATTTATACACTTATTTCACAACATAATTTCCACCAACAATCATACACTTATTTCACAACATAATTTCCACCAACATGTATACACTTATTTCACAACATAGTTTTCACCAACATTTATACACTTATTTCACAACATAATTTCCACCAACATTGATACACTTATTTCACAACATAATTTCCACCAACATTGATACACTTATTTCACAACATAATTTCTACCAACATTGAAACACTTACTTCACAACATAATTTCCACTAACATTTATACACTTCTTTCACAACATAATTTCCACTAACATTTATACACTTCTTTCACAACATAATTTCCACCAACATTGATACACTTATTTCACAACATAATTTCCCCCAACATTGATACAGTTACTTCACAACATAATTTCCACCAACATTGATACACTTACTTCACAACATAATTTCCACCAACAATCATAGACTTACTTCACAACATAATTTCCACCAACATTGATACACTTATACAATCGATTTATCAGCCTATCGAAGGCTGCAGCATAGAGGGCGTTGGTCTGCTGTCTCAGTCTTATTTGTACTTCATGTTCAACCTCTTTGTCGTTTCCTGAAACGTCTCCCACTAAGGTGTGATCTTACATCACACTTTAGACTAAACCACGCGAACACCCTATTGCAATTGATACAGTCTCTATTGTTTCTGACCTGTCAACTCGAATCATCTTCTCTACCCATCGCACATATGCCTCTGCTGCAATCTGAACAGGACGACCACAACGACCTTCATCAGCAATTTTGATTGTCTTTGAAAAAATATATCGAAAAGTTATGCAACCCTTTAGCAAGAAACCGTTCTCACCATAAACAGAAATCATTTTCTTATGGCTTGTTCGTTGTCAATCTCCCGCTACAATACCCTAAAAGGGCTTAAGTAGTAGAATGTAGTCCAGAGAACGGAATGCGTTGTGTCGTAGTTTACAGCTTGACTGCGATATTTGCATCTTTCGGTGCAAGACATTTTCTTATGAGCATACCTTTGCAGAATGTCCTGTTGTTCGCTAAAGCCACGCAACAGCATGCTGTCCTATCATTGTGCACTTTGTGAGCATTTGTAATTGACCTGCGCACGTGCAAGCGACGTCTACCCACTACTACATGACATTACTGATGAAATCATAAAGCTGAATGTCGCTGCTGCCTAATGACACCTTTATAAGCTACCAAAACTACATGACATTACTGCTGAAATCATAAAGCTGAATGACGCTGCTGCCTAATGACACCTTTATAAGCTACCAAAACTACATGACATTACTGCTGAAATCGTAAATCTGAATGTCGCTGCTGCCTAATGACACCTTTATAAGCTACCAAAACTACATGACATTACTGCTGAAATCATAAATCTGAATGTCGCTGCTGCTTAATGACACCTTTATAGGCTACCAAAACTACAATTTTCAGCTATCCTTAGTCAATTTGGGGTATACTTACTGATTTATTGTCTAAGTAAAGGAGTGCCAACTCTTTGTTTCCAGCGTGAGACAAACGTTTATCTGATTTATGAAGCAAATAAGATGTGACATGAAATGTCCGAGATAAGTCGTCTGTGTGACCTGGAAAGACAGAGTGACAAAAGATAACTTTGGAAATATTGCGAAAGCTTCTCTTTGTGCTAAATGAAAAGTGTTGTTGTTGTTGTTGTTGAATGCCTACAATGAGTAACTGTATCCTTTTGTGCACCCTGAAAATAACTTAACTTAATTTAACGTCTTTATACTGGTTTAGAGTCTGTATACAACCAGTTTCATTTACATTACCTTACTCTAAAATCTATGTGCATCCAGTTTATTCTTAAATGCACAAAATGACCCTGCCTCCACTACCTCCGTGGCAAAGCATTCCAAGCATTCACCACTCTCTGGCTAAAAATATATTTCCTAATATCTAATCTGGACCTTTTAAAATTAAAAAAACAACAACTTGTTATAGTCTAATTTAACCTTTCATGTGATTATCTTATAAACATGTATTAAGTCACCTCAAATTCTTCTCTTTTCTAGACACTGTAGGCCGGTTTTTCCTCTTTCCTCATAACTGTAATTCTGGAATCTCACTATCAGCTTTGTTGCTCTTTTTTGTATTCTTTCCAGCATGTTTATATCCCCTCTATGATAAGGACTCCACACCGTATAAAGTACTCCAATCTAGGTCTAACTAATGCTTTATGCAGTTTGACTATATCACTTCCTTGCTCCTATGTTTAATATTTCTTTTTATCATACCTAACACTGCAATTGCCTTTTTCACTGCTATCTGAACTTGCTCGGTCATCTTACCTATATGATCTATTATAACCCCTAGATCCCTTTCCTTATCTATCTTTCTAATATTGTTCTCTCCCATTCTGTAATTATGTTACATATTGGATCTACGCATGTGGATGACTGCACATTTATCTACATTAAACTCCATTTGCATAATGTTTAAGTGCCAGTTTCTAGTAACTTTCTTTACACTCAGAGTGTGCTAATGAAAGTGGACAGGGGTCCTCAAGGCGGCTGTACCATGTTTGGCTTCATCTGTGTATCGCTCTCTGTTACGGTGATTACGTCAATCCCTAACTTCGTTAGCCAGACTTCCATAAAACAGCATGTTTCCAAGACGAATTGCGTGGAAGGGAGGTGCTGATCTTGGCCAGTATGTTGTAGTAGACCATAGCTAACATGTCGGATGAGTATTTTTTGCCTGACCAGACGCTGGTCTCTTTTCTCCAAATGCATAGTAAGATTGATCATGATTTGGTCCTCTCATGTGAGTACAGCATGAGGTTACAAGACAAGATGAAGTTCAAGTGGCAGATGGATAGATCACATACTGGAAATACTACAGCAACATGGATTTACAAGACCGATGGAACACACCTGACCTAAGAAAGAAAACCGAAGCTTCCCACGTCGCATTATAGCACACACGGACATTCGATACACCAGAGAAATGTAACGATTGTGCGGTAGGTAAAGGTTGGTAGTACCATTGAAGACACTGCCGTTGGGGATGAAGTGTTAAAGATATCAGTGTAATGTCTCATCGTTGTGATATGCAGAGGCCAGTTAACTTCCTAGCTGCCTTTTTCGTTAAATAGCCGACAGCAGGTACCCATTTACATCTTGTTAGGCTGGAGTAGTAGGTAGCGAGAGGTTGAACCCCGTACTCACATCTGATCGGCGCATGACATGGAAAGTCAGATCGAGAGAAACCGAATGAGAGCCAGACACAGAATGGCAGTCATGAGGAAACTTGCTAACACAAGCTGGTTAGCAGACGAAAGAATACTAAAGAAACTGTACACTGGAAGAGTGAGACCAGTTCTCGAGTATGGTATTGCGGCATGGACAATAGCAGCAAAGGCGAACTTTGATAAAATTAGCAAACTTCAAAACCAAGCCAAGAGAGTTATAACAGGAGGCATGAAATCAAAGCCAATTGTAGAACTTGAAAACATTACAAATCTGCAATCCATGACCGACAGAAGAGACTGCAGAGCCCAACAGCAAGCAGAGAAACTCAGAAGACTGACAGACCATCCAATGCATCAGAGACTAAATAGATTTTCAAATGGGAAAACTAAAGCGGAGAAATTTTGCAGAAATTGCCAAAGCAAAGATGAGCGAAGACACTATGACCACCATAACAACACCAAAGCCCATCCCTACTGTAGGCAAACCCACATAGAAGCAGCATATCATTCCGGAGGTGGTAGAAAATATACCAAGTATTGGAAACAAGAACAGCCAGTCTGAAAAGAAAGAAGAGACATAACCCTGAGGTACATAACGGAAAACTACCGACGCATGGACTGGACCCATGCATACACCGACGGTTCTGTTACAAACACAACACAGAACGGAAGGGCAGGGGTATTCCTGAGCCTACCAAATGGTAGAAAAATAACACTGTCAGTGGCAACTGGAAAATACTCAAGCGATTTCAGAGCAGAGGCACTGAGGGCTGCAGTAGAAGCAATGCTGACAGGCGAAAGCAATGAAAGCCAGATAGTCCTGTTTACAGATGCCCTGGCCGTAGTTACAGGACTAACAAGCCAGATAAATACTGAACTTAATGATTTAAGAGCAGTAATCTGTCAACTATGCCAGCAGTCCGCACCAAAAAGAGTAGTGGTACAGTGGGTTACATCCCACTGTAACATTCAAGGCAACGAGGAGGCAGACAGACTGATAAAAGAAGGTGCAAACCTACCACAACCAGATTCTAGTGTGACCTACGAAGAGTCAGCAAGGCTTATTAGGGCCAGATACATGGCCAATATGGAAACAGAACATACTGGCCACACAAAAGATGATGCCTATTACCAGTTGAACAAAAGAGAGCAGGTCGTGGTCTTCAGACTCCGCACAGGCCACAATAGACTGAGGTACCACCTATTCAATAAATTGAAGATAGGTGGCACTACGGAATGCTCGTGTGGTACCGGGAAAATGACCGCTGAACATTTGCTGCAAAACTGCAAGACATACGAGGATCAGAGAAAGCAGATGTGGCCATCACCAGTGGCAACACTAGACAAGCTCTATGGCAGTGTCGACAGCCTCAGGATGACCGCTGCTTTTTTTCGAAAAAGTACAGGTTGACGTCTGACAGCGTACGAAGAAGAAGAAGAAGAATAATAATAATAAGAAGAAGAAGAAGAAACTCACCCCAGGATCGGTTTTATCAGCAACGTATGTATGTATATATTTGTGTGTGTGTTTGTTAGTATGTATATCTGTATGTATGTATGTATGTATGTATGTATGTATGTATGTATGTATGTATGTATGTATGTATGTATGTATGTTTGTATGTATGTATGTATGTATGTATGTATGTATGTGTGTATGTATGTATGTATGTATATGTACGT